>OW804101.1:8331645-8928671 GCA_942159475.1 Sthenelais limicola | reverse complement strand
CATCTCCCAGGACTTACTACTCTCAGACCTGTCTTTCTTTAAAACATTAGACCAATGTAAGGCTGGGGTTTTACTTAAAAGGGGTCTTGGAGCAGTACTTTACCCACTTCGTTAGACCTTCTTTCATTCTTCTCCTGGTCTATATGGGCGACAACAACAACACCAGCACACCACTCGCGGACGATCCGCGCATCAAACTGCACCTTTCATTAAAATCATTTCTCCTTACTGCCACGCTACAATGGCGCCACTTCCCGCCACAAACCCATTTCGATTTACGCCTACTATATTACCCTATATATTCATTATATCTCATTTGAACCTACTATTCGCCCAAACCAATAACTTATTTCTCTTTATAATTACTTACCATCTTAATAAATTTAGCCAATCATCCTCAAACCGAATTTAATTATATTTACCCCTATACTACCCCTACATCCATTTGAACCTAACCTTACGCCTTACCATAAATATTGCCTTTAATTTAATGCCTTATTCTGCAAATATAAATTATAATTTTGTCACCTTTGAATTTATTATTATCTTTATTCCGCCCAACCCATATTTGCACTTAAAATCGCATATCATGCCTACAATCGAAATATATTACTCTATTACATATATTCCTTAATAGGCTTACTTTGTAAACTATATCATATTACTACATTATTTAATACATAATTCATCAATATTCAAATATTTCTTCCCCAAAATTAATAATTATTTTTCACTCACAATCCCCTACGATGCTACGATGACTACTATACCACGCCACTTTCTTTCTCTCCCTCGTCCTTGACCTTGTTCCACATTCCTCTTGTCCACGTGCACGCGCCAATCGCAACAAAGCTCGCTCCGCCACCGCGCCGACTACACCTTGCTTCTTCGACATGCTACTTGTCCATCTCCCATTACTACCAATCAACGATACATGCAATGATTGGAATTGTGAACTGGATAGCTTTCTACCTAATCTCAGAAGTCGCATCATTTGTACAAATACGGCCTAACATCTTACGCACACTCTCCATTATATTACCTTCATTCGGCCACTGTAAGTACCAACCGCCTCCCTCTCTCTCCATAACCGTCACCTTCCTACTTATATTTACTATGTCTATCGCCTACTTTATCAACGAATCTTTATTTCTCTAATTTATTCTACCATTTTATGCACCAAACGAACCAATTTACCTTTACCTTAGTTTATATATAGCCTTCGTTACTCTACAATATTTACCATTCTATCCCTTGACCTACTTCTAATCCTCTAACTACGTGTCGACATAAAATGGCGTCCCTGTTATTCGCACTACCCTACTTATTTACTAACGTTCCTATTTATCTTTACTATTTCCTTTTCCTTTATAAACAAATGCGATAACCTTACATAAGCCTATTTACTTGTACATTAGTTCATATCTACTCCTTTATTATTGTGCAATCTTTACAACTACCTTCATTCTATCCCTTCACCTACTTCAAATCGTCTAACTCCCTGTCGACATAAAATGGCGGACCAAATGGCGTCCCTCTTATTCGCACTACCTTACTTATTTACTAACCTTCCTATTTATCTTTACTATTTCCTTTTCCTTTATAAACAAATGCGATAACCTTACATACGCCTATTTACTTGTACATTATTTCATATCTACTCCTTTATTATTGTGCAATCTTTACAACTACCTTCATTCTATCCCTTGACCTACTTCAAATCGTCTAAGTCCCTGTCGACATAAAATGGCGGACCAAATGGCGTCCCTCTTATTCGCACTAGCTTACTTATTTACTAACCTTCCTATTTATCTTTACTATTTAGCGTGCCTACTTTATAAACCAATGCGATAACATAACCCTATTTACTTGTACATTACTTCATATCTACTTCTTTCTTATTCTGCAATATTTACAACTACCTTCATTCTATCCCTTGACCTACTTCTAATCCTCTAGCTACCTGTGGACGACATAAAATGTCGTGCCCCTTATTCTTACATCTACTATTTATTTACTACTCTCCTTAATTTTGTATTACTTTAATTAACAATATACCTATTCCCTCACTATATCTCTCGCGACCTTTACATATTTATTAATCATTCCCTCTACCCTTTCACATATTTTGAGTCCGGACACTTTGGAATTATCTCAACCACGCCAATACGCACATGTTCAATCCATTTTAATATCTCACTACTCCCAATCATCTATACATCCATTTAGCACACTTCTTAAATTTATATTACTCCCAATCATTTATACATGCAATTATTTGACTTATCAAATTGATACTTTTCTACACATATTAATATTAAATTTATTATTTTATTATTTATCACAGGGACTGGCTGCCCACCTATATCCGCGCGCACGAGTCACCCATTTGCACGGCGCATTCGACTTATGATCCCGTTACGCCCACCCCTTTTGACCTATGGGGCCACCTCTGCACTTAAACGGCCAGACCATTACACGCCTTTGGGACTTATAACCCCCCTTCAAAGGTTAGTCATATATGTTTTTATTGAAATAGTTATTTTATTAGTCATTGTTTACTCTCGACACTTTACTCTTACCTTTACTCACATATGAGAACAAATTTACGCTTATTTGTAATCTTCTTTTTGCTATCGTTTAGTATTTTTCTGGGCCTATAAATCCCTTACCCTATAAATCCAACGCGAGCCGGCCTTTGTCCCTATCAATCCATACCTTGGCCCATACATCCCGGTGCATATACATCTTTTTTTCAAATAAAACAACACGGGGCTTCTCTAATGAATAAACAATCCTCTTGACACATTTTGGTAGCCCTGAAAAGGGCTTTTTTTTTTGTGGGTGGTACGTTTATTGCTCACTTGTTCGCGGAGGTCTCACAAGCCTGCGTCTTTTCCCTGCTACCGTCCCTGTCAAAAAAGCAAATCACATAATTTATTATAAATAGATTAACTAGAAGCCATGCAAAGAAAAGAAAAAACTTAATAATAAATCACCCAAAATCCACCTTATACCTAAATAGCTTCTCATACAGAGCAAAAACAGCCTCGAACTCTTTAAAAACAGAAATACAATCTCAAGAATCGAAAAAACAATTCAAAAAACAAATTGAACTACAATATAAAAAATAATATCATAAGGCCAAGAGTATAGACCTCTCTTATACATCATTTTATCAGTATCATTGTTTAGGTTGATATTTAAAGTCGAACTCTTTAAGTTCTGTGCCATTTTGGTACACACAATGTAAGGTTTGGACAGAAGTACATCTAACAAGCCTATTTATTAACACTTATATATGTATATCATATCTCGCACCTTATTTTACTTAAATCTGTATCTGATAATTGATACCCAGAATTGTAAAGTTTGATTAGAAGTAAATCTAATTAAGCTACTTGTCTTTAACAACCGACATTTGTATTCAGTAGAAAGAATACAAGCTCCTATAATGTAAGGCATAACAGAAGTATATCTGACAAGCCATCATTAAATACCGACTTAAAAGTGTCTCTCTGTACAGAAAGATAAAGGAAAAAAGAGAAAAATGCAACCATGTAAACCAACATATCTATATGTTTTACTATATTATACTTTGTTAATGTTATTATTATTACCTTTAACCTTGCCATACTATCTACTTAATCGTACTGTACCGTATGATTAACATAGCAAACGTTGTAGTCATAATAATTAGGAAATGACTATCCACTAGCAGTTAATTATATAATTAATTAATTGATTAACCCAAGACTTATATTGCTTAGTCCCTACAAGCTCCTATAATGTAAGGCATAACAGAAGTATATCTGACAAGCCATCATTAAATACCGACTTAAAAGTGTCTCTCTGTACAGAAAGATAAAGGAAAAAAGAGAAAAATGAAACCATGTAAACCAACATATCTATATGTTTTACTATATTATACTTTGTTAATGTTATTATTATTACCTTTAACCTTGCCATACTATCTACTTAATCGTACTGTACCGTATGATTAACATAGCAAACGTTGTAGTCATAATAATTAGGAAATGACTATCCACTAGCAGTTAATTATATAATTAATTAATTGATTAACCCAAGACTTATATTGCTTAGTCCCGAATTGATCGTTTAAAAACACTAGCCTCTATAGTACCTTAGTTTATCTTCTAAAAACATGGGAACGACTGGAAGAACTGGGACTATCCCAGAACTCTGTGGACCAATTTGTCATTTTCAATCTAACTTATACCTATTCACGACAAATAAAAGATTTATCATATCATATCATATCATATCATATATTAAACCAACGTAAAATAAATAAATGATCTAACTTATAACAAATGACTTTTACTTACATATACTAATTATTCCATAAATTACGAACATCATTTTCCTTCATTAAATCACATTAGCAGACAATTATTATTCAATGCATTACAAACTTACTTTCATACTCCATCTGCATTCGCGCTCTCCATGCTATTCTTTCCCTCTCCTCCTGCTTGATTTTGATTAGCATTTCTTCACTCCTCCTGGCCACCTCCTCTTTCCAAACTCTATAAACAAATCATTTTAATTTAGCAATTTTTATCTCCATAATTTGACATTACATCCGAACAAACAAAACATCTATATCAGACGCAACGAAAAATGTACATTACACACAATTAAAAATCTATATCATACTCCAATCAACATCTACATCCGACGCACACCTAAACTATACTATTTAAAACATTTGACCTAATATTATAATAATCTTATTCATATAATGCGCTCTGCCTCACTTTATGCGCATAAACAACCATTTTTTACGCTCATTACTATTTCAAAAACCATTTTTTATTGACATAATTATACAATGAGTACGAGACTTACTTAATGAATGAGGGAGGGAGTGAGTCAGAGACATTTAGTCAGTCATTAATTTTTACTGAGTGAGAGAGTGCGGGAGCGAGTGAGTGACAGAATGATGGAGGGAGTTAATCAGTGAGATAGAGTGAGTGACTGAGACCCTCAGTGAGTGAGTCAGTGACATACTTATACAATGACTACGAGTGATTTAATCAATTAGCGAATGAGGGAGGGAATGATTGAGACACATTTACTTACTCACTCACACTTAGTAAATAATGGAGAGAGTGATTGAACGAGTGAGTGACTCAGACAGATTGAATTACTATGACACTCCTTCATTTATTTAGTGACATACTTATATAATCACTACGAGAGTGAGTGTGTCAATCATTTATTCAGTCAGTCATCGAGGGAGTGAGTGAGATAAATTTACTTAGTGATCGAGTGACTAATTTATTGACTGAGGGAGCGATTTGGTGTGAGACAGTCAACCGATATGCTTGTTGGCCTTGATCGGGGATTCAAGGCCAGCAACGTGGGCTAACCTTTACGTAAACGGTAAAACCCATCCCTCCAAATTCGAATCTATCATGATCGCAGCATTTTATAGATGCACATGTCCACCTTGCACAAACTACAAGGGACATTTTACAAGCGATATACTAAGAGTGAGTGAGTGAGTGAGTGAGTGAGAGAAGGGTGGGGGGGGGGGGGGGTGAGTGTGAGTGAGTGGGGGAGAAAGCAGGGTGAGTGAGAGTGAGGGAGAAAGAAGGGTGAGTGAGAGTGAGATGGGGGGAGAGACAGGCAGACATACAGACAGGCAGACATTGCGTGAAAGGAAAACCTTGTATGGCGATTAGGTAGCCTATACTAGGCCTCGACTCCCCGCTCCGGGGTGCGGGTGGATACGGGGACGGAAACTCTGTCTAGCGATTAGGCAAATAAAGCAAGTACGTACATTGTACAATCACAAAACTGTTGCCGGCATCCCAAATTCCATTTACTTACTTTCTATCTCGTCTGAATTTCCACAAATCGAACTCTGCATTCAGTATCGCCTTCCTTCGAACCAACCTTCGTAACTTCTCCTTGATCTTCCAAACCCTCTTTCTCGCCATTTTCAACTTCCTGTCCACTTGTTTATTTGTTAAAAGGCACTTGGTGATCTGTTCAAGTGACGCCATCTTGTCTTCTTTACTCTCTCCTAAGTCTCGCGTTATTTCGCAATCAATTTTTCTTTAACCTCTCTATTTTAACCTCTCTCACCGAATCCTAATACATAATTATCATTTTACTAATACACATCATTATCATTTTAATAATAATGATGTTTTCCGTTGCGCTTACGCTGCTGTAAGCGCCCTCACCGCTTACGGTGACGGCGCTTACAATTCTGACAAAAATATTTCCGGGGGGGGGGGGGGGGTGTGTGGCCAAAGAAGTGATTTGCTCCTTCCGCGATAGTGCACTCGGCTCCCCGCGAAAAACTACGATTACCGGTATCTCTCTCCATTTATCTGTCTATCTCTCTGTCTCTCTCTATTTATCTTCTCTTTGTCTGTCACTTTGTCTGTCTCTTCTCTCTGTCCCTCTCCCTTTGTCTATCTATCTCTCTCCCTTTATCTCTCTCTCTCTTTCTTTCTCTTCTCTCTATATGTCTCTTCTATCTCTGTTCCTCTTCTCTCTCTTTATTTCTCCCTTTTTCTCTCTATCTCTCTCCATTTGTCTGTCTATCTCTCTGTCTCTCTCTATTTCTCTTCTCTTTGTCTGTCTCTTCTCTCTCTCTCTTTGTCTATCTATCTCTCTCCCTTTGTCTCTCTCTTTCTTTCTCTTCTCTCTATATGTCTCTTCTCTTTCTCTCCCTCTCCCTCTCTTTTTCTCTCTCTCTCTCCCTATTCTATCTCTTTTTTTCTCCCTTTTTATTTCTATCTCTCTCCCTTTCTCTGTCTCTCTTTCTCTTCTTTTTCTCTCTCTTTTTAATTGTAGACAATCCTTTATTTTTTATTCGAATCCATTTTATTAATATACAATACGGACCACTCACTGCACTCACACTCCTACTCGCCCACCACACCTTTCACTTGCAAATGCGATTGGGCGAGTGGCTATTTACCACCCTGCACCTTTTGTCTTAATATATTCTTCCTTTTCTTTATTATTATCAATAATAACACACTTTAAACACATATTACTACAACACATTTCCTACACGACACGATCACAAATACAAAAATAAAAAGACATCCACTCATAAATGCATTATGATAACTTTAAGGGTCATTCATTACGAAATCATTTACATTTCTTTACATATGCACATTTATAATTTCTTTCTCCTTTTTTATTTGTAGCCTTGTGGGGTGATTGCGAGTCGTCATCTCAAGCGAACAACTTTGCAACAATCCGCACAACTTCAATCCTCACTCAGCAGCAAAGCGAACATAATCATGAAAACAATATTAGACAACATATGACCGGCTACAAGCCATTACTCCTACAACACCAAAAATAAATACAAAAAGTGTGTACATTTTTATAATAAACTATCATGCAATTCCCTAATTTGTACTTCTTTTTGTAAAAATAATTTTATTCCATCTTTATTACATTTAAAATTGCTTAATCATGAAGCATTCACTACTTTAATTTATTCTGCACAATCAATAAATCGGCAATGCATTATATTTATTATTTTATCCTTACCAAACACATTTTAATTCATTTTTTCATCTCCTTCTTTTAGCTTGAAAATAATTTTTTGCCACAAGTGGAGGAGCATCAGCAAAAGCTTGACAACGAGAATTAGACACTCTCAGCCACATTCTCTAAAAAAAATTGACAACTTGCGCGCTAAAAATCAAACAGAAAAGGGAAAAAAAGTAAGTCAATTTATTTTTTTTGTCCATTTTCAAACATGAAATGAAAATGACATACCATTCACATTTTTTGTCCTATCTCTTGCCCTGGCATTATTATTATTTAAACACCCTATGCCCATCTCATTCAATTAGTCTATTTTTCCCATTATTTGTTTATTTTAAACAGAAACTCTTCGCGACGGGAAGATACTCCCAATTAATTATAATAAAACCTTAACCCTATAACCTTGTCAATGATGAGAATGAACAATTTAAATATTTAAATATTAAATAATCCATTGTGCTTTTCTATGGAAAAAATCCTAAAGCAATCATTTTCAAAATTCATCATACATTCATGTCAAACTCCATAGTGTTCAACACATAAAATATTGCATCTTTTCGTTTCTTGACCTTTTTTTATTTTATATTTTTCAGATCCTCGCCAATCAATGTGTGTCGACTTATCGACCCTTCTCATAATACCAAAATCACGACATCCCTCCTATGCGACCCCTGCGAAATTCATCCATCCTGACAAATGCGACCATCTATAATAGTGCATCAATCTGTCGACTTATGCACCCATCTCTTAATACAAAAATCAGGACAAAACCAGGACCACCCTGCGAAGTCGATTCATCATGACAAATTGGACAATCTCTAAAAATGAGCACATCCCGGCTATGTGGACTTACTACCTACAATTATTAATACATCGCGACTAATTGGTGGCGACCCCTGCAAACTTGATTCAGCATGACAAATCGCACCAACTCTAATAGCGCATCAATGTGTCGACTTATCCACCCTTTTCCTAATACAAAAATTAGGACATCCCTGCGATGGTGACTTACTACCTACAATCATTAATAGCTGGCGACTAATGTGTGGCGACCCCTTGGTAATGGACGCATTTATCACTTTCATATTTGATTTGAATCATTTTTCCCGTGACAATTATTAATTTCAGATAGATCTATGTGGGCATCTTTCTCTCCCTTATGTTGCTAACTGTGTTGCACTAATTAATAATATATTATCAATATTTATTTAGCAACATTACATTTTATATTGATACACTCATAATGAAATCAATTAATATTATTGGTGCTATGACTTTGGTTTTGGGAGAAGAACATATTGTAACGATATGTTTTTCCAACTTGTATAGCGAAGACTAATGTAAGAAACACCATAGACTTTTATCAGATATACGTCGATCAGATCAAAGTAGGCGTACTTCTCTACCGTTGTACCAACGATTGTACAACGTGTAACTGTAAGTCTGACTTTTGTCCTCTGTATGACTGACCATAAACATTTTTATCTGTCTCTTTTGCCTATAGGTCTCCATTCTTATCTATTTCTTTTTTATTTCTATCACTTTTGTCCTGGCTAAAACCATAAAGTGCCTCTCTCTCTTTTCTCTCTCTCTCTCCCTTCTTATCTAACTCTAACTCTTTTTTCTTTATATTATCCATCCTATCACTTTTGTCCTATGACCATAAAATGCATTTCTATTTTTTTTTCGTCTCTCTCTGCCTTTTTATCTATCTCTTTTTACTGTCTATTCTCATAACGTCCCTCCATTTCACCTCACCTATAAAACACTCTTCAATATATTAATAACGGCCTAAACAAACCAATCTCACTCACTCACTTAACTTCGAATCTCTTGCACATATAATTCATTTTATACATATACATAATTTTATACACCTCACTCTTCCATAACAATTTGTCATGACGCCGGGCAATTTTCTTTTCTTTTTGTTTATCGCCTAATCCACTATCCTCCATCACGTGCACATGTGGATACCTCCATTATTGGGCCAGCATCTTCTTCCACTTCTTCTTAACCCTTGCAAAATGGGGCCACTTCCACTTGGCCATCTTTTGTTTAATTTTGACTGCGCTCTCTTGTGCAATGAAATAAAATTTATTTTATTGTGGATACAACTTTCCTAACTAAATTATACCCTCCTACAAACAATTACAATACGATATTTATATTATCATAGGCGATCAAAACCATCTTTAAAACGCTACAACACTCTTTTCCTTATAAATCTCCAACCTTCCCTTCTGTCATGAACAGACTGAACAACCTCACTTATTTAATTTATCTTTTATTAATACAATTCACTACAAATCCCTACAAATCTCCCTGTGGCGACCACTCAATCTTGCTTTTGTTAATAGCTTCAAGCTTCAAGCTTCAATCTTGACTGTTTGCCCATTTCTCATAATTTTTCTTGGGGCTCATGCCATGCCCCCACACCCCTAATGTGGCAGCGTGAGGTTCGCGCTTGTTTTAGCTCGAAGTGCTAAGATCGTTGTACTGTCAGTGACAGGGTAGCTGTATCGCCCCCACACCCATAGTAGGCCACTTAGATCTTATAAATGTTAAACTGTACAATGTTTTTTACTTTAGAACAACACATAAATTAACTCTATCAAATCGTTCTGTTTAAATGCAGAAAATGATTTCTGGCACATTTACACTTCGCCACATTTACACACAATATATCCATAGACACTTATACCAAACTATATTAGGCGATCAAAACCATCTTTAAAACGCTACAACACTCTTTTCCTTATAAATCTCCAACCTTCCCTTCTGTCATGCCCGAGAGACATCGACGATACAGCATTCATCGTCATCTAAAAATGAAAGAAATTGTTTTAGCTCGAAGTGCTAAGATCGTTCTACTGTCAGTGACAGGGTAGCTGTATCGCCCCCACACCCATAGTAGGCCACTTAGATTTTATAAATGTTAAACTGTACAATGTTTTTTACTTTAGAACAACACATAAATTAACTCTATCAAATCGTTCTGTTTAAATGCAGAAAATGAATTCTGGCACATTTACACTTCGCCACATTTACACACAATATATCCATAGACACTTATACCAAACTATATTAACGACATAATATAGAGATACACCATTATTAATAATTTCGCACTTTTTATCATCAACCTCATTCCTAATTCAGCAGCGCGACGTTCGCGCTGCGATCAGTGGCTTGTCCACATTTCATTTTTCTTCGGGGCCATCCCCCCACACCACCCTAATGCGACGTTGGCGCTTCTATCAGTAAATTTTAAGATTGCGCCACGGAAAAGGAAAATGCTTCGCCATTTCACATTTAACTACTTACACTTAGGGCATTCTCTTGTCACTTATAAATCTCCTACCTTCCCTTCTGTCATGAACAGACTGAACAAGGTCCTAATTCGGCAGCGCGACCTTCGCGCTTCGATCAGTGGCTTGTCCACATTTCATTTTTCATACTTTTTCTTCGGGTCCATCCCCCCACACCACCCTAATGCGACGTTGGCGCTTCTATCAGTAAATTTTAACTTTGCACCAAATAAAAGGAAAATGCTTCGCCATTTCACATTTAACTCCATACACTTAGGGCATACTTTACATTTTTAAACACTTCGCCACATTTACACTTTGTTTCCTGCATGAGACGCTTTGTCCTAATGAACATTTACATGAATACATTCTACACTTACATTGCTTCTTGTCACTTATAAATATCCTACTTTCCCTTCTGTCATGAACAGACTGAACAAAGTCCTAATTCGGCAGCGCGACCTTCGCGCTTTGCCTTAATGTAAGCCAGTCAAAAGTTGAGCGAGTACTGAAAGAGTGCCAGACCAAAATACATAGGAAAGAGGAACAAATGAACCGGCTCCACCACATTCAACTCCTTACAATTAGGGCATAGCTTACATTTTTAATTTCACATAATTTTTCTTCTCTCTTATAAATATCCAACCTTCCCTTCTGTCATGAACACACTGAACAACTTCCTAATAACTTACATTTTTCATTTCTCATAATTTCTCTTTTCACTTATAAATGTCCAACCTTCCCTTCTGTCATGAACAGACTGAACAAAGTCCTAATTCGGCAGCGCGACCTTTTCTTCGGTCAGCGCTTCGATCAGTGGCTTGTCCACATTTCATTTTTCATACTTTTTCTTCGGGGGCCATCCCCCGACACCACCCTAATGCGACGTTGGCGCTTCTATCAGTAAATTTTAACATTGCACCACGTCATATTTTAAAATGAAATTATTTCACATCCTTACGATTTAGTCAACTTATATTAATAGAGAAAATGTACTATAATGCCACAAAATATAATATTAGAAATATTATGATAAAGACATGTATATCATAATATCTAAATGTATATACATTTTGCATACAAAATTGATTAGTTATGAATTAAATACTTCTCAATTAATATATCAATTTCATTTAACTGTTGTACTCTCATTAAAGGCAAATTTCTGGGGAGACGTGTCAAAGTCTTCCCATACACGAATATGAACGCGGGCAAACTCAGAGTTCGGGTGACGGGCCTCCCAGATGGTTGTGATAAGCTTCCAAACCCATGGGCGCTAAATAAGACCTTTTCTTCGGTCAGCGCTTCGATCAGTGGCTTGTCCACATTTCATTTTTCATACTTTTTCTTCGGGGGCCATCCCCCCACACCACCCTAATGCCACGTTGGCGCTTCTATCAGTAAATTTTAACATTGCACCAAATAAAAAGAAAATGCTTCGCCACTTCACAATTAACTCCATACACTTAGGGCATTCTCTTTTCACTTATAAATCTCCAACCTTCCCTTCTGTCATGAACAGACTGAACAAACTCCTAATTCGGGAGCGCGACCTTTTCTTCGGTCAGCGCTTCGATCAGTGGCTTGTCCACATTTCATTTTTCATACTTTTTCTTCGGGGGCCATCCCCCCACACAACCCTAATGCCACGTTGGCGCTTCTATCAGTAAATTTTAACATTGCACCAAATAAAAAGAAAATGCTTCGCCACTTCACAATTAACTCCATACACTTAGGGCATTCTCTTTTCACTTATAAATCTCCAACCTTCCCTTCTGTCATGAACAGACTGAACAAACTCCTAATTCGGGAGCGCGACCTTTTCTTCGGTCAGCGCTTCGATCAGTGGCTTGTCCACATTTCATTTTTCATACTTTTTCTTCGGGGCCATCCCCCCACACCACCCTAATGCCACGTTGGCGCTTCTATCAGTAAATTTTAACATTGCACCACGTCATATTTTCAAATGAAATTATTTCACATCCTTACGATTTAGTCAACTTATATTAATAGAGAAAATTTACTATAATGCCACAAAATATAACATTAGAAATATTATGATAAAGACATATATATCATAATATCTAAATGTATATACATTTTGCATACAAAATTGATTAGTTATGAATTAAATATCAAATCAAACAAAAGGAAAATGCTTCGCCATTTCACATTTAACTACTTACACTTCGGGCATTCTCTTGTCACTTATAAATCTCCAACCTTCCCTTCTGTCATGAACAGACTGAACAAACTCCTAATTCGGGAGCGCGACCTTTTCTTCGGTCAGCGCTTCGATCAGTGGCTTGTCCACATTTCATTTTTCATACTTTTTCTTCGGGGGCCATCCCCCCACACCACCCTAATGCCACGTTGGCGCTTTTATCAGTAAATTTTAACATTGCACCAAATAAAAAGAAAATGCTTCGCCACTTCACAATTAACTCCATACACTTAGGGCATTCTCTTTTCACTTATAAATCTCCAACCTTCCCTTCTGTCATGAACAGACTTAACAAACTCCTAATTCGGGAGCGCGACCTTTTCTTCGGTCAGCGCTTCGATCAGTGGCTTGTCCACATTTCATTTTTCATACTTTTTCTTCGGGGGCCATCCCCCCACACAACCCTAATGCCACGTTGGCGCTTCTATCAGTAAATTTCAACATGCCACCAAATAAAAAGAAAATGCTTCGCCACTTCACAATTAACTCCATACACTTAGGGCATACTTTACATTTTTAAACACTTCGCCACATTTACACTTTGTTTCCTGCATGAGACGCTTTGTCCTAATGAACATTTACATGAATACATTCTACACTTACATTGCTTCTTGTCACTTATAAATATCCTACTTTCCCTTCTGTCATGAACAGACTGAACAAAGTCCTAATTCGGCAGCGCGACCTTCGCGCTTTGCCTTAATGTAAGCCAGTCAAAAGTTGAGCGAGTACTGAAAGAGTGCCAGACCAAAATACATAGGAAAGAGGAACAAATGAACCGGCTCCACCACATTCAACTCCTTACAATTAGGGCATAGCTTACATTTTTAATTTCACATAATTTTTCTTCTCTCTTATAAATATCCAACCTTCCCTTCTGTCATGAACACAGAGTTCGGGTGACGGGCCTCCCAGATGGTTGTGATAAGCTTCCAAACCCATGGGCGCTAAATAAGACCTTTTCTTCGGTCAGCCGACTGAACCCCAATTGCGGTTAGCATATGAACATCCTCGGGCAACACAACTGCCTCCGATCAGTGGCTTGTCCACATTTCATTTTTCATACTTTTTCTTCGGGGGCCATCCCCCCACACCACCCTAATGCCACGTTGGCGCTTTTATCAGTAAATTGTAACATTGCACCAAATAAAAAGAAAATGCTTCGCCACTTCACAATTAACTCCATACACTTAGGGCATTCTCTTTTCACTTATAAATCTCCAACCTTCCCTTCTGTCATGAACAGACTGAACAAACTCCTAATTCGGGAGCGCGACCTTTTCTTCGGTCAGCGCTTCGATCAGTGGCTTGTCCACATTTCATTTTTCATACTTTTTCTTCGGGGGCCATCCCCCCACACAACCCTAATGCCACGTTGGCGCTTCTATCAGTAAATTTCAACATTGCACCAAATAAAAAGAAAATGCTTCGCCACTTCACAATTAACTCCATACACTTAGGGCATACTTTACATTTTTAAACACTTCGCCACATTTACACTTTGTTTCCTGCATGAGACGCTTTGTCCTAATGAACATTTACATGAATACATTCTACACTTACATTGCTTCTTGTCACTTATAAATATCCTACTTTCCCTTCTGTCATGAACAGACTGAACAAAGTCCTAATTCGGCAGCGCGACCTTCGCGCTTTGCCTTAATGTAAGCCAGTCAAAAGTTGAGCGAGTACTGAAAGAGTGCCAGACCAAAATACATAGGAAAGAGGAACAAATGAACCGGCTCCACCACATTCAACTCCTTACAATTAGGGCATAGCTTACATTTTTAATTTCACATAATTTTTCTTCTCTCTTATAAATATCCAACCTTCCCTTCTGTCATGAACACACTGAACAACTTCCTAATAACTTACATTTTTCATTTCTCATAATTTCTCTTTTCACTTATAATTAAATGTCCAACCTTCCCTTCTGTCATGAACAGACTGAACAAAGTCCTAATTCGGCAGCGCGACCTTCGCGCTTTGCCTTAATGTAAGCGCGTCTAAAGTTGAGCTAGTACTGAAAGAGTGCCAGACCAAAATACATAGGAAAGAGGAACAAATGAACCGGCTCCACCACATTCAAGTCCTTACAATTAGGGCATAGCTTACATTTTTAATTTCACATAATTTTTCTTGTCATTTATAAATATCCAACCTTCCCTTCTGTCATGAACACACTGAACAACTTCCTAATAAGTTACTTATAAATATCCAACCTTCCCTTCTGTCATGAACACACTGAACAACTTCCTAATAACTTACATTTTTCATTTCTCATAATTTCTCTTTTCACTTATAAATGTCCAACCTTCCCTTCTGTCATGAACAGACTGAACAAAGTCCTAATTCGGCAGCGCGACCTTCGCGCTTCCATCAGTCGCTTGTCCACATTTCATTTTTCATACTTTTTCTTCGGGGCCATCCCCCCACACCACCCTAATGCCACTTTGGCGCTTCTATCAGTAAATTTTAACATTGCACCAAATAAAAGGAAAATGCTTCGCCATTTCACATTTAATTACTTACACTTAGGGCATTCTCTTGTCACTTATAAATCTCCAACCTTCCCTTCTGTCATGAACAGACTGAACAAAGTCCTAATTCGGGAGCGCGACCTTCGCGCTTCCATCAGTGGCTTGTCCACATTTCATTTTTCATACTTTTTCTTCGGGGCCATCCCCCCACACCACCCTAATGCGACGTTCGCGCGTGGGTGCTACAATTTCGTAAATTTTATCTAATTGCATAATCCATCTTTCCCATTTTCATTATTTTGTTTTGTACTTAATTCACATTGATTCATACGCGGATGCCATTTGTGTGATGGCGATCCTTCCTTATGGGAGAGCGAAATAGACACTTATACCAAAATATATTAACGACATAATATAGAGATACAACATTATTACTAATTTCGCACTTTTTATCATCAACCTCATTCCTAATTCAGCAGCGCGACGTTCGCGCTGCGATCAGTGGCTTGTCCACATTTCATTTTTCTTCGGGGCCATCCCCCCACACCACCCTGATGCGACGTTGGCGCTTATATCAGTAAATTTTAAGATTGCGCCACGGAAAAGGAAAATGCTTCGCCATTTCACATTTAACTACTTACACTTAGGGCATTCTCTTGTCAGTTATAAATCTCCTACCTTCCCTTCTGTCATGAACAGACTGAACAAAGTCCTAATTCGGGAGCGCGACCTTCGCGCTTCCATCAGTGGCTTGTCCACACTTCATTTTTCATACTTTTTCTTCGGGGCCATCCCCCCACACCACCCTAATGCGACTCCATACACTTATATTACATACGTCTATGCTACTAAATAAAAAAAAACATCCTATTTTCCAGTCAGCAACTCGTTAGTCAAGCGTTGACAGAATTTTACTCATAATTTCTGCCACTTACATGGCTGACATTTTTCATTTCTCATAATTTTTCTTCGGGGCCATGCCCCCACACCCCTAATGACTCGCTGCAGGAGTATAGCATGCATTGCAGACCACAAGTCTTGTTCCTGAAAGTCAACTGGCAAGTTGCATCAGGGACGCGAGCAGTCTTGTCGCCATCACCTTTAGGCTTGACTATTATACTCCGGCGCGTGGGTGCTTCAGTTGTCTTTAGACGGTTGTAGAGTGTCAGTTACACCGACAGTTACACAATGTACAATCATTGGTACAACCGTAGACAAGTACGCCTACTTTGATCTGATCCACCTATACCTGATAAAACTCTATGGTCTTTTTAACGTTAGTCTTCGCTATACAATTTGGAAACAGATATCGTTACAATATGTTCTTCTCCCAAAACCAAAGTCATAGCACCAATAATATTAATTGATTTCATTATGAGTGTATCAATATAAAATGTAATGTTGCTAAATAAATATTGATAATATATTCTTAATTAGTGCAACACAGTTAGCAACATAAGGGAGAGAAAGACGCCCAAATCTGTCTCAAATTGCAATAATTATTCAAATCAAATATCAAATTATGTTGTTGCTGTTCTTTTCCATATGTTAGGTCTTTTAATTCATGATATTAATGACTGATGTAAGACTGATTCATTTTATGGTCATTGAACAAGTTTATGGAGCAACTATTATTTTCATTAATGTTTGCTCGTATTAATTTATTGTCATAGACAATTATTGCTCACAATAATACATAGTAAACAATTTTTACTAACCAATTATCATTATAAGAGGTCTATTTGGTTAATGTCTCACACAAGATAATTATTACTCATTATATCACTTATCATATTAATAGACTCTGTGTTGATTTTTCATTGTAAATTGGTGCTGTATTAGCTTTAACTTGAAGACTAATCTATCCAGAAGTGGTGTTTTGTATTTTATTTTGTTATTCTTGAGATTCGAGTAACTATATCCGATTGGCGGATGTTTCATGTAACTATACTGATCAACTTGAATAAAAATCTTTATATATATATATAATTTATCCACAATTTTTACTTGTTATTCTGGATATTGTAATATGTATATACGATGGGCCGATATGGAACATCTCTTCGCACACACTCCTGTCCATTTCATTTAACTGTACTCTGATCAACTTGAATAAAAATGTTCATATATATATAAATATTCTATTCTCTTTACTTTTCTTTTTCTTTTCTCTTTTCTTTTTTTTTTGGACAAAATGTTATTCACGTTAAAAGACACTATTTATCTCACAAAAATATAATATAATTGTCATCTTCGTCATGCCGTTACCTTTTATATTCAGCGATATTAGATTGAAACATATTGAATTGAATTCTCGTTACCCCAGTTAGGCTAATTAGAGCGTCACGCCACCTAGTGTTTCAAATATTACGTCATCCAGCGGAGACTATAACATCCGCTCTCTGCACATAATCGACCAAAACAAGAGGTCAAACTTCTAAAAATCACAGGATTCTAAATCAAATAATGATAATCAAATTAAAAATTCTGTCAAGGATTGACCAGATTCCTCATTCTGGTTGTGTGTATAACCGGATGGTTATTTTATTTCATGTTTTCTGACCCTGAAAAGTTTGCTATGTTTGTTGTTATTGTTGTTTGTAACCATACACTTCAGCCGCACCGGAAGCTCCCGCCTTAGCGCAGGAAGCCTGAGGCTTGTCAAACATGCCCCTGGTGTTAAATTCGCGCCCTATACAGCCTATCAGGAACCGCGAGAATTGAATATAATTGAAAAATAATTTATTTCGCTTAAGTTACACATGTACAATATACAAAAATACGTTACCATCCTTCTTATGACCTACAACATTATATTAGCTGTACGTTAAAAAAAATTTCACTAAGTCATTTAAATGTCCCGTTCGCATCGTGAAAGATGTTGTCCGCGCGTGGCCGGCGGGGCAGTGTGGTGCCGTTCAGCTCAGGTCATCTGGGTCATAGCACGTTGTCTAGGTCATCGTGCGTCACTCCTGCTGACAGGGCATGATATCCCTTATTTCTACAACGCTCTGAACCAAAGATAAGGGGTTCGTTAGGGTTAGATGGCTGGAATTTCATTGAATTTTATGGACTGTTAATGGTGACAGGCGGAACCAGAATGTGCTTCGCCAGCATGACAATTTACACTTCACACTTTCTTTTTTGGGCTAGTCACATCCTTTGAGTTGGTGTATTGTTTCAGCTCATGATGGTGAACACATATGTCTAGGGTCATAGTTCCCATGCCCCTGATGTTTAAAACACATTTTTTTTTATGGGTGGGTGAAGCTGACCAGCATCTTGGGTTATGGGAAAGTTAATTCCATTCTTACTAGGATGAGATCACTTTTTGACTATTTCTCACCATTCTTTGTGGACAAAAGTGTTTTGACAAATGTGTCCACGATAACCGCCTTACACTATACTACATTTGATATATTATATTCATCAATAGACCGAATAAAATAAATTTGTCTCTGCTGTGACTGAAATAAAAAATTTCTTTCTTTTGGCTCGTACATAGCTTAAATTCATTCCTAAAAGAGCGCCCAACGCGCCGTCTATCATTTTCTTAAAAAGAACTGTCTCAACAATTAATTTAATTATATTAACTTACCCGAGTTCCCTAACACAACCTCCACCACGCTACCTCAACGACCCATTGGACGACTCGGCAACACTAGACACACAGAGACAACCCAACCTACACTACCAATACACTGACACCACCCAAACAATAGAACAACTACCAATCATTTTGCTCAAACAACCGAAAACAAACGAAAAATGGAAAACAAGTGCATAATTTTAAAAGCGAAATCTGTGCATCATATGCATTTGAAATGGATGTGCCAGCATCACCGACTCCATCTCACCCATCTTGATGATAGTAAGCAAATTCTTTTTCATATGCATGATATTATTCATTATTCATGTGCTGCAATATCATTTCTTATGTTATTAGACAATTGGCCATGCCTACTACATAACACACACGCCACATGCAAAAGTAAATTATGTCCAAATCGCTGTTCGATATTTTTGCTTTTTATCGATAATATTATCAATGTTCTTTCAAACATTCTTTCAATGTATACCTTTTATGCTACTTCATTATTTTCTTTGAGTGAGACGCGCCCGGGAGCAAACCGTTATAATATGTTATTCCTCCTGCTTTATTATGCATATTTTAAGCACGATCACGGCATTTGCACTCATTTGATATTAAATGTTCTCATCCGTTTGTGTAAACAAATGGGCTCCACCTATTAAATTCGTTTAAGCATTCTTATATCGGCTACCCCTATTATGTGCGATTAACATTTATCATCACTCTCTTATTGCACTCATAAATAAAATATATCTCCTTTATCCTATGTTTCATACATGCACGAATTATGCTTAGCCAACTTGTCATTTCTGCATTAAGTCTGATATTTGAATCCAACGCGAACCTATAACTATTACATACACAATGGTTAAATTTTAATCCGCGCGAATATAAAGACATTTACACTTGTCGTTATGACATATTGCCAACGATTGATTAACTTTTTGTATCACATAGTTACTTTTTAGATATTATTTACTTTCATTTATTTATACATCCATAATAAATAGCTTATTACGTACAATATAATCGCGTTACTAAATCACTCATAATATTATTTCAGTTCCCTTCCAAAGAGGCAGTCGCGATCCGATGCAACTATTACTGTGTCTCCTGTTGTTCATCCTGCTGCTCCTTCACATATTTGTGGCATATTTTATTGTACAGTGAACCAATACGTGTGTAATAAATAGAACTTAATTGTCAACCAATTGTGTCAACCAATTCTTATTTATATTATTTACATTTCTTTACATCGCGATGTCCACTAAATACACCCTAAAAATAAACCCATAAATAAATATGATTCTATCCACAATAGAATATACTCTCGTCTATTCAATATTATATTAGATAATATGATATTATCTATAAACGTCCATTACTTTATAATTTTGCCATTTTTATATATAAAAATCAATAATATCGATGAGACACTTTTTGTTCAATATTAATTCATAAAATCATAATTAATGCATATCAGATGTGTTATCATAAACAAAGACAAGCAATTACCGAAGTAGCAATGTTAGGGAAACCGGCACCTGACCAGGTGAGGACAGTTTTGGATTTTGATGAAGTACCAGAGGAGGAAAACTGTTATGAGGAACCTGTAAATATTGGTGTACGCAGAGAAGGGGATGTTCCAGAGCCCCAGGGCCAATTACATGGACCGGAGCAACAAGAGCAGGAAGGCGCTGGCAGGATACCAATGATAGAGGAACTCTTATACGACTTAGTACTCTCAGACAATATCCTATCATAAGCGATAACCAAAATGATAAGTCCCATTACCATTATTTTTCAATTGAGCTTTATAGCGCTTATCATTGATTATCATCTATAGTCCAATTTCCCTATATTAGTTACTACTTAGTGACATAACTCCTGCGAACGAACATTATTTCAAAAAATGAAAAATATAATTGTGTCCATACTGGAGCAGTCGATCGAGTCAGAAGATGGGGTCGTGTGGCTATTATTTTTCCTCTTTGGGCCGTCTTGCCCCCCCCCCCCCCACCCCCCCCCCCCACCCCAACCACCCCCGCCTCCGAAATCGACAAAGATAAAGACACGCTGCAGCATAATAGATATATTGTCAGATCGAACTTAATCTATTTTTAAAAATGACTTTAACTAACTTTTTATACCTATAGGGCTTTAAAATAGTTTAAATAGAAAAGTGTGAGTGATACAGCACTCATATTTTGGCATTATATAGTGAATGTGTTGAAATAGGTAATAATTAGTCTCTTTTTACATTTAATTTCGTCTAACTATCGTCATTAATTATCATTTAGCTATGTATATGCCAAGGAGAAGCTAATCGAAGAGCAAAAGAAGCACAATAAACACCACAAAAACACACATTACTGCGAGTCATTCAAAATAATTGAATTTTATATTTTATTTGACAATCACAATGACTTTATATTTTATAATACTTATTCATAACACATAATGACAGTAATCATCACAATTGACGAAAGAAAAAAGTTTGTTCTTTTAAATAATTTAACATGCCGACGGCCTACTTTGAGAGCGCCATGACATTCGTTTGATCCTTCCTGTTGCTAAGGAACCAAAATAACCATTCATACGACTATGCATATACGACATATGTGATATATTTTCATAAAATGTACAATTGGCAGCTGTACACATTTAGTACATTATTAAATTCAGAAGCATTTGACTAATAAATATTACTAAGGGAAGAAAGATGGTAATTCCTCATCCAAAAAATGAAATGTTTATGAATTTTTATCTCTATAGCATGACACTTTGAGAGCGCCATAACATTCGTTTGATCCTTCCTGTTGCTAACGAACCAAAATACCCATTCATACGACTATGCATATAGGACATATGTGATATATTTTCATAAAATGTACAATTGGCAGCTGTACACATTTAGTACATTATTAAATTCAGAAGCATTTGACTAATAAATATTACTAAGGGAAGAAAGATGGTAATTCCTCATCCAAAAAATGAAATGTTTATGAATTTTTATCTCTATAGCATGACACTTCTATCGAACAACCTACATGTAACAAGTCACACCTTTCAGTCCAACAAAATTTTAACATTTATTTATAACAAATTTATCCCTCTTAACTGGACAAATACATTATTAAATCTAACACTTACAAATTGATTGACATTATTATCACATACTAGTCATGTCCTCTATTTTATATTATACCGCCATACTATACAGTCCTATTATATTGTCATAAAAGTTAATGTTTAAAAGACGTTGACTTTAATCCCCGTCTAAATACATACGTAAATAATACATTTATAAATATTGAGATATCGATGTGTGGACATATTGGGTTGGATTGTGGGGTGATCTTATTTTTAAAATATTACCCATTTACTACTCTACTATACGATATAACATTGCTCAAAGACGAAATTTACGAATCATTATTTATTCCAACGCTGTCATTATACATTGTACGAAAAATACCGTAATTACCACGAAACATATGTTAATATAACAGACAGTGATGTAAAAGTCTTAAAATAAAATACAACCTAAATATTAGCTAAGTACCTCTCTATACAAATTGTGAGACTCACCCTAAATGATCGATCAATTATTATGTAAATCAAGGTATATGTTTGGGGTTTTTTTTGGTTTTTTTTTAAGTTTTTATTGAATCTATTAACAAATAGCCTTTTTCTCTCACGCGGTCGATCACATGATATTACATCTTACCCTCTACTCATGTTGCGTTTATTTTTGGAATATAATTTTAATTTGCTGCGCGAGATCGATTATTTTATCTTCCGATTGTTCCAATTTTTTTTTTTCAATTCAGACCGCCACGAAAATGTGATACCCATAAAAAGGAAAGGCACATTTAATTCAGGTGACATGTGAAATAATCATTTTTGTTCAGATATTTATGAATTGAAACAAGTTATGTAGCACACAGTTTAGCAATACATTTTACTCGTTCACACTGTTATAATGTCAGAGTGGACTTTTCTCCATGAATTAGCATTTTCTTTCAATAAATTAGACATTTTTTTCTTCTCGATTTAAGTTCATACATTTGTTTAAAAATATTTTAATCAATTATTAATTCAGTCATTCATTCATTCAAATTAACAATATTCATTTGACCTATGTACAATTTTATATTTGCCCAATGTTACTCTTCTCTCTAATTTAAGAGAAATGATCATTATGATGAATTAATTGACTAAATATCGATCGTCTTTATTAAACGCTTGTTGCGCCGTCTGGTGACGTCTTACCTGATACTGCCCATATGGCGAGCTGACCTCGATGACCATGCACAACGACCGAGTGAGTCAGTCCAAACCACACACTCATCTGCTTTGGACCTGCTCTACAATCTCCACTCATACTCTTAATACCCATTTCTACTATCTACCATCTAATTATTAACATTACCGTACAACGATGGCCACGTAAGTACTCTACTTTTCACACGATCTTTTTATTTGTCTTTAAGACAAATATTTTGCTATGTCTTTAATAATGACTCTCTCATATCGTCCTATTAACATGCGGAAAAAATTACACCACGCTTCCTCTAGAATGGCTCTGCACTTTCTCAAAGCCTAAAATTATGTCTTATTTTGTTTTGTACACGTCAATTTATCAGCACATTATCAAAATAAAGCAAATGTTTATGAATTAAGTAAATTATGCCACTCCTCATCTGAATTGTGCGACGCTATGGAGGAAATGTTAGTCTACTTAGTGGCTTTTATATCCTAATGATATGTCTACGCCTAAATTGGACAAGCATAGCAAACATAGCGAAATATTTAAATTGCCCTAATAACACCTCAAATAGTCGAACTTTAAGAGAGAACATTTTGAGCGACATATTATTATTATGTACGTATGCAATTGCAATCCAATTACAAAATTACATATTCCAGCCAAACCAAAAAGAAGATGAAAGTGCGCCGCAATCCTTGCACGCCGGAGCAGCGGCAGCACTTTGTCGATGCTATTGCAAACGGCTTGAGGGGGACCGGGAAACAGTTCTGGCCCCAACTCGAAGCTCTCGTAGACAAAACGGGGCTGGAGTGGACATTTGTCGTGGTATGCATGATAACAGATTCAACTTCAACCGACCCCTTTATTGCAGTAGCACAATTGCACGCTAATTTCGTCTTAGCCAATACCTTAACAAATATCTGTACATATGACTTTTATAAAGAAAAAAAAAGGACATATACCTAATCAGACTCCACTATTATATTATTCATAATACACTCAATTTGCACTCAAATTATGTTGTCGTTACAGAAAAAAGTCATGAACATGCTGCCGGACTTAATTGGCGCGCAAGAGAAGTCCACAAAGAGCAAGAAATCCCAGTTTAGAGAGAAGGAGACGTCACGCTTCAACGGCTACAACTTATTCACGAGGGAACAAGCTACTAGCAGTGGGTGCACTTTTCATTAAAAAAGACATACCATATAAGCTATAACATCAACTAATAGCGTTCATTTCAATACTATCTTGCGATCTAATTAACGCCTTTATATCACTCATATTTCTTAATAGTCGCTGTGATTCTGATAAGACCCTTTTTTATGTGCAAATGGTCCACTTGGGCTTAACACTTGTGCGGAGTTGCTGGGTTTTTTTTATTGTGATTGGGGTCTTTTTTGTCCTTAGTAAATATGATATAGGTAAATAAGAGCCTTTTTTTATGTGCAAATCGTCGAGTTGGGCTTAACACTTGTGCGAACTTGCTTTATTTTTCAATGGTGATTGGGTTGTCAATATGATATAGGTAAACGAATCAAAGCATATCGCCATATCGATACATATGCAATGCTTAGACGAAAAATGTCCAACTTTTTCTTTCGAGTGACATTTATTTCTATTCATACAGGTTCCTCCCAAGGCAACACTCGCCTGTCTAGTTTCGGCACGCAGTGGCGCTCGCTGACAGACGAGGAACGCGAAATGTACGGGCAAAAGGCGAAAGAAGAGCGTGAAGAGTGCCCAAGCAAACTCTCTCCCGCCCAAAAAGAAAAAAAAGTTAGGCAAATCGGCCAAAAAATGGATTTTTTGGTAAGTCTCCTTTGCATACGTAATTTCGTTCC
This sequence comes from Sthenelais limicola, assembly GCA_942159475.1. Lineage (NCBI taxonomy): Eukaryota > Metazoa > Annelida > Polychaeta > Phyllodocida > Sigalionidae > Sthenelais > Sthenelais limicola. The sequence goes on along the minus strand of OW804101.1, from coordinate 8,903,396 downwards.
AATACCGCAGGGCGTGGAAGTGATCCATTCTAAATTATTCTTCATGCTTTTTTCAAATGATCTATCCGATCCCCTTATATAATCATGACTCAAAAGCCCGTGAGTATTATAGGGAAATGGGGAACCATCCCATAACCGATAAGCGCTATACACACCGCTATTCGTCGCAACTCACTCCTCAACACACCCTCTCTCTCTCTCTCCACCGCACCCTCTTTCTCAACCCCACCCTCTCTCACCACCCTCTCCTCTCCACACCGCCACCACCCCCTCTCTCTCTCTCCCCCACCCATATCCCCCTACCAACACTATTCTCACCGCGTCTAGCGCCGGAAAATTAGCAACCTGTCAATCAAAACGTTCATTATTATTTTATTAGTGCATTTCATTTAGAGACATTATTGATAAATTTATTATAAATTATATTATTGTTGAATTATGTCGACTTTTTACTGTTCATATTAAAGGTGGATCTTCTTGATCGGCTGGACCAGAAGGCGTTGTTTGTGGGGATCCTTAATGGAGCAAACCATGCCATCGGCACAAGACACGCGGTCGATACTTGGAACGAGTATCGGACCGCACTTATGGCGTCGTTGCATGGCCGCAGTGATGAGGCCCCGTCCCCACAACCAACGCTGGACCAGCTGCGCCAGCGCGTGCAGGAGCGCATCAAAGAGGCTTATGGTATGGCAACACGTCATATTTTAAAATTAAATTATTTCACATCATTACGATTTAGTCAACTTATATTAATAGAGAAAATGTACTATAATGCCACAAAATATAATATTAGAAATATTATGATAAAGACATGTATATCATAATATCTAAATGTATATACATTTTGCATACAAAATTGATTAGTTATGAATTAAATACTTCTCAATTAATATATCAATTTCATTTAACTGTTGTACTCTCATTAAAGGCAAATTTCTGGGGAGACGTGTCAAAGTGTTCCCATACACGAAAATGAACGCGGGCAAACTCAGAGTTCGGGTGACGGGCCTCCCAGATGGTTGTGATAAGCTTCCAAACCCATGGGCGCTAAATAAGGATGCTGCAATCGCAATGGCTGATGCAGAGATCGTATTTGTGCACCGTGCGTAAATATATCAGTATATTATATTATTAAATAGCGCCTGTAACTAGCTCATCTCATAAAAAAAAAACGAAGATAATATCAAAAAAAGACATAGACCAATATTAATTTCTTATTTCGTCATTTATGGATGTGGTGGGGTCGTTTCCTGAAATATCACTTTACCTAATTTGTCTCTTATTATTAAACAATAATATAGTTGAAGACGAGCCAGAAGTGCCAGAAAGTGTTCCAATTGACGAAGAGCCACAATCAATTGCAATCGGACTTGATATTACGGCAGGTACGTCCGTTTATATTGTCATAGCGATATATATATATTTGTCCAATTTTCGTACTAATTGTAACATAAATACAAAAATTTCACTTATTTATTTTATAGGCGAAGGTGGAGCAATTATTGGCGTGGCAAGGGGCGATGTACTGACGGTTGAGGCAGACGAGCAAGGTATTGTAAATTAAAAGTTATTTATTATTGAATTAGAAAATTAGTTATTTTTGACATCATGCATGCATGATGTGACGTTTTATGACAATTGCCACTATATTTAATCGTGACCCAGATCATACATAATGAAATATAATTATAAAATGTAACATGTAAAATGTGACATAATTAAATAGCAATTAATATGGAAATAATTAAACTCAATAGACAGAGGATAGCAAATATGATTTGTATTAGTGCGAAATACAAATATTGGTCTTCCTTATTTTGTAGTTGAAGGAGGGCAAGTAACAATAGACGAGTTTGAAATAACTGAGCCCAGCGAGACAAAAGGTATTAAATCAATTAATTCCAGCGCTTGCCTAATTCGATTTGAACGTGGTTGTCCAGTCGGCAACAAAGGTTTGGAATATGGTTGCCCATCAATGACTCGTTGTAGCACAACACAATGAAAAATGAAACACTTCGGCTATTTAGAAGCCCATGTGAGTGTGATCCCGGTGCATTTTAACCGATTATCCACCGTACATTTGAGTCAATTTCGCGATTAATAAATACTTTATACTGCCTGTATTTTAACCATATTATACAGAATCAACGTCTAAATGTTTAGTAAAAAATCAAATATCAACGTAAGTTGTTCTCAGTCACGATAAAAATGTGAATAGCTTCTAGACATCAGATACAATTTTCCATTGTCCAGCCTTGACAAGACACAATCAGTCAAATATAATTGTCCCCACAATTGTAGTTGATAAATTTTTTTTGATTATATATTATCAATTTAATCTAGCCCAAATTTATCATCTTATTAAACAGAAACAAAAAAGAAAATGGCTAAGCGACCAAGTGGTAAGTTCATTTCCAACTTTTAATAATATCTGAATGAATCATTACAAATGTGCACATATAACAAATTATTAAGTCAATAAAATTAGCCCAAATGTACAATTTAAATGTAATTAAATAATTAGTTAGTATTCGAAATGGAAAGTATATTTATTAAGTCATGACTAAATGATGTCCGCTATTCAGACGAGTGCGATAATATATTTTTTTTGATTATATATTATAAATTTAATGCACCCCTAATTTCTCATTTTATTAAACAGCAAGAAAAAATAATCGGGCTAATGGACCACAAAAAGCAGATGCCAAGGAGAAAAAAAAAGCTAAGGGAAAAAGTGGTAAGTTCATTTTGAACGTTTAAAAGTCTCTCAATCAATCGATACCCCCCATTCCCCAAACCCTATTCATATCATCTCGAAACGTCTTCAATTAATTTTGTTTACATTGACAGGCATCCCTCTAATTAAGAATTATCTCAGTTGGTAGGTGACATTATTGGTGATAAGTTACGCTGATGTCGCTACATTTTATAATAATAAGGCACTTGAACATGCTTGTCCCAAGAAGCATATTTATATTTTTTGTGATTATATATTATAAATTTAATTCACCACTAATTTCTCATTTTATTAAACAGTAGGAAAAAATAAACGTGCTAAGGGAAAAAAAAAAGCAGATGACCAGGAGAAACAAACATCTAATGGACACAGTGGTAAGTTCGTTTTGAACGTTTAACAATCTCTCAATCAATCGATACCCCCCATTCCCCAAATCGTATTCATATCATCTCGAAACGTCTTCAATTAATTTTGTTGACATTGACAGGCATCACTGTAATTAAGAATTATGTCAGTTCGTAGGTCACATTATTGGTGATAAGTTACGTTGATCTCGCTAAATTTTATAATAATAAGGCACTTAATTTGTCATTTTGGTTAATAATAAGGGAATTAATTTGTAATTTTTGTTAAACAGATGGACCAGAAGAAGGAGATGACGTGGAGTGGGAGTGGGAGAAAATCGTGGCCGTCCGCAATAATCCGGTGACCGGTGAGGAGGAGTTCAGGATTAAATGGCGTGGCTTTCCAAACGCCGACAACACTTGGGAACCGAGCTCTGCCATTAGTGACCATTCATTATTGACTTAATAATGTGTGGTAGAATTTAGATTTAGTCGCCTGCGCCGCTATGGGTCTCACATTGTGAGTGAGGAGGGGAGAATGGGGAGAGGGATTATAAATAGGGCTGGAGAATGGGGTAATGGCATTTGTGCATTAAGGGCTGTCATTTCGAGTGCAAGTTGTAAATAAAGAGCAATATTGTTAACATCTACCCTAGACTTCTTTGATTACAAATTACCGACATTCGTTCTATAGTGCGATCCGTAGACACCGGAGGAGAGGATAGCTGCTAGTGTCCCCATTTTAACTTAGCGCGCCGCCACCCAACTATTTATAGTATTGAGGTCAACGGGTCAAACAGCTGACCACCGTAGGGGCATACAAACATGAGGTGCACGTCTAAGACGCTCACTGCATTAGTGTATGAGACAGTACCAATCTTTGTCAATGTTTCTTAGATTTAAAACTTTAAAATCCCATTTTAAATGAGGAAACAGTGTCGCTGATATATATGAATATCAGCGGCGCCTGGGACAACCATAATAAGTCCATATTTTTACTTAATATACTGAGGAATGGGGAGGGGTGACTGTCTGTCTCCAGATATAACTCTGCTGTCTCTAACCCGATGTATCTGGTCTAACATACTCAGCTTACCAGTAAATGAAAGTTCAATAAGGATCCAAAGTGAGAGGCTCATTAAAATATAAATTATTTCCTTAATCACTAAAATGAAATAGGTTTAACAAGTAAACCTACTTACACAGTGCCACTACGGCACTCACCAGACACCATACGGGACGGGAGTATACCCCTAACCCTGCCATTGGATGACCGGGACTTGCAGGCTCAAAGCCCGTCATTCCTTACGCTACTGGGCCCTTCTAGAATGGGGACAGTGTAAGTGGGCCGAATAGAGTGAATGAATGAATAAAGGTGGAGGCTCCAAACTTAGCCATTTCTTTAAATACAATGCAAAAGTTCTCATGTTTTAGAAAAAGGGTCTGTTAATCTTTCCTTCGATTCAACTTTTTGTCTAGATGTGTAGGTTTCCACATTTCTCATAATATAAATTATCAAAGTACCTGCATGCACATAGGCAGTATGGGCCATAGGCATGTACAACACACACTATTTCCCTACATCTTTCTCGAATGAAATCGTCTACAATTCTTGGCTATTTACTTAAGAAAACTGGATCACTAAAATCCCACATGTTTTCTCGACAACCTGTGTGAATTTCAATGGAAGGAAGCTGCCAAATTATGTTTAAAAGGAAGTTTTGTACGAGTATGTTTTGGGCTGGTGCAATGGTTTAGCATAGGGATGCGCACCCACGTGGAGTTTGTTTGGCTGTCCCTACTCGGCACCGCTACCTCATGAATATTAAGTAGCTGCCTGTGACGTGTGCTTGGCGGAGCGCTATTTAATAACAGCAGATAGATACAAATTGAATATACGATGTACCTAAATCTATTTACAAATTTTGTGGAATAAGACACATCTAAGAAGAAAATAAAGTTCTTAATACATTTCAACCGAACGACAGACAACCAAGCACACACAGCAGGCGAGCAGATAGATAAAAATTTAATATACCGTAGTGGCCAGTTCATAACCCCGCGCTTGTACTTTTTTCGAACCCCTTTGAGCCCCGGCTTGCAATTGACATAACCTTTTAATATAGAATTAAATTTTAGATGAATTTATTTTTTCATGACGCCCACAGCCCCTGTCTGTATTTGAGATAGGCTTTTAAAAAGGTCCCGGATTATAAACGGGCCACTACGGCAATGTCTATGATTCCAAAATAAAATAAAATAGGAGGAGGAAGAGAAGCGTTCAACGCCACATATTAATTATACAAATAAAGACGCCTAACAGAAAAAACTTTGTCTCTCGAGACAACTTGTGTTGAAATTACCCTTAAAGTGGCTAAGATAATTAAAATGAGTAGTCAGGGAATAGTGTGAAATTTTTTATTGAATCATTAGTGAATGGGTCAGAAGATAAACCCAGGTCAAATGGGTGTTACATAATTCATGATGTCAACCAAACGGCCACTTTGGCATATCGGATTGGTATGCAAAAAGATTTTGCTCACTATTTTACCAAATATCTCATATAATATGAATTTCATACTTTTGATATTCACAGGTGCACGAAATAATAGCAAATGAAGTCTAAATTCCGTTAGTCGATAATCTAGCCAGCAACAGTGAGAAGTGTCAGTCGTCGCCTTCTAGACACTTTCGGTCCCCGTGTCCTCCTGCACAACGGAGCTACTGTGTTAAGGCATAGTAATAGGCTAGTCAATTTCATTTGTCCTCTCTGGATAAAATGAGTAGTGTTGCTACATTAACACAGTTTCAATAAATGTTATTTGGTTTGCTCTTTGTGATGAATATTGCCCTCCTCTCACTTTCAGTTGATTACTATTTTGGCAGACGATGTTAGTAGAGCACACATGGCCAATTTGGAGCGCGAACGATTGCTTAAATTCCTTCCGTCCTCAGCTTTTCCCACGTTGCCGCGCTACCAGACTGAATGGAGGAAAATATAAAATAATTGTAAGATAAATGTCCATTCGTATAGTGGTTGTTGATCGAGGCAATAAAAGTGAAAATAAAATAAAATAAGCACGTCTTCCCCTTTAATTGGAAGATGCGACATTTGCTATGAGCAAATATCGGGCCCTAGCAGCATGTTCTATAAACCGTTAGATTATATATGTCAAAAAGTAATTAAATACAATATCTTTTAAATTTTGCAGTTCAGAGAACATCCTTTAAGCAGTATTCATGCTCGTATATAATCATCCATGGAGCGTTTATAGATAAGGAAGATAATATTATATTAGATAAGGAACATTACATCGATTAAATAATTGTATATTACATAAGGATAATTATATAAATTAAAACATTGTATATTACATAACGAACACTTTTTTGTTCAATCGAAAAACAAATATTATTACTAAGTGTTCCCCTCGTATTTGAACAGACAATATGTACGGATTGATACTGCTTGTGGCTTTTAACAAATTTTGACCTTAAATATCGACACAAAAATACCACTATTTGTGTCAATGTAACAGTAATGTGGTCAGAGTGAGTTAGAGAGAATAATAATTAGTAATAATGTAAAAATAAAGGCAGGGCAAAAGATATCGAAATGAAAAAAGGTATAGACATAAAATGGAGCTAAAAGTACAAATGGATAGATATTTAAAATAAAGTGCAATGCATTACCACACAATCCGAGAACAGGTCAATGAATACAAATAGGTAGGCTTCACACTAGACAACGTTGTTACCTTTAAAAGTCACACTCAAAAAAAACTTAATCTAGTCAATGCCAAAATCAGGCTGCTCTACAGGGCCAGACAATGACTTACAACAAAGTGCACCCTTTTAAATCTGTCCCTGCTGACATGACCAAATTGGAATAAAATGGGACAGTCAACTCCTCTGGATGAAAAAAAAGGTGTACATAAGGTGTAAATAATCATTCGTTCACATTTTGATATAATGTACGGACTACGTGAGTATGACCAGTTATATTGATTGCTTGGAAAGTTCAGTAGTGTACCCTACTATAGGATACTAATCATTTTTTATACTATATAAATAGTAGGAGTATTATAATAGACGATAGGACCGCAGCACCAGTAGATATAATTTTAATAAAATATTGAATGAGAAGATCATCGTGGGTCAACTGCCCTCGCTCTAAAAATGACATAAAATTTTACCGACTACGTTACCACACAATCCGAGAACAGGTCAATGAATACAAATAGGTAGGCTTCTCACTAGACAACGTTGTTACCTTTAAAAGTCACACTCAAAAAAAACTTAATCTAGTAAATGCCAAAATAAGGCTGCTCTACAGGGCCAGACAATGACTAAGGACCAAAGCCAAATACGACTTATATAAAATGGCCATTCTTCCAAATCTATACTTCTGTCATTTTATATATGACTGTGCCCCCAAATCAATGTTACTGAAATTGCAAGCACAACAAAAATAGAGCCCTTAGAATAATCTCCAATAAATAAAAATACGAAAACGTAGATCAAGAAAATAAAAAATTAAATATCTGGCCCCTTCAGGCACGTAGGGACAAACATATATTGGACAATTCTTTCTACCTTGCTCAAAATCAACATAATCTTGAAAAAAAAAATATCTCCACCAGGAGCCATGGCCCTTGCAGGAAAAAAATCTCGGTCCTCTGTTCAAAATGAACAAAAATTAACAACTCAATGATCCACGAATGTCAAAAAAAGTGGAATGAACTGCACACTGATGCCAAAAAAATTCTCGACAAACATACTTTCAAAAAATAAAAGGAAAAGAGCCTATCACCCTTTAGGCCTACATAAATAAAATACAAAATTATAAGTGTCTGCGCTTCGTGACTGTGCCGACTGGGGTTGACTGCGAAAATGGGAGGGTAAAACGCCACCACACCCTATATACAAACGTCCGACCAACGTATCATACGCTATACCCTGCATGCAAATGCTACTGTTTTGTAGAAGAATGTCTCACCGGTCAGAACAATATATAACGTCTACCGATGTTAAATCTTACCGCTGATCCCCCAATATCAACGCATTAATTAACAGTTTATGCACCCTCCATCATTAAAAAGATAGACCAGAAAAAAGGAGCATTACAGATCAACATTTAAAGACAAATTTGTATCAATATATTAAATATAAAGGTTACTTGAGAACACCCACCCACACATCAAAAATAGGTGTAGTGTTGCTGTTCGCGGTGTTTTTAGATTCACAATTTTATAACTACTTTCAATAACAGGATGAAAACACTTGCCACTCAGACATCATAGAGATGATAAATTGTTTATACATCAACGCACTATTATAAGAGGTATATAGTTATTTTATGTTAAAATGAACGCATTTGCTATGTATTTTGCCTCATATCAACCCCACATAGTGTCCAAATGTTACCCCTGATCCCCAAATATCAACGTAGTAATTAACAGTTTATGCACCCTCCATCATTAAAAAGATAGACAAGAAAAAAGGAGCATTACAGATCAACATTTAAAGACAAATTTGTATCAATATATTAAATATAAAGGTTACTTGAGAACACCCACCCACACATAAAAAATAGGTGTAGTGTTGCTCTTCGCGGTGTTTTTAGATTCGCAATTTTATAACTACTTTCAATAACAGGATGAAAACACTTGCCACTCAGACCTCAGAGAGATGGTAAATTGTTTATACATCAACGCATTATTATAAGAGGTAGATAGTTATTTTATGTTAACATTTAATGTTTTTTGCCGATTTGGCGGACGTTGAAAAATGTTGCATATCACCAAATTGTCATTGTCTCAAAAAGAGGAATTAGGCACCCAATGGAAGTATTTGAACACATGTTTATCGACATAGTTGGACTACATTATTGTATTAACATCAGCAATAATGAATTGTTGAATTGAATTGAATCGAATAAAGATGATCTAAAATTGTACAGATTACGTTCTCACACGGTCAATAATAAAGGAGTGACATTGAATGGTTGGAAAATTTAGTAGTGTAACGTACTATACGATATTAATCATCTTTGTACATTATAATCAGTAGGACAATATGAACCCATCATTGCTTGGAATTGTATATAAATGACCTCGAGAAAGTTATCACACACTCACAGATAAAAGTGGAGCAGGGGCCTACGTAGACTAGAGTCAAATACAAATGTCCTTTCTTCTTCGTAGTCACATATTTCGTAGTGTGAAAAGTAGGAATGCATTTGTACATATTAGATTATTTGAACAATTTTTTATTATTGGATTCTTTGTTCATTTATCACCATATTCGGTGTCATGATGTTGGTTATTGTAATTGTCTGCGGCATTTGAATAAGTACGACTCAGTCAAATAATGTGTCATCATTTAAGGCGGAAAAATTGCCATGTGCTTTCCTCTTCGGACTTAGATATTTCCTGTTGTGAAAAGTAGCCAGTTTTGACCGCTATAACACAAACCATAAAATTGGACACTATAACATTTAAGTTCTACACAGAAATACTAAGAATAACAACATGAGACTGAATATGTGTATAAATGAACGAAGAATGAACTTGAAGTGGACATATTGGCTAATTATAGATATATGTACTTTACAAATTAGACAATCATACATTTTCTTCATCATCCGTATTCGCATCATCAGTATCCACATCAGAAATACTAGATTCTGATAAGTACAAACGAAGATTGTTAAACTGTTCAACAAAATCTATTTCTTCTGTTGCCACCCTAGCCAAATATTCGGTGTCATGGTCCGTGTCAAAAGCGTTCATTCGGACAAAGCGTCTCATGCAGGAAACAATTTTTTGTTGAGCTTTTTCGTTGTCAATAATTTTTTCTATCATGAACGCTCTTGCTGCAGCAGTACAATCATCACGGTCTATCTGGCTCGAGAGTAGACGATGGCTTTCCCTGTAGAATTCAAGTATAGCCTGAAATTCAATGTCCAGAGCAGCCATCTCTTCATTGCAGCGGTCGATACGATTGGAGGCAACAACAAATTCTTTCATCAGATTGTACAGTATTCCCATACCATCAGGTTGGTTGAGGCCCCGGTATATACGTGCGTCGGTTTCCTTAACTTGATCAAAAGTGATTACAGAGTGCGAATTCACGCTGTTATACTGTTTTACCAGGCGGTGGAGCCGGTCATTTACCGATTTTAACGACTTGGATACACGTTTCGCAGCATCGCTCCCGCCTGGAATAGATTTAAATAGTATGAAATAATATGATTCAATAGGAATAGGCAGACATAAACGAAGACCAATATACGATATATTTAGAGGGGGATGTACGATCACAAGGGAAATGGTGATAAAATGTAACGATATAGTAGCAAATTAATTACTAAATGAAAAGACCAAAATGAATAATGAAAGGGTAGGTTGGAAGCAACGTTATTGTAAAGAAAAGAAATGGCACGAGTGCATGTAATAGAGCAAAAAAATGAGTTAAATATAAATAATAATGCACGAAATGTAATTAATTGTCATGATTCGGATGTGTTTCTGTGTGGAAAAAATTAGGATGTGATTAAATAATGGAGTTGATAAGTAAAGGCAAGGAGTATAACGAGTTAGATAGCAATATAATGTAATTTTTAATGATGACGTTATTGCAACCAAATATAAATTGTCAACATGAATGTAGAGACAAGGAAGTGTTTTAGTTAAAAAGTATAGAGACTAGTCGATTCATCCAGCTAATATATTAATGGGATTGCTTACATTTAGTGAGTAATAATAGGTATGGAGTGAGTATTATAATTTCATACGTACTGGGGCCTTTCTGTACAGCGCCTTTTTTGATCAGTATGTGGTGCCGTCGCTCTACTGCCTCACGATGTAGTTTTCTAAGACAGTCACTATTCGTCTTGTTAGTGGCACTGCGAGAGTGTTCGAGGAAATCGTCATCTGTCGCCAACCATCGGGTGATTTTGCGTTTCCGCTCAATTGCAGCCAGTTGATTGGCGATACTAGAGAAAAGACAAAGAGCAAATATATCATAAATATGGTTGTTATAGGATTGCAGGAAGTAATCGTAATTAGGAATGAATGGGTGCAGAACGAACCTGTCATAATCAACTTGTCTTTCAATATCGTCTGCTGTCAACGCTGGACTAACGAGTTGCTGACTGGAAAATAGGATGTTTTTTTTTATTTAGTAGCATAGACGTATGTAATATATATTACGTCAGATGAAAAGGGATGACAAACAAAAATTAGTTAAAAATGATTAAATAGTTATTCAAAAAGCAATAGACGTATGTAATATATATTACGTCAGATGAAAAGGGATGACAAAGAAAAATTAGATAAAGAGGATTAAATAATTATTCAAAAATCCATAGAAAGATTAATAGGAAAAAATAAATTGGACATTTGGCTAAAGAAGTTACTGATAAATGGTGACTATTCAATTTAGCAATTATGTTATATTCGAAATAGGGCATATTGTGCTTTATAATCTTACCGCAAGAAGTAGTATCTGGTGAGCAAAAGTGCGTACTTCTCTTGCCAAGTCTTCCCTATAGTGAAATGAATAAAAATATGGCAAGTTGGCTGGAGAAAATGATATTACTATTTAAATAAAGTAAAATTGAATAATTCAATGATAATTGAGGGATGAAAGCAAAATTTTTAGAATTCATTTTCTTTTCTGTGATTGGCAGTGAGTATATCAGTTTGGTAGATGTGGTGTCCATTTTTTAATGGCACAATTTAAATAAATAATTAATGTGCAGAGAGTAAATTAACTAAGTAGTTATTAAATACGTGTTAAAACTAACATGTAGACTTGTTTCGGGAGGTGTTCAGGTTAGTCAGGAGGTCTGCTGTCCATGTCTTAATTGTTTCGTCAGTAATGACAAAACCTGCATCTGCAATATTGATATAAATCAATTAGAGAGGCAACATATAATAATATATGTTAAAAATGACGCCAAACACATAAGTGCATTGTACTTTGTTATTTGTGAATGATAAGATAGCAATATAATTTGGATGAAATAAGAATTTTATCGTGGGAAAGACATATAATATGGTAGATTTAAATGTAAGAGAATAAAGTAAATGTAAAAGGTAATGTAATATAAAATATTTAGACATAGTGGAAATGTCTAGTCGATGCACTGTCTATGATTAGTGAGAATAATTGTGTACAGGTGTTGGTAGAGTAGAGAAGTGAGCTTGCGCCCAGATAATGTAGGTGCATAAAGGTGGCCGACAGTTGGCGAAGGCTATGAAGCCCGATTTCGTTGTTGATATGGGCGAAAGAGGCCCACTTGTTCCGAAGATGTATAGCAGTAGAATAGAAAAGGCCTCGGAAGGAGACACATCAGAGAGAAGTTGCGTAGGAGACAGAACAGACCCAGAGGAAGTAATGACATTTAGTGATAGATGGGTTGCTCGTTGATGACACACGATTGAATATGTCCCGATTCATTTGCCACAAGTGTAAGTCAACTAATAAAGGTGGGCCTAGGCGGCGCCTCTCCTCAGAGCGTGAGTTATTTGAGTAGGTCGAAGACTCAATTTATATAAAGATGGCGCCCTGCCACAAAGTTAGGACAGTGCGAGAAGAGAGGCGCAACGGATGGGAATTGAGGGTTTGTGGCGCGTGTCTTGGAAGAGTAGTAGCACAAGTAAGTTGGAAGCGCGCACAATTTATAGTCAGGTAGGCTTACAGTAAAAGAAAGAGAGTTGATTATAATAGAAAGTAATATATACATATGTGAAGGCGCTCAGACGTTTTTAAATGGGATGTAGAAGACTAGAGACGAGCGAGGGCTCTGAGTTTAGCGTTTGTGGCCCGTGTCTGGTAAGAGAAGTTGCACAAGTAATGTGGAAGCGTGCACAATTTATCATAGCGTATCGTTATAGTCATAGAAATGGCCCTACGATAATATGAAGTAATGTAGTAGATAGAGTAAATGATGTGACAAAATTATACATACGTTCTAGTGCTAATTTAGCTATGCTCCGCTCAGCCAAAAATTTAGTCTGGACAGCGACTGCACTTTCCATTTTAGACGTCATCCGTTTTGCTTGTAAATAGATTAGAAGAAATAAACAATTGAGTCAAATATTGAGACGTGCAAACGCTCCGATGCTAAAATGGGATGTTTTAGTACTAGATGGCTCAAATTGGAGGGAAGAAGATTGCTACATTATAAAAAGTTCGAAATTAGTAATAATGTTGTATCTCTATATTATGTCGTTAATATAGTTTGGTATATTTATATATCGCTCTCACATAAGGAAGGATCGCCATCACACAAATGGCATCCGCGTATGAATCAATGTGAACTAAGTACAAAACAAAATAATGAAAATGGGAAAGATTGATTATGCAATTAGATAAAATTTAGATAATACATACCAAAGTTCGCAATTTTTTTCCCGCCGTAGTGCAAGAGTGCTTGTACTAACAAATCTCGTCGATTAGATGCAGTCATCTCTTTTGTTATGTAGCACAGTTTCCCCAAGTAGCTCCACAATCTTTCAATATTCTCCCCGTCCGCATTTCGGTATGTTTGTAGGAGTCGGGGGTTATACTGCACCTACACAATGTAATGATGGAAAAATTTTAGGTGGAATGTGCAATGGTTTGGGTTTCGGTTATGTTGATATGGAATTAGGGACGAAATAGACATATAGAAATAAGGAGAGAGAGAGAGAGAGAGAGAGAGAGAGAGAGAAAAGAAACAAAAATGCCATTTAACATTCAAATTTATTACAAATAGTCAATAATTTGATTGTATTAGAATTAATATTACCTGACACTTCGCCTCATGTGCATAGCCATGCATAACCGGAACTGCCAGGGTCAGTTTGTCACTATAAAGACCTATTCGCTGGGGGAAAAAAAAAGTTATGGTTTAATTTATGACGAATGAAAAATGACTTTAACATTGACAATGAGTAGAGGAAATTAGTGAGTCAAATTGAATTTTCAGAATGAGTATGTATGTATGTATGTATGTGTCAATTTCATTTGATAAAGAGTTAGTTGGACTAGGAAAAAGGGGAGAAGATAGGGTTAGCATTATGTTTAAATCGTTAGGTCAAACATAAGTGTCTCAACTATTCAACATATGGCTGAGCGATTTAGAGTGTGAATTTAGTATAATATTAAATAAAAGTTGTTTCATAAATACCTTCAAATAAGTCTCCAACTTGCAGGCAATATCATAACTGATATTGAGGGGAGCACCCAGTTCAAGAGATTTAGCAATAACCGATGCTGCATAGCCAAATCTAAAATGAGAAAATATTGTATAAAATATCTGATGAACATTTATAACGATTATTTGTAAATGATTACATATTGAAAAGGGATATAGAAATGATAGATAATTTAGTTGATTTAATTACGTGCAAGGGACGAAGTAATGGCTCGGGATGGTAATAGGCCAAAAAAGTTATTTTCGTTATGGATTTTGTAGCAGATTCCTGTTGATAATATGCTATATTATGATATCGAAAAAGTTCTCCATGGGATTCGAGCCAGATTTTTCGTAATTGGGCATTTTTTGTGAGAGTGCAAAGCCTATGGAGCGAAGGGTGTGGGTTCATTTTAATGGTCATTTTAATAGAAGTTCATTTATTTGATGAATGTTGAAACATACTTCTCGCCAGAGTCCATGTCAATGAATAAGTATGGATAGTCATGGATGCAAACTGAGCCGAAAATTCCTGTCACATCCAACTTCGCAGTCCGGAATGACGCCCTTTTCTGGTCACCGGCACGGAAGTCGTGGCATTCCTAGAGGAAGGAGTTGAGGTTAGGAGGGTTGAATTATTTGATCAGGGGCATGTTGAAAATATGCACATTGCAGTACGATTTGTTTGACAGTGAGTGCGAATTAATTAATGGTCTGGTTCGCGCTGCACCAGGTGGACATGGGTCATTCTGGTGTGTCCGATAAGAGAAGGAGAGGAAAAAAGTTGTTGAGGCATTGTGTTAAAGGAAGAAGGTGAAGATTGTGTAAATATTGGTTGTATTTGATTAAGTTTGTTGTCAATGGATTGGTCCCATCCAGCCAAATGGAATGGGTATTTGTTTTAATGAGTGGCATCAAGTCAGATGGAGGGAAACAAAATAAGGTGATTTGTTCATTGAACGCTTGTTTAACAGCTATGTCAGCAAAATCATTCGATTGAATGTTGACATGCGGACAAAAAAAACCAGATGTGGCTATATAAACAATGGGGAAGGGAAGAAAATTTTTTTCTCACATTGTTCAAATCGGGATTAGTCACAGGAGGGGGGGTGAAGTAATCGTCCATGTCCGATTTTTCAATGAAAAAAGTGTCGGAGTGAAGGGGGGGATGATGACTTCGGCCAGAGGATTTCTTGCGGACCAACCGAAAGTTTCCATCCAAGCTGTAGTGGCGAGGTAAGGAGTCCTCCGTCTGCAAAAGGATATTGAAAATAATTTTGTTTAAAGATAATGAATAATTAGGGCAATTATCCGTAAGTAACAACATTAAATTATAGGAAGGTCTGACTGGGAACTAGCTATTGAAAATATTAAGTGACGAAATATGTTATTAATCCAATTATGATCAAAAATTATTTGATAATAGAGAGTGAAGATAGTGAAGATAAATAAATATTTTTTGGGGCAATGTATATGAAATAATAAAATTGTGAATGTATGTTAATTCAATATCAATAGGTAATATAGACAATACCTTAATACATATTGGACAAAGAGATCCATCCGGATATTGGGGAACTAATTTTTTCATATGGGCGAGATCGTGGTAGAATTTACGATGTCGTCCAGCACACTCATTTACTAGAATTCTATACAAATCGACCTGAAATAGTAAAAGTAACGTTTTCTGTACATGACCAATTTTTTTCTTTCGGGGAAATAAAGAAAATTATTTCAAAATATATTAA
Organism: Sthenelais limicola; assembly: GCA_942159475.1. Taxonomy (NCBI): domain Eukaryota; kingdom Metazoa; phylum Annelida; class Polychaeta; order Phyllodocida; family Sigalionidae; genus Sthenelais; species Sthenelais limicola. The sequence continues at coordinate 8,887,376 of OW804101.1, read as the reverse complement.
TAATGATATGCAATTAGTAAAGTATGTAAAGACATTATGTTAAGGGCAATTTTGTATAAACTATTTCATTATTTAAGGAATGATAATTGAGAGAATGAGAGGAGTATATATATTAAAGGTGTATTACTTGTGGTGCATACGAAGGTATGTAGGCAAGGCTGGTTTCGATGCTTGCACAAAAAGATTGTAATGACATTGTCCCCTCAAGCATGAATGCCCTGGCTTGGGACATAAGGTCAAGATGTATAGCTGTTGTAGGTTTCTCGGGTGTGCCAGGCCAAAACCCATGCAAAATGAGTGCTTCACTCAAGTTACGACAGGTGCAAACGTTAATTACTACTTGATGTTGACGGCCTGCAAAAATATGTTTAATATACAATTTAATATACAATTTGTGACAGTGCTGAAGGAAAAGGCATAATGATGGCTGTCGAGTGTGTTGCCGATGCAGATGAAAAATGATGGATAATCTTTATTGATTACAAATGTGTCATGCAGGCTGTTGCAGATTAAAAAAGTGAATATCAAAAAGTTATGTACATTATATACAATAATTTATATATTATGAATGGAGGGATATGATAGATCATACCTTTGCTGTCAATAAGGACAAGTGGGTAGCGTATGATTTTGGAGTTGTCGTCGCATTGATGTGGGGTGGAAGGCAGCTCTTTCTCCCAGTGGAATGGGACGAAAACTTCACCCTTAATAATTAGACGATAAAAATAAACGTTATTGAAGCGATTATAGTGTCTGATTGTACTGAATAAGAAAAGTGATTGTTTAAATAAATATTATAAGTAAAATGGATAGTTTAATTTTGGGAGTAAAATAAATAACAATATTAAAATGAAAATACATACGGTCCAGCGCTGTGGCACATGTAGTACACATCGCTTGTGCACATTAAGTGCGCATTCGCAGCAGTAGTATGTTTGTGGCCCACAGTCGGTACATAGAATTATGTTGGGATCGTGTTTGGTGCAAATTGAGCAGACTAAATGGACGGGCGCTTTTGACATGATGTGTTCGGCCATGAGAGGGAGTTCGAATAAGTCCCATGCATTGCTCAATTTGTTACGGCGAGTGGCATATGTCCGAGCTGAAATAGAAGTAGAGAAAATGGACAATGTTAATGTAAATGTAGGTAGATATTGGTTGGTTGTTTTGTTGTGCTTTTGTTGAACGTCGGGAGATGTGGTCACAGTAGTGAGGGTATATGTCTCCAAGGACAAGTGCTTACGAATGGCTCATGCATGTTGTCCATAGATTGGCTGACTAATTTTGCAATTTTGATATATTGCGATATGGTGAAAATGATTTGATAAGTTTGAACACGTTATTTAACATATTATGACAAGATTGGAATAATATAGAAATTACAAATATTTATGACAATTTGAGAGGATTAATAGTCAGCTGAATATATCAGGTTCATATTAGTCGTTTGACAATGCGAAAGTACAATATGAAAGGTAAAGAGTAGGGTATTCACACAAAATGCATAGGATATAAATATCATAAGTAAAGTCGCCACAAAATGGAGAGAAAATAAGGTGGGTGTTAAATATAAAGTCGTTGTTTGGACAAAGGGAAGTGATATTAACTGAAGTCAAAATTGGATATATGAATATTGGCTGTATGAGAGGGTATATATATGGCAGATTTTTGCAGGTTAAATAAATGTTACTCACAGGCTCGTGATGGTGGGGAAGGATGTTCATGTAGTAGTCCAATAGGCTCGTCAGCTGGAAGTGGTGGGTCAAATTGAACAAGGGGCCGATCAGCAGAATGTTGTATGGCGAGATGTTCCTCATCGGGCACTTCAACGGAGTATGGCTGGGTCGTTGATAAGCCATTATTGAAAAAGGTAGCAGTACCAGAAATGAGTCGCTTTATCTGTTTTGGTTTGTCATTGGGTTTGGCCGTTAATTCGACATTATTGCGTGATAAGTCAATGTAAGAAGTTTCTTTTTGGCCAGTATGAACATCGAAATAGTCGACTTTCTCCAAATTGGCAGAAGGATATTCTCGCTCAATTTGCCTCCCTTCTCCAGTTCCAAAAAAATGGAAATTAGAGACATAAGTTGTATTAGAAGAAATAGAAGTAAAAGTGTCTGTCGTTGGGAAAAAGTGATGAATGATCAATTTGTGCCTCGTTGCGGTAGAGAATGAATTATGGCGTGTAGTTAGGCAAATGGTATGATCCTGGATATAAAAAGAAATAGATCAGTGGTCAAACTACGGAAAGGAAGTAGGTTGCCCATAGGGCCAAATTATATAACAAATCAGCTTGCACGCCACAATTTCATGTTTCCAAAAATATTTAATATCGTAGAGTTGTGTCTAAGATTGTGGCGAAGGTAAATGAAAATTATAAATGTTATATTTATTCATTTGTACATTGCTTAAGTAATTGTGATAATGGACAAGTTGATTCAATTGGGGGAAAATGAACAAAAATTATAGAGGAATGATTGCGATTAGGAAGGAAAATGTTTGTAGTCATTATTATGAGTATTGATAAAGGTGAGAGTTTTAGGACTAAGCAGTGGGAAAGGATGCAGGGGGAGAGAGGGAGAGGGAGAGGGAAAGAAGAAAAGACAAAAATGCCTTTAATGCCCATTTATTTTTATATTTAAAAGAAACGTTGTGAGAGAATTTATACTGTTTTAAGTTGCCGTGTGTTGGTAGTCGTAAGTGTGGACGATTAGAGGAGGAATGGTAGTCGTCCACAGCAAAATGTACTCATTATTTAAGAGTAAAAAGGCGTTAAGATAATGCCTGTATGTAGGAATATTAAAAAATGGAAAAGTGCATGGTTTTGTTGTCTTGGGTCACATAGTGTATATTTATAATGTTTAATTTTTGCGGTTGACAGGGGCGAAACAAATGAAAAATTAAACGTTAGAAAGAAGCAAAATAGACTTGTTATAAATAAAAAAGAACAATTTAACAATAAAAGTCTAAATATAACTAAAATGTTAGATGGTCGTAGCGACGCTGACTGTAGTTAAAAGAGGGAATAAGGTGATTGAAAATAAATTAAGTTAGCAGATGCTACAATATAAGGTTACGCTCATTGCTGTGTAGAAAGAAGTAGTAAGAGAAATTAATAGTAAAAATAATCTTAAAGATAAGATTCATTTAATAAATAAAGGGGGTAGTCGAATGTCCTGATTAAAATAGAGTACTAAAAGTGATTAGTAAAGATAGGTAAGCCACGCCCACATGATATGGGCCCGCGGTAAATTTTAAGATTGCGCCAACGAAAAAGAAAATGGCGTACAGGCGATTCATGCAGCAAGAAAATGTAGACATATGCGTGAATGTAAGCGAGTCAAAAGTTGAGGAAGTACTGAAAGAGTGCCAGAGCGAAATAGATAGGAAAGAGAAAAAAATCAACCGGCTCCAAAACGATTTGGAAGAGTTGAGAAGAGATCGAAGGTAAATGGAATTATAAGTTTGTTTCGTGTGTGGATGGGGTTCGGGATATAGTGGGTAGAGGGTAGAGAATATCTTTGAGAATTGAAAGAAAAGAGAATGAAAGGAATGAGTTTGCAAATATTGTTGATGAGGTGAAAAGAGATGAAGGGTAAATGAAATCATAGGTTAGTTTCGGGAGATAGTTGGATTAATTTCACAAAGGGCAATCAGTCTGCCGCCCGGAGAGAGAGGCGTGGGAGAAAGATATTCAAGGAGCATGCCGACGACCTCGGGAGGACACTGGTCACCGAAACAAGACACCTGGATCACGCCCAAAAGAACGGACCAAAAACATTAGCCAGACCACCCAATCTTGTCACGCCATCTTATCAGCGACTTGTGCTCTATACAAAAGAATATTAAATTTTGCATCATTTCAAATGGTGCTTTATTGTTGAATTAAAAAAATATGGCTTGGATAATTGTATTTGGATGTGGTTATCCGGTGGGGAAAAAAAGTTTGGAAGATGATATTGAGAAAGATAAAATGATTTTTTTTTCGTACATATGTAGTGACTGATGGGTTGCCTAATGGACTGTCCGGAGGCCAGGGAGAAGAAGTTTAAAGTGGTGGGCAACGAGAAGTTGCAAAGCAAAAGCGAAGTGGGAAAGGAACAAATTTGTGGCATTTTGTGTGTATGATATTAAGGGGATTATATTTTTTTATTTATTCATGACATTGTTTTGCTGGTTCAAATCATGTTGTCAGATGTATTGATTAGATCTTATCGTTTATAAGTATGAGGTCAAAAATAAAGTATTTATTAGTTATTCTGATGAAGAGTTTCGTACATTTGGCTTTGTCAGATTTGTCATGGATCACTGAATCAAAAGCCTTTGAGAAGTCAATATATATTGCTACAGAGAAATTTTTAGCATGTGATGCCATATTAAGATCGGAGATATAATTATATAAAGCCTCAGTGGTCGAGTGGCCAGCTTGAAACCCCAATTGGCTTGTACTAATAAATACGATTAGTTGCTAAATAGTCAATCAGTTTATGTGTTATAATACGTTCCAAAAGTTTGCCACCAACATGGGTAAGAGAAATAGGCCGAACATCACTAGGAGATTTTGGAATATTTATCTTGGGGATCGGGCATACCACAGCGGATTTCCAAGCGTCAGGAAATATACTAGACATAATTGACATTTTGTAAAGATGGAGCACATGTTTCGATAAAATAGTGAAAACATCCTTATATAGACGACTATTCAGGTTAATGCATCATGAATTCTTTTTGGTATCAATACCATTAATTAATTCCAATACATCAGCTTCAGCAATATTTACATCAGACCAATTATACATGTTACGTTCTCGAATTGTATCTCGAGCCGGAGTGTTTCCTAGCTTACCATTTATCTTACTACCAACAGTGCAGAAGTGATCGTTTAAACCGTTTACTAAATCCATTTTTTCAACCATAGTATCTTCAATTAAAAGGGTTGATATATCCCCGCTCGAGTTACGTTCAATGTCATTAATTACAGACCAAAATTTTTTAGAGTCTCTTTTATGTGTAAACAACATTTGCTTAAAGTAATCAGACTTAGCGACAGCAATTGCTCGGTTACATGCGTTTCTGGCAGCTCTAGCTGCTCTTAGGTCATCTGGATTCTTAGTCCTATTGGCTTTTTTAAAAAACTTATCGCGGTTTTTACCCAGGGTAACAAGAGCTGGAGTGTAATATGGAGGGTTCACTCTTTTGGCCTTGAAGATTTTGTAGGGCGCAAGTTTATCTGCACATTTGATTACTCTGTCATGGTCTTAACTTAATAGTACCGGTAGTGTATCCCAACCCATGATGCATGGTGTCTTACATTTGTATTTGGAGTGGAGATAAAGTCATTTTGCAGGGAAAAGTTATTGGGTATGGGAGGTCAAAAGTTAACAAAGGCACATTTTAGTTTAAAATTGAATGATCGAAATGGACAAAAATAATCAGACAATAGGATGGAAATGGTGAAGAATGGGGTAGAAAGATATTTTGTGGGCACATCATATTAAATATGATGTGCCCACAAAATATCTTTCTACCCGATCTAATTTTATTAGGAAATAAGGTCATCTATGTACTACCCCAAAAAAAATAAAGATAAATATAGACAAAGGGAAAAAAGATAAGTAAAAGAAAAATTATGAACGGTTAAAGGTGATAATGAATTTTAGTGGCTGAGCAATGTAAAGATTTTATTAATAATGATGGGCTGTCACTAGCCATTCGCCACATCGCCAATGGCGAAACGAAAATCACTTTGGAGAAACAAATTTCAATTTGGAAATTTGGGTTTAGCCACAGTGGCGAAAACAATATATATCTAATAAAAGAATATGTTTAATCATTTCATTACTCTCGTGTGGTTTCTGTCTTACGGCCAATACCATGTGAGTGATCGGGAGTCAAATGAAAAAGGACAAATATAGATATAGAAAATATCTAATATCTAATTAATAGTTTGTTGTGGATCTTTTCACTGATGGTGAATGTAGCAAAAAGTTGTTAATTATATTAGTTGATTTTGGGAGCGCGGTGATGGTTTGTTTGTGGCGAAAAGAAAGTCAGTGTGGCGATAATCTTTGTTTGGAATTTCGCGACAGTGGCTAAAAGCAAAAAAATCATAGCGCGAGCCCACTTAATAATGTCATTATTGAATTTATGTTATAGAAAGTTGACAGGGTGGCTTAAAATGAAGAGAGGAGAAGAAGATGGGGAGGAGGCGGAAGAGGAAAAAAAGTAAGTTTGAAATGTATATTATTAATAAATTATAGATGGATTAAATAGGAAATGTTCAGATAGGAGATGTTCACTTAATGATTTATTGCAAAAATAAGTAAAATAAATATTTTAGTCAGTGTGGGATATGTTTGATAGAATAAAAGGTGATAGTAAAGGAGGGTAAATTATTTTTTAATTGTTATTATTTGTTCAATGTGAATGATTATGCTTATTGTTTATTTAAAGTGTATAGTGTAGTCGTACGTGAGAGGGAGGGCAGAGGAGTAGCAGGTGGAGAAGTAAGTTTGAAATGTATATGTTTAATAAATAATAGATCAATTATGACATTATTTCATTGTTAATATTTGTTGAAATTATGTGAATGAATTGTAGTTGATAAAGATTTTGTTGTTGTTTATTTACAGTGTATATTTGGAGGAGGAGTAGAAGTCGTGGAGGAGGAATTGTAAATGAGTGAATAAAATGATTATTTAAAATTTATGGATGTCTATGTGATGTTTGTAGTGGTGTGGTATTAGTGAATAGTTTAATATAAGAAAAAAAATAAAAAGAATGGGACGAGTCAAACAAACAAAATTTTAATTTTAGAATTACAATTTGACAGAGACAGTGGAGAGGGAAAGGATTTTACAGAGATGGAAAAAAGGGCGATATTTTATGAATGGTTGATTTAATTTGATTGGAAATGCTGGAGTCAGCATAATATAAATATGAGAGAGGAAACAAATTAAATGGAGAGGTGGGCGTCGGTTGCACTAGAGAGGAAGCAAAATGTCTTAGGTTGTGGCGCGAGCATAGGGCGCCACACCGGAGGGTTGGGAGTGTGAGCATTTTTTATCCGAATTAAAGTAAGAAGTTTATATTATCATTTTGAAAAATATTTAACAAAACAAAATGGTTAAAATGGACAAGAGAGTAAATAAAACGCTCTGCCTTCTGGGGGAATATGGGGGCGCCACACAAGAGGCCTTAATGGGTGGGATAGTGTCGCGCAAGCGTGAGTCAAAAAGTTGGCATGTCTGAGAAAATAATTAAGGTGTGAGTGTTTGGTCTATCAAAATATTTATGTTCATTTTTGTTGTCACACTATACGAATGGGTAAAGGAGAGATGCCAAGTGTCCCGATTTGTCCGGGAAAGTCCCGAAAATTAGCCCTTTGTCTCGCGTCCCGCCCGCAGACAACTTTGTCCCGGAAAAATGTAATTTTGACCAGATAATATTTAACCCCTAAAAATAATTAAAATGCACCAGAGAGCAAGCAAAATCTCTTAGCGTCTGGGGCGCTAGGCGGGCCCCAGACACAATGCATCATGGGTTGGGATACAGTACCGGTACTATTAAGTTATCATCAGAGCTCATGTTCACAAATTGAAAGGGAAGTACCATAACGAAATTCCAATCACAATATAACAATTATTACATACATAAAGATATTCCAAATATAATTAATTCATGTATATCATTGGAAGTGTTTGTGTATGGGGGGTGGGGGTGGAGTGGCCCCCTCCCTGACCATAATTTTGCGTTGAAAAAGTATTCAGAGGTGCCAACTTTTACGATTTAAGCGTCAAAATACAATGCTACGATCTGTATGACCAAAATTACGATTTTTGAGACATTTAGGAGCAAAACATGCCCTGCCAACAGGCCGTCAAGACTTCATACACTTGATTGAACAATCTTTCTGGCTATCTCATTAACTCATCATAATGCCTACTAACATTTTCAGAAACTATATAATCTTACTTAGATTTTTTTTTAAAATACCACTGATATATCGTGGAAGTTCTCTTGTCGTTAAATTGTTATAATATATATTCAATATTTAATTAAATGATAATTTGCTACACATTTGAAAAATTGATATTTCACAAGTATTGATGGGTGACTAAACATAAAGGATATTAGAACTTTTAATGCATAAGGGATTGCCCTCAAAATAAGCAGAACGCACTAAAAAGGCACTACATTTGCTCAAAATTTTGTGCGGGAGCAGACCCCCTACGACTACGTGGTACCTTGGCTCGACTACGCTGTAAGATATCCCAATTTTTGATAAATTTTGATCGAAAAATATTAAACCAATACCTCTATTTACTAGCGCACGTGTGTGTATATTAAGGCTCTATACATATACCTGGAAATTCTGGTTCAGGTATCCATCACTTGCCAAAACATTATTTAACTTTATATAGTTTGTCCGGCTAAAAATCATAAATAGCCACCTTACACAAAAATTAGTGACATCCCTGGATCTGCTAGGTAGAAGTGAAAAATCTATACAATTGTAGCACTGAAGTCTCTAAGGAAATTATTGATATATTTTTATTTTTTTATGTGAATCAAAGTAAGAAGTTTATATTATCATTTGGACAATATTTAACGCCCCAAAATGCTTAAAATGCACCAGAGAGCAAAGAAAAAGCTCTGGCTTCTGGGGCCCTAGGCGGGCCCCAGACCCCACGCCTCAATGGCTGGGATAGTGTCCCGCAAGCCTGAGTAAAAAAGTTGGCATCTCTGGTAAAGTAAAAAGATGGTGTCTGTGGCGAGTAATGGAGTAAAGAATATATGAATGGGTAAGATAAGATAAATAAGAAGAAATAAATGGTAGAGTGTTATGCTGGCAGATATATAGGGAATAAAAGGAGTTTGAGTTAAATGTGGGATTGACAGTGACATGTGAGATTGACAGTGACGCGGGTGATGTAAAATTGAGAGTGAGAGTCAGGCGATAATAAGGGAATGAAGAAGGCGATATAAAGAACAGAATGGTAATAGAATGTTAGGGCATTGGGGGGGGGGGGGGGGGTAAATAAAATGTAATAAGGTTGAATTGATGATTAATATAATGTATAAAGATAGTATTACGTATATATGGGTTAACAATAGTAATTAGTTAGGTGAGTTAGTTTAGGTCAGTTGGAAAGATTGGTAGGAAAGGTGAGAGGAGTAGAGTAGAGCAAAAAGTGTAGGGGTAGAATGCTATATGTATTTGTCAAAGGAGAGAAGTTTATGTAATAGTTCAAGTTAGATTGAAATAATGACGAATATGTGAACTTACTGATTATGGTAGTGGTAGTGTATGTGGATGTGAAGATGTTGTAGAAAAGAGAACAATGTACTAAGAAGACATGTGTTTTCGCCGTGCGAAGACACATAGCGCTTTAGTAGAATTGGGGATGCGTGCGCGTAGCATTACATCATAGGTTAAATAGGTCGGGTGCGAATGCGTGCGCGTCACGTCAGGATTAAATAGGTCGGCTTGACACAGTAAAGGTGCATATTTAGTCGGCAATATTTTAAATATGAATATGTAGAAAGGCGTTTTTATTTGAGAGTGGCAGGAGGCGGCGATATGCATTGGAGAGAAGAGATGAATGATCAAATTGATCGAATCATAAGTTAGGGCAATTGGAAAAGTATATGGACGATGAGAAAATTATATTCTAATTGTAATTTTATTTTCGTAACAAAAAAGTGCTGTCACCTGTCGATATAAAGGCACATGTAAAATTTAGTTAACATATGCCCACGATATCGCCACCTAGTGATTAAGATGTGCATCGAAGTAGTCTATATCTAAGGATGAAAGAAAGTCTTAAGCAGTGGGGTTGGCACTTGTCGATATGGGTTAAGACTGGCTTTTAGCATAAGGAAAGTCTAAGGTAAGACTTCCTTTTAGCGAAAGAAAAGACCGCGTTGGCCGGCTCCTTCAGGAAAGGGAAATTAACCCACTTAGCATTATGTAGTCTCTTAGATGACCTAGCCTCAAACCTAGACAATTCAAAATTCACAATAACAGTTTTTATAGATTTTAAGGAGGCATTTGACACCCTAGATCACAATATCCTTCTAGAAAAATTAAAAAAAGCTGGTTTTCAACAAAACATACTAAACTGGCTTAACAGCTACCTAAAGAATAGAACACAATGAGTTTTTGCAAACGAACGCACTTCACAACCCCTCAAACTAACGACAGGTGTTCCACAAGGATCCATCCTTGGTCCCTTACTATTTCCATTGTACATTAATGATCTCCCAGATGCAACCCCCAATGTAAATGTACATATGTATGCTGATGACACAATATTACACTTCTCAGACACCTGCCCCAAACGGGCCGAAAGCAGAATCCAAGATGCCCTTGATACGCTCAAGGATTATTGTGATTCAAACAAACTGACTGTTAACACCAGTAAGACCAAATGGATGTTTGTCAGCAACCAAACTAGACACACACAGACCAAAATTAAAATACAACAACAAAATGCTAAAGAAAGTACCCAATTATGCCTACCTAAGGACAGTACTTGATTCTAGACTAAACTGCCAAGCCCAGATAAACAAGGTAATCAAAACTGTAAATTACAAAATCCACACCTTCTCAAAAATCAGAACCTACCTCAATAAGAAAACCAGCCTCCAAATTTATAAAACCACATTATAATTCCACATATTGACTACAATTCGGCCTTTTATCAATTTGCTACCCAACAAAACCGAGAGAAGCTAGAAAGACTTCAGAGCAGGGCTATTCGCATTATTTCGCATGCTGGGAAGTTTGACAGTGTGTCCAGAATAAGGTCATCCCTGGGGCTACTACCCCTTCAGGACCGTAGAGACTACCTCATTCCGGGAATTATGCATAGCAGGTCCCAAGAACAACTCTCCGACATGCCTGCTAACCCATCCCGGTGACAAACAAGGTCTTCCTCACAACGCAATTTCCCTCTGCCCAGACCAAAAACCGAGTCACTTAAGAGAGCCCCTAAGTACTATGGTGCCCAGGCATGGAACAAACTACCCCAAGACATAAAAAACATAGACAGCGACAAACATTTCAGTCACAGAATCAAATCACACACAACTTTACCCAAGGGGGAAACCCACAGAATTAAATGAACATCCCATGACCACAGGAACTCCCCAGGACTGAACGCAATATGATAGATGATTAAAACACACTGCCACGGACGGACAGAATAACTGATCCTATCATGTAGATTAACAACTATCATTTTTCCTCTTACACTAATTACTAATTTTATCTTTACTCATGCACCACTCCTTTCCCTCTATAGTAGTAGGACTGCACCTAACAGCCCCTGACGGAAAATCATGGACAATGCTAAATAATAGCCCCTGTGAGCCTTGTATATCCTTATCACTAATGGCTGTATAAATATGTTAAATAAAAAAAAAATTAAAAAATCTTGAATATCCCTATATTGCTGAAGGTCGGGAACTTCATATCATCCAGGAATGTGATATAGGGACCCCATAGATGAAAAATCAAGAGAGAAAAAAACTTTATCTGGGATTTCCGGGTTAGGCTCTCCCACTGCCGGACTATAGGGATTATATTATTTATAATGATGGTGTCAGAATTTTAGGTACCTTGGATATTCCCTCGACAGTGGTTTAACGATGTAGAATTACATTTACAATGTCTGTATTAGAGCCAATTTATTATTCAACAGACTGGCCCGGGTAAGGCATTTTATTGGTGGTGATATAGCCATATTGATATTTAAAACATAGTCTTCCAGTTCTGGAATAAAGTTCCCTTACTATGGACTTGGGCTGCCAGAAAGATATTGAGAGGCTTCAGGTGATTCAGAATAATTGCCTCAGACTTTGTATAGGGGCAAGAACTAGAAACGGTGCCTATAGAGTTAGCAACGTTCAACTCCATCAAAGATTTGGTATCATACCACTTTGTTACAGAAGATTGCAATGTTTTTTTGGTATTTTTTGGAATTATTTTTGGGTAAGTCTTTTTGGTAGAATTTTGAGTTTTTGGAACTCTCTTCCAAGAGAAATTAAGGTTGCAGACGACCAGGCCTTTTTTAAAATAAACTAAAAAAATAAAAAAACTTTGTATCAATGCTTTCTCAAATAGCCAGCTTGTATATTGGCCATGGCATCGCACTAATGAAGCTCCTCGGATTGTAGTTGAGTCAGATTTTTCAGAAATTGTACAATTGGCAGCTCTACACATTTAGTAAACTCGGCAAAATTTGGCTTGAAAATGATGAATACTGGGCATATCTGAATATATTTGGTATCCCATTGATTTATAGTATCAGTTCTGTTAAGTTAACCTGCAATTGGAAGCTCATTTCTGTCTTAAATGTGGGTTATTTGAGAGGATTGGTGAAGGCGAATTGTACATTTTCTGAAAATCTGACCCAGTTATAGGATGCTACAGTTTTTTGTGTGTACCTATTTTCTCCTGTGACTTAGAATAATAATTTTTTCTTTTCGCTAAACTTGAACGATATATTTATTTTCTGTAAATGTGATTTTGTAAGATTTTTTTTATCCATATCAGCCTCGAATGAGAATAGTGTGTAACTGCATAATTTCACTCGGCTGAATAAATATATTTAAAAACAAATTAATGTGGGGTAGTCATGGCAACCAATCAGGTTTTTTTTACTAAGATTACCGGTAAAATTCAAAATTATGACTCAATTTTTTTTCTATTTTCATGATTGAAAGCATGTATAATAAATCTGTTAACCAAATCGTTGTTTTGCGTAGAATAACACATCACAAACATCACATTCAATTCAATTCAATATATTCTTTATTTGTACCTAAATATGTCGTACAAATAGGAGCCATGTTTCAGAAAAGAAATCCTGGTCTTCCAGCATGGTCCTTGACTACTGGAGTGGGTAATTTTTAGATAATGTATGTAAAGGCCAGAAAGTTATTTGTTGCTACACAGAGTGTCTACACTAAATATCAATAAACATGAAATAAAAAAGAAACATGGTAATGTAACTGAACATGAATATAGGTTATATGTGTTGCATTATAGGAAAATGAGTCACAAGTCGCAAAAAATAAAAGATAAAAGATAAAATCAACCCGATTCTAACGGTAGTAAACAGTAGGACATTTCAATAGTGTTTTTATATTTAAAGGTAGATATCTTTGTTTTTGACAAAAAAAGTTAATATTTTTGGGTGGTGAATTACTAATAAAGTACCTATATATACTCCATTAGATGACCTTATAAATACATAGATATATATAATACGTTGCCTTGAAATTTAGCATTAAGCACCCCAAAAATTGGAATATTCCAACAAAGATATCTTATGAATAAATCACTTTGAAAAATATCCATTTTGCGACTTATGACTCATTTTCCTGGAACACATCACATAATATATATATGAATACATTTACCTTCCGCGTTTTCATCCGCATGTTCCGCTGGCCTGAGCAGAGCCACACCTCACCAAACTTGATGTTTCTGAGACGGATAATCTCAGAGGATAACATGGCCTCAAGGATGTACTCAGTGGAACTCTCCAATACAGGAGGTAGCAATGCTTGCCATACAGCATCTGCTCCTGGACCTGTCCAATAGTAGTCAGTATCATTATCGTAGAACTATTTATTGTATCAAGTATGGAGATATCTTCTAATCTTCTTCACATCAAACTCTGTTAAAAAGATCATTATCAAATTGTATACTTAATATTAGGTTAATATTGAATGTGAATAAGAGAACGAATGTAGAAAACAACATTGGAGTGTAATAATATACAGTTGTTGCACCCCCTTACTGCACCCCACATACAGCATTGGAGTGTAATAATATACAGTTATTGCACCCATTCTCTGCACCCCACTTACAGTATTGGAGTGTAATAATATACAGTTACTGCACTCCTTCACTGCATCCCTCATACAGCATGGGAGTGTAATAAATAGACAAATTTGACTTGTGGGTGTGTGGGAGCTGGTTATCTCCCACAGGAGTAGCAATATCGTAAGGGGTGCTTAGCAGCCCGATGATTTGTGTAGCCCAAGGGAGATAACCACCTCCCTCACAACCAGGAGTCTATTTTGTATTAATTATACCACTCCTGATCTTTTTGAGTGAAAAAATAGTGAAAATTCGATGGAAATTGTAGTGATTTGATGGAAATTGGGAGTTGGGCAACGACCTCTGTTCACCAGTCTGTTTGTTTACTTTCTAACTTCCGGTCTTCCTCATGCATTTTCGGGTCTATATTTCTATTTAAATACACAATAAATTCCCAATTTCACAGTTGCTTATTATTGTCAATTGTATTTTATCATTCACATTATGCATAACGCATCTTTTTTCCGCGAAAATAATTATTTTAATACAGAAAATAAGGATGCAAACAGGGGCCTATTTTTTCAACAAAAATTCCGCCAGAGGGCAATATGATATATAAATACTGCCCAGGGGGTTATACGGTTTTCCAATGCTGTAGCCTATGGCTTACCATACCATCCCTCTCAGAGGTATAATAATATACAGTTATTGCACCCATTTACTGCACCCCTCATACAGCATGGGAGTGTAATAATATAAAGTTATTGCATCCCTTTAATGCACTCCTCATACTGCATGGGCGTGATACTCACCTTCAGCGACATTCACATATGTAGAGAACACTGTAGTAGTGTTGAGGTCCAGGAGGGAGATCTTCACCGTCTCTCCCACCCTGCTGGGGCAGGCATACCCCCACACCCTCGCTCTCTTATTGCCACCCTGGAGAACCATATTGTCACCATAGTAACGTGCAAATGAGAAGCCATCTATAATTATAAAAAATACTGATGAAGGATCAGCCCTCGCAAACAAAGGATTCAACATCAACTTACTATATTGAACAAAGACAAAAACTTTAATTTGTATATTTTTTATAAGCAGCTTCATCTTCTCATAAATAACTTTTGATAATAGTTTTTATTCAGATCTATTATTTGGTTAATTACATAAAACATGTATAAAAAGAATTGTCTTCCAACTGCTGTCTATAAAAAGGAAACATGACTATGATTATACCGCGCGTATCTATATGAGTGAAATATTTTCTTGTGTCATATATGGCTATATATACTTATGACTCATTTTCCGTGACACATCACATATGTGGTGCATTTTAAGAAAATGAGTCACAAGTCACAAAATTTATATTCTTCAAAGTGTTTTTTTACAAGATCTCGTTAATGAAATGCTCTGATTTTTAGAGGGTTGAGCACTTATATTTGTATGTATGTATGTATATTGTTTATTTCCAGAAAACAGTACATAAGATAAATTACACCGGAAATGGGTTTGCCCTCTTCTATGGCAGCCATAGCTCTTCCAGAGGGTCCCTTAGACTAGAGTTTTAATTTTACAGATTTAATTTAGATTAGTTTTAATTTTACAGTATTTTTTATTTTTTTAGTTATATGAATCCATGTACCAAATTCATTGTTTTAATATATCCTTGCATTTTGAAGGCCTTCGTATGGAGAATTATAATTACTCACCGCAGCTTTGGAGCCCTAGGTTTGCTAAGAGCATCAATAAGAGGCAAGAATATTCCATCTTTGCCTTCTTCATGAGGCTACACAACTGTGGATAGTGTCCATGTAGACTATTTATTAGGAGTGAACTATATGAGTCAGATTTTCAGCAACTATACAATCGGCAAAATAAATAAATTCTGTTAAATTAGGCTGCAATTTGGTCAATACTAGGTACATTCGAGTATAATTATTTGACATTGTATTGATTCTAGCAATCTGTTTGGTTAGGTTGAACTGTATTTTAAACTGTATTTTAGTCTGAAATTTGGGTTATTTGAGAGGATTGGTGAAGCCAACTGCACATCTTCTGGAAATCATAACCCATATAACAGTGTGTGGGACAGGACAGGTGTTTATTACCTAAGCTGAATGATAGAATGACTTGTGTGTCTTTAGGCTAGACGATAATATCATCTATATCTATGTTATAGATTGTGTCTTTTCAGGTGAACCAGGTGAAAACTATATAGGTGAGGTCTGTGTGTGTGTGTTTGGTTGGGGCTGGGCGTGGGGGAGAGAGGAATAACTAGTATCTTTTAAAAAAGAACTTGTTTATTTCATCCAAATAATATAAGGGTAGAGCGATTTCTACGGAAAGAGGTAGAAATCCATATAAGGGAAAGAGGGTTTTTTTTCCCCTGAATGTTCTCGGAATTTGTTGTATTACAAACCACTTTACTCATCTGTAGAGGTCTGTCCCCCCTCTCTGTATGTTGTTGTATGTGGTTTGTGAAGGTTTCTGGGGTGGAAATGTGATTTTGAAGCCTTTTTTAAATTGCAATCTTTACACTCTATTTATAGGCTGAGAAAGCCCCTGTGAGATATTACGTCATTTCCCACAACCTACGTCCAAGGGGACCTAAATACATGGGTCATATTTTCAGAAAATGCACAATTGGCAGCTGTCCACATTTGATAAATTCTGCTCAATTAGGCTGCAATTTGGCCAATACTAGGTAAATTCGAGTATGATTGGCATTGCATTGATTCTAGCAGTTTGGTTAGATTGAACTGTATTCTTTTGGTTTGGTGAATGTGAATTGTACATTTTCTGAAAATCTGACCCACATGCAGAGGAGTGGGAGAGTGAAGAGAAAAGCAGGTATGAAAGACAGAGAAGAGCGGGAGGGAAAGGAGGGAGAGGATGGGGGGAAAGAGAGGAGGGAGAGGATGTGGGGGAAGGGAGAGAGGGGAAGGACAGAAAGCAGGGAGGGGAAGCATGAAGAAGAGGGGAGGGATAGGGGGTGGGAAATTAGAGATGGCGTTGGGAGATAAAAAACAGGTATGAAAGTCAGAGAAGAGGGGGAGGGAAAAGGGGGAGAGGGTGATGTATGGGGAGAGAGGGTGACCATCCGGAGGATGGGTACTTTGCATCAATATGTGATGTGTTTCAGGAAAATGAGTCATAAGTCGCAAAATTGATATTTTCCAAAGTGATATATTCCCAAGTTCTCTTTGTAGGAATGTCCTCATTTTTGGTGTGACTAACGTTGGATGAAGTATGAATACATACATGTACCAAATTGCAAGACAGTGTATCAAATATTGTCATGCATTCATAGGGTCATCCCATAGAGAATATTTAGCTATTTGAACACTAACTGTCCACCCAAAAATATTGAAAACATTTTTTCCAGAAATAAAAATATCAAACTTAAAATATAAAAATATGTATTAGATACCCTTAATGTTTATATTCATTGGAATCCCCTTTGTCTCATCTTTTCAAATATGATGATATCACAAAACCCAATTTTTGCGACTTATGACTCATTTTCCTGAAACAGATCACATATTTGTGTAGTGGGTAAGCCTGATTAACATTAACATCGATGCTGCCGTAAATATACTGGACAATCAGATGATGAGGTTCTGTTGCTGAGGCAGGTCTACGTGTCCATGGAGCAAGAATTGTTCCTGGGCCCGTAAACCCGGCCGAAGGAACACAACCAAATGTGATGTGTTTCAGGAAAATGAGTTATAAGTCGCAAAATTGATGTTTTTTTCACACGATCTCTTTATTGAAATGTTCTGACTTTTGGAGAGTTTGTCACTTATAGTTATGTCAATCGATGTATCAAATGCTATGCACCCTTACAAAATCAATTTGCTCACGAGAGATAATCATCTCTTACACAGTCACCAGTCAATTATGTTTATATGAGCCAGCGGCCACAACGAGAAATAATGCTTAATATACTCTAGTTTACCCTGTATGTCAAAGCTAATCCCAAATCCATGTGAGAATTTCAAGGCTGATTGAGAGGTTTAGATTGATTGATACATTTTGGCAAGACAAAATAACCCAGAAACAAGATTTTTTAATCAATTTTATTGATCAAAGTTTCACAAACTGTGATAGTTTGGAGGAAGCAATTGTCTACTACTACGCATTTTATAGAAGTGGTTAGCAGGGGTAAAGGTATGAAATTAGAAAGGTTTCTTCGAATTTAGTTTTTTCAAATCACAGGCTTTACAAGTTGTTCAGGTTCCACAGAAAATTGCATTAATTCAGGGGCGACAATAAACTGACACAGAAACAAGACACAATTTATATATTGTTTCAATTGACTTTATTATCCATAAGCGCTTTCGTGTACTTTTCCACCCATTTTTTAATGATGCTTCATTTAGGATGTGTAAATCAAAGAAATCTTTTATCATGAATGCAAAATGATGCAACTGTTCCAAGGATTAGATACTAGCACAAGTCTACCTTTATATGCCTGATTGTGTATTATGTCTTGACCAGTATTTTGAGCAACATGATCCCTGTCTTTCATATATGATATTTTGTGATGTGTTTCAGGAAAATGACTCACAAGTCGCTAAAAATGGATATTGAGATATCATCATATCGTTAGGATGAGCTTAAAATGCATCGATATATTTAATACACAGTCTTGGAATTTGACCCATTTATTCAGATGACCTTTAGAAAGTGCTGGATACCTAAAAGATGAGACCATCCCTATAAAAAAGACCTTGTGAATAAAACATATTCATTTTGTGACTTATGACACATTTTCCTGAAACACATAATATTTTCTATAAACAATAACAAGTACTATAACAAGTACTATCACAGGAAACTTTATGAGCACGAAGTAAGCAATAAATTAATGCCAGGGCTTTTAACGTTTCAATTTTCAGGAATATTTTCAGGGCTCTGTAAACCTGGTTCACTAATTTAGCAGGTGACAAGTAAGACCTGCCATCTGATCTGCCAATTGTGCATCTTCTGAAAATCTGACCCAATTGTTAGCAGGAGAATGTTATTTTCTGACTAAACATCAATAATGACAAAATTAAGAAAAGAAATGAGTCGAATAAGCTGAAATCAAAGTTGGCTATCGCCAGAAGAAGAGAAAATGAAGATCCCAGAATATTACAAACATATTTAATCATAGTGGCTTTCTCTGTGTATCATGAACAAGAAAGGTTTTAAGATATTTGTTGGCTCTAGTTGTATAGTACCATGTTGAATTGTGAAGTAGAGAAGTATCAAGGTAAAAAATGATAAGTAAAAAGTATATTTTTCTATAATTTTTATTTTTTCCTAAAAATATATTTCATCACAGCTTGCACTGAGAATAAATATTGTAACAATTGCAAAATGTCTTGCTGAATAAAACAAACAACCCACCAAATCATAAAACAAATTCTTATCCAGAGAATGTTATTTTGTGCCAGAGGTTGTCTTCCTTCAGTGGCCCCAACTTGACGTATACAGGCACAGGGAAGGCGTTTCTAGTAGTGTACAGGGCACAGGCCTTGTAGGTACAGGGGTTGGTTTTCCAGGCATAGCGATGGCCAAGTATGTTCTCTGCCTCGCACTCGCTGGTGCTGAAAGTGACTTGATTCTTCACAAAGCTTTTGATTGATACTGGAATCCAGCGCAGGTCATCCGGGGTACAGGGGCTGTCCCTGGTTTCTGAACAGCAGACCTGGATCAGTGAAATGTGATGTGTTTCAGGAACATGAGTGACAAGTCGCAAAATTGTTATTTCTCTTTGTAGGAATTTCCTCATATTTTAGGTATCCAGCGCTTTTGGTCATATGAATATATGTGTCAAATTTCAATACTGTTGCATTTTTAATCTCATCCTATGGAGTATAGGGCTCCTGAGAGGGGTATTTAATTGCTCTTGTCGCTACCAAAACCAAGCAATTGTCCTTTGTCACTACGAAAATTCTTTTGTCGTTTGTCGCTATATTTTCGTAAAACAGCCACATTTTTGTTGTTAAGGACTATTAAGGCCTTTGTTGATTTGTCAGGCTAAGAAAGTGTTTTTGTTGTTTGTCACTAGCTGCCTTCTGTCGATCTAAGAACGGGCCATGTCGATTTGTTGAATTAAGGCCTCAAGAGCCCTGAGAATATTTAGCTACTTTACTAGTAATGGTCCACCCAGTCAACCTGATAATGTTTTCAAACATAAATATATCAATCATAGAATAAACCGCTTCTTAAGGCTGCAGGGCTCCACTGGCCGGCTGTTTGAGAACATTATCATACATACCTCAAATCCTTTGTCGCCCTTCATCTCAATGGAGGTGTCGGCACTGTCATACTGGATGTCCAGTACGTACTTCATGGCATCATAGCGGTAGGCTGTGGGTGTGAGGGTGAAATCATCCACCCTCTTCTCCCCCAGGATGACCTTCCTGTAGGCCAGCATGAGACGCGTGGAGATGGTGTCCTTGTCACGTGGGTGGTTCCTGCCCTCAGGGGTAACATACAGAGCAGAGTTAAGGGTGGTCTCCACTGGCTGTGGTAAGCTCTGCAGTAAGCTCTGCGGTAAGTCTTGCAATGATGCTGTGATGTTGAGAATTGGCGAGGTCCTGATTACATGATTCACTGACAATGTAGGCAAGGACCTCGTCGCTCCTTTCCAACAACAGAACCAGCACAAACCATTGCAAGCCAGTGGAGAGCACCCTTAACTCTAGTATAAACATATAACAGCAGAAGAATATTGATGAATCCAGTCCTATAGCCAGTCATGTGGTGGTTCCTGCCTTCAGGGGTAACAGCAGCATTAGACCCTGCCCACACACAGCCGACTTCTTGACTTCTTTTCGAATCCTGGTTTATGTTTTTTGAAATAACATCAACCAGGATTGGAAATGAAATCCTAGGATTCATCGGAAGACCAAAATCGGGGGGCAATCGGGGGACAAATCGGCTGTGTGTGGGCAGGGTTTTTGTGATGTCACAAGTAACAAAATTGATATTTTTCTATGTGTTTTTGTCACAAGATTTCTTTATTGTCTTTATTGAAATGTTCTGATTCTTAGAGGGTTTAGCATTTAGGGGTAACATACAGAGCAGCATTAATTAACATTGAATCAGTCTCACCCCTATTATTGCCCAGAAACACTATTTTACCATTAAGGCTGTTATTAAGTTAGTCAGTCTGAAGTTATTAAAGGATTAGTAACTGACATTAAGAGAGGGTCGGTGCACTGTTTGGTCCACACTGCTGGTGGACTAACAGTGCACCAGCAGTCCCAAAATGGAAGCTATTAATCCTTTTATTTTACCTCTGGGAAGGATGGTATGGTAAGCCATAGGCTATAGCATTGGAAAACCATAATTATTACCCTCTGGATGGTATTTACATATCATATTGCCCCCTGGCGGAATTTTTGTTGAAAAAATAGCCTGAACTCCAGTTACATTTAATTAAACTCCATACTATCTGGACCCTTATGAAACGTTTTTAAAAAAATGAATAATGACATTATCGATCCTACTTCATTGCTAAATCTTCGGCCAAATTTGTTGCAAATATTGATTACCAACTGATTAATCACATGATTAATTTTTATAAAAGGTGGAAAAAAGGTGAAAATATTGTAAAATGGAAAAATACCAAACTAAGGTTTAAATATGCAGTCCAACATTTCATACTACAACTAACGGTGTAAATTGTGATGCTAACTCTACTCAATTGAAAAGTCCCATCATGCAACTGCACAGTATAAATAGATGTCTCTGTCAATTCATAGTCACTTGGACTGTATGCCCTGACGAAGGCACGAGAGTGCCAAAACGTTGGCCCTCTGTAAACAAGTCCGGAATAAGCAATAAAAAGTGTAAAAGTCAACACTCCTTCAACAAAGACTTTTATTCACACCCTACTCAACGATTACCCATTCACCCCTTCCATCGGTTAGCAGTTCCCACAACAAACATCTTCTATATTTTAAGTTTGATATTTTTATTTTTGAGAAAAAAGTTTTCAATATTTGTGTGGGTAATTACCAGCAAAGTAACTAAATATACTCCATACAAAGGTCTTCAAAATGCAGGCATATATTTATCACATTGTCCCGAAATTTGTGATATGGATTTGTATGACTGTAAGTACTAAACCCTCCAAAAATCAGAACAATTCAATAAAGACATCTTGTGAAAAAAACCCTTTGAAAAATATAAATTTTGCGACTTATGACTCATTTCCCTGAAACACATCACAGTTATACTTACGGTCCATAAGGAGAATCAAAGTCAGGGAGGTCCATTGCCACAGCCATGAAGGTTCCTGGCTGCTTGTCGTTAGGCACGTTGCCAAGGTTACCAGTTTGTTTCCACCGCAGATGAGGGAAGCCATCCACAAGTTCCCAGTCCTGCCCCCGGCCGGCAAGCTGCAACAGTATACATATATGTGGGTCAGATGTTCATAAAATGCACAATTGGTAGGTGTACATTTTTAGAGAATTATGCTAAATTAGACTGAAAAATGGTCAATACTAGGTATATCTAAGTATATTTAGTATTGCCTTGGTTTAAGCAATCTGTTAGATTATGTTGAACATAATTTCTGTCTTATAGTTGGGTTATTTTAGAGGATTGGTAAAGGTGAATTGTACATTTTCTGACGATTTCACCCTCATATGGGTCAGATGTTCATAAAATGTACAATTGGCAGCTGTACATATTTAGTAAATTCTGCTAAATAAGGCTTCAATTTGGTCAATACTAGGTAAATTCGAGTATATTTGGCACTGCATTGATTCTAGCAATCTGTTCGGTTAGGTTGAACTGCATTTTGAACATTATTTTCGTCTGAAATTTGGGTTATTTGAGAGGATTGGTGAAGACGAATTGTACATTTTCAGGAGATTTCACCCTGATACAAGTTAGGCTGTGAGACTGAAATGTTAACACATACCTGGACAAAACCAAAGGGAAACTGTTCATGGGTCTGACCGTCAGTTGCAGCAAGGAACTTGCGTCTCCAGTCAGCAATCATGGCGGGGAAAGTGCACCCATACTCCTGGGTGTTACCTATCTGCCTTGCATTCCACTCACCTGAAACATAGTATATTTAAACCTAGTATGGGTCAGGCCAAAAAAAATAGGCGTGTTTCCGATTTACCCCCCTCCCTACCTAGAAAAACCTTACCCTACCTAAACAATTTTTTACCATACCTGATAACAAAAAAAATAGGTACCACCCCCCCCACCCCCCACCTAGTTTTCAGCCAGATAAATCAGAAACACACCTATATTTTTTTTTGGCCTCAGATTTTTTTGGACGTGTTTATTTTTAGACTATAGAAAAACAGGATTTTTTTGCAGAAATAACCGTCGCTGACATTTAGCGTTTTTATAGGTTATCTGCAGACATCTCTATTAGCATTTCATCGTAATTTACAAAAGAAAAATTATATATTATAATAAATCAATATAAAATGGACAGATGATTGTAGAAATGATGATGAATTTTCAGATTCATGGATATATTTAATACGCTCCGTATAAATATATAATCTCGAAATTTGGTACATGTTTTCCTACGGCTAGGGGCATCAAATACCCTGAAAATGAGTACATTCCTACAAAAAGAACCTGTGAATAAATTGAAAACACTTTGAAAACATTGTAAACATTATTTTGGCGATTTGTGACTCATTTTCCTCTAACACATTAATTAAAGTCTTACACCATACAGAGACCCCCTCTCAATAGGGGATTTGCATAGCCGCCATTTTGAATCTTGATTCGCATGGAATTATGGGACTAATTAATGCTACAGTGTAAAATCGATGGAAAACATGCCATGTTCAAAATAGAATATTTAAAAATGATAGTAGCCATATTTATTACAGGATTCCATGAAACAAGAATTCATTTTTCCCATCATGCATTTGGTTGTTATAATCATTAATACAAGCTATGATATTGGTTAAAACATTCTTCTAATTTTTGATAAAAATGTTGCCAAATATTTGAATGTCAAATTTGAAGTGAATCGTTCCCATGATGCATTGTAAGGACATGCGCAGTGGCACATGCAAGTCCCCTATTAGAGGTATATGTGATGTGTTTCAGGGAAATGAGTTACAAGTCGCAAACAAAAATTTGAGATATCATCATATTTGAAAAGATGAGATCAAGCCGATTCCAATGATAGTAAACACTAGGACACATGATAGGTATTACTATATTTTAAGTTTGATATTTTCATTTTTGAAAATAAAGTTTGCAATATTTGTAGGTGGATGATTACTAGTAAAGTAGATAAATGTGATGTGTTTCAGGAAAATGAGTCATAAGTCGCAAAAAATAGATTTTGAGATACCATTATATTTGAAAAGATGAGATGAAGCTAATTCCGATGATAGTAAACAGTCTAATAAGCAATAAGTATTTCTAGATTTTAAGTTTGATATTATCGTTTTTGAAAAAAAGTTTGTTACTTCTGGGAGGCACTAAATGGGTCACTATTTTAAACAGTAAACTAACTAAATGTAGTCCATATGAGGACCTTTAAAAGGAAAGAATATATTACATAGATTGTCCTGAAATTTGATACATCGATTGATATGACTATAAGTGATAAACCCTCCAAAAATTAGAACATTCCTATAATGTGATCTCATGAAAAAAAAACACTTTGAAAAATATTGATTTTGCGACTTATGACTCATTTTCCTGAAACACATCACAAATATACTCATGAGATGACCTTAAAAATGCAAGGATATATTTAATACACAGTCTTGAAATTTGGTAAATGCATTCATACGACTTCAAACGGTACATACCTCGAAAATGCGGAAAATCCTACAAAGAGATTTTGTGAATGAAACGTATTGAAAAATATTAATTTCTGCGACTTGCGACCAATTCGTCTGTACCACATCACAATTAGTTGTGGAGGTTGTGCTACATTAGGCATTGAAATTAGGTTTTGAAGGCCTTTAGTTTTGAAGGCCCTCTAGTTTTGAAGGTCCTATAGTTTTGAAGGTCCTTTAGTTATGAAGGCCCTCTAGTTTTGAAGGCCCTCTAGTTTTGAAGGTCCTATAGTTTTGAAGGTCCTTTAGTTATGAAGGTCCTTTAGTTTTGAAGGTCCTTTAGTTTTGAAGGTCCTTTAGTTACTTTACACTTTACTGGTAATTACCCATCAAGAAACATTGCAAACGTTTTTTCAAAATTAGAAATACTTATTAGCAAGAACTAAAACCATCCTCACCCCTATTATTGCCCAGAAACTATTTCACTATAAGATTTCACTATTGTAGAATAACATATTTTCTCTTATACTAATTACTAATCTTATCTTTACTCATGCACCACTCCTTTCCCTCTATAGTAGTAGGACTGCACCTAACAGCCCCTGGCGGAACATCGTGGACAATGCTAAATAATAGCCCCTGTGGGCCTTGTATATCCTTATCACTAATGGCTTGTTATCTAGACATTTGTTTATTTAGAATGTTGGACTACCTTATTGTAAAAAAAAAAAGAGAAAGAAAAAAAGGCAAGACTAGCTGATGTAATGTTAGAAAATAGTCCCCGTGAGCCTTGTATATCCTTATCACTAATGGCTGTATAAATATGAAAAAGAAAAAGAAAAAAAAGGCAAGACTAGCTGATGTAACCTACCTTGGTACCAGATGGTGCCATGTATGGTCATCTTGAGCAGAGGGTGGATCATGGCGTTCCACAGGGCTGTGGGAGTGTTCTTGTTCTGAAGCTCAGGCTCATCTCTCCTGAATAATAACATAAGATAAGATAAGATGTTGTTTATTTGTCCAAGAAACTACAGAGGTTTGATTAGGGGAGAAAGACAAATAGGTCTACATGCCTATGATACAGTAAAGGTACCATCTCTTCCAGCCGTTACCGAATTTGGAAGACGAGTACAATTAAGAAGTGATAAGATCAAAAATACAAATATAATAAAATAAAATAAAGCTAAACTATAGACAGGGTTGTCTTTACATATGAGACTAGATCTAGAAGTTGTTTCAACACATATAACAGTAGAAACAAGAAATAAAGGACATTATTTCTCGAGCAAGATATTGGAAATAAAACATTATTTCCTTGACAAAAAATGTTTTATTATCATACACACATTGCTCTGAAAACAACGTATCTAGAGTGATTTACGCATAGTGCATATTTCACTAGTGATTTACATGGGGTTGTCATGTCAATCAATTGGATTTTTGAAATAAGATTACCGGTAGAATTCAAATTCATGCATATACATGGGGTTGTCATGGCAATCAATTGGTTTTTTAAAATAAGATTACCGGTAGAATTCAAATTCATGGCGCAAACTTGTTTTGCCGTTTTACTGTTCATGGTGGTGGCAGGTGGCATCACTGAGTGAACAGTTTTGCCACCACATATATGGTTAGGATTTGAAAAACCTTCACCGATTGCTTGGTAACAGATTTGAACCTCTATTTAATGTCTTCAAAACATTATTAAATCAAATAAAACTTGTGGGATAAGGTGAGGCAGAGTATTAGGTATGTAACAAAATAGGATAGAAGTCAACATTGTGATTTTAATTGCAGACTTCTGGGAGGGCAGCTTTAACTGAATTAAGTAAAAGATGAATGGATGGGTGCTATATTTGATGTGTTTTAGACAAAACTGGATTTTGAGATATCACCATGTTTGAAAAGATAAGATCAAGCCGAGTCCAATGATAGTAAACAGTCTAATAATCTAATAAGTATTTCTACATTTTAAGTTTGATATTTTTATTTCTGAAAAAAAGTTTGTTACTTCTGGGAGGCAATGACCAGTAAATTAACTGAATATACTCCATATATGGACCTTTAAAACGAAAAGATATATTATATGTAATGTTCTGAAATTTGATACATCGATTGCTACAACCATAAGTGATAAACTCTCCAAAAATCAGAACATTTCAATAAAGCAATCTTGAAAAATAAATACTTTGAAAAATTCATTTTTTGGACTTATGACTAATTTTTCTGGAACACATCACATATTAATACTCACAAGATGTCACATTGCTGCAGGGCATCAGTGCTCATCCATGACTCTATGGAGGTGCCTCCCCAGCTGGACTGTACCAGACCCACAGGCTTGTCATGCATCTCATGCAGCTTGCGGCCGTACGACCAGCACAGCGAGGAGAACATGCCCACCTGATCTATACAGGGGACACACAGTCATTGGTTATTGAATTTGTGATGCGTATCAGGAGAATGTTCAAAAGTTCAAAAGTACAGTTCACCCTAACCAAACAGATGGCTAGAATTAATATGATGCTAGATATACTTGAATTCATCTAGTATTGACCAACTTTCAGCCTGTTTAGCAGAATTCACTAAATGAGTACAGCTGCCAATTGTACATTTTCTGAAAATCCCTAGTGTTGGGGACATGGGTTTGAAATCTGAATCTGTGGTGAGGTTTGCAAAAACTCTTAGAAAGCAATGTGTCTTCAATGATCTTACCGTATGCAGGTTTGCTCCACCCAATTTCAATGTCTTCAATATCATTGAGGGGTGAGAATGCAAACTGTCTGCCAACCTTCATTATACGGATATCTCCATACTGACTGGCTCTTTCCATTTCATCTGTTCCATTGAATGTCTAAAATACAAAAGACTTTATTAAGCAGTGTTTCTAGTATTCCAGTTTCTCATATAATTATAAGATACTGTGGTTCAGTCTGGTTGAAGATTTTTTGTGAATATCATTTATCAATTAATTAGTTTTAGGTGATCCACTTTAATGTGAAATGCATTCCATGAGTAACAGTGCTGGACGTGTCCTGGTAGGGTTTCCCCTCCCCAAGGCACTAGTGGAAGACCAGCTGTAAGAGCTGTACTAGTCTTGCTAAAGTATCACCCCTCCCCCAGGCACTAGTGGAAGACCAGCTGTATGAGCTGTACTAGTCCTGATAAAGTATCACCCCTCCCCAAGGCACTAGTGGAAGACCAGCTGTATGAGCTGTACTAGTCCTGATAAAGTATCACCCCTCCCCCAGGCACTAGTGGAAGACCAGCTGTAAGAGCTGTACTAGTCCTGCTAAAGTATCACCCCTCCCCCAGGCACTAGTGGAAGACCAGCTGTATGAGCTGTACTAGTCCTGCTAAAGTATCACCCCTCCCCCAGGCACTAGTGGAAGACCAGCTTTATGAGCTGTACTAGTCCTGATAAAGTATCACCCCTCCCCCAGGCACTAGTGGAAGACCAGCTGAAAGAGCTGGACTAGTCCTAGTATAACTTCCCCTCCACCCCCAGGCACTAGTTGAAGACCAGCTGTAAGAGCTGGACTAGTCCTAGTATAATTTCCCCTCCCCCAGGCACTAGTGGAAGACCAGCTGTAAGAGCTGAACTAGTCCTCGTATAATTTCACCTCCCCCATGCACTAGTGGAAGACCAGCTGTATGAGCTGAACTAGTCCTGGTATAGTATCACCCCTCCCCCAGGCACTAGTGGAAGACCAGCTGTATGAGCTGTACTAGTCCTGGTATAGTTTGACCTCCCCCAGGTACTAGTGGAAGACCAGCTGTATGAGCTGAACTAGTCCTCGTATAATTTCACCTCCCCAAGGCACTAGTGGAAGACCAGCTGTATGAGCTGTACTAGTCCTGGTATAGTTTCCCCTCCCCCAAGTTCTAGTGGAAGACCAGCTGTATGAGCTGAACTAGTCCTGGTAAAGTATCACCTCCTCCCCCAGGTACTAGTGGAAGACCAGCTGTATGAGCTGGACTAGTCCTAGTATTATTTCCCCTCCCCCAGGCACTAGTGGAAGACCAGCTGTATGAGCTGAACTAGTCCTGGTATAGTATCACCCCTCCCCCAGACACTAGTGGAAGACCAGTTGTATGAGCTGTACTAGTCCTGGTATAGTTTCACCTCCCCCAGGTACTAGTGGAAGACCAGCTGTATGAGCTGAACTAGTCCTCGTATAATTTCACCTCCCCCAGGCACTAGTGGAAGACCAGCTGTATGAGCTGTACTAGTCCTGGTATAGTTTCACCTCCCCCAGGTACTAGTGGAAGACCAGCTGTATGAGCTGAACTAGTCCTCGTATAATTTCACCTCCCCCAGGCACTAGTGGAAGACCAGTTGTATGTGCTGTACTAGTCCTGGTATAGTTTCACCTCCTCCCCCAAGTACTAGTGGAAGACCAGCTGTATTCATGAGCTGTACTAGTCCTGGTATATTTTCCCCTCGCCCAGGTTCTAGTGAAAGACCAGCTGTATGAGCTGGACTAGTCCTGGTAAAATATCACCTTCTCCCCCAGGTTCTAGTAGAAGACCAGCTGTATGAGCCGTACTAGTCCTGGTATAGTTCCCCATCCCCCAGACACTAGTGGAAGACCAGCT
Source organism: Sthenelais limicola (assembly GCA_942159475.1). Taxonomy (NCBI): domain Eukaryota; kingdom Metazoa; phylum Annelida; class Polychaeta; order Phyllodocida; family Sigalionidae; genus Sthenelais; species Sthenelais limicola. Next base: position 8,858,165 of record OW804101.1, on the reverse strand, counting down.
GTATGCGCTGTACTAGTTAGTCCTGGTATAGTTTCACCTCCTCCCCCAGGCACTAGTGGAAGACCAGCTGTATGAGCCGTACTAGTCCTGGTATAGTTCCCCATCCCCCAGACACTAGTGGAAGACCAGCTGTATGTGCAGTACTAGTTAGTCCTGGTATAGTTTCACCTCCTCTCCCAGGCACTAGTGGAAGACCAGCTGTATGAGCTGAATCCTGGTCCTAGTCCTAGTCCTGGTCCTAGTCCTGGTAAAAAAACTAAAAAAGTGATTTACCTTGTAAGTTTCCATGTCCATGTTGCTCTGACCTGAGCAGATCCACACCTCCCCAAAGAGGATGTTGTTCAATGCGATAGACTCTCCGTTCAGTGTAGCGGTCAGTACATAGGGTTGTGAGCTGGCCTCGCGGGCGGGGAGAAGCACCGTCCAGTACAGATTAAACTCATTTGGTCCTGCAACAATCACAGAAGCACATCGTGAACATGTGTGACCCGTTTTAGCAAAATAAGTCATAAGTTGCAAAATAAGGATTATGAGATATAATTATATTTGAACAGAGGAGATTCCAGGGTGATTCCAGTGATAGTAACCACTAGGACATGTAATAAGAATTTCTTTATTTTAAGTTTGATATTTTTATTTTTGAAAAAATGTTTACACAGTTTCTTGGTGACAAATTAGAAATCAAGTAGCTAAATATACTCTATATGATGACCTTAGATATACATGAATATATTTCATACAATGTCTTGAGATTTGGTACATGCATGTGTTCATGTTTACTAGCAGCTTAAAGAACTCCAAAATTAAAAAATATTATAAGCAAAAGTTCTTATAGATAAATCACTTTGGAAAATGTCAGTTTTTGTGACTTGTGACTCATTTCCCTGAAACACATCACATTTACAGTCCTCTGAGGGGAATAAGGGAGAGTTTATTCATGACTTCTCTGGCAGGAATTAATTGTAAAATCCTGGATTGCAATATTATGCTTTATTATACCTCTGGAAGGGATGGTATGGTAAGCCATAGGCTACAGCATTGGAAAACCGTATTACCCTCTGGGTGGTATTTACATATCATATTGCCCTCTGGCGGAATTTTTGTTGAAAAAATAGGTCCATGTTTGCATCCTTATTTTCGTTATTTAAATAATTATTTTCATGGAAAAAAGACTCGTAATACATCATATATAATGATATGATAATAATTAGAATGATTAGCAACTGTAAAATTCCAAATTTATTGCGTATTTAAATAGAAAAATAGACCCGAAAATGAGTGAAAGGGACCGGAAGTAGAAACTTTCCAAGATATAAACAAACAGTGTGGTGAACAGGGCTTGTTGTCTGACACAAATTTCCATCGAATTTTCACTATTTTTTCACACAAAAACATGAGGGCGGTATTAGAGGTGGTTATCTCCTTTGTGCTACGCAATTTCGTCGGGTGCTACGCACCCCTTACGAAATTTCTACGCCCGCGGGAGATAACCACCACTCACACAGCCAGGAGTCAATTTTGTCTATATATGCATAATGCTGTTTGATGTATAATACCCAGGCATAGCCAATGTATCATGCATAAACAGTGCACAAGAAGTCCCAAGAGTGTGATTATTAATCTCGACCTTAGCTGGTTATAGATCCAAGACTTTCAAGGTGTAACATAGAAGGTAAGGCATTATATGTGATGTGTTCTAGGAAAATGAGTCACAAGTTGCAAAATTGATATTTTTCATAGTATTTTTTTCACAAGATCTCTTTATTGAAATGTTCAGATATTTTTAGGGTTTAGCACTTATAGTCATATTAAACCATGTAATAAATTTCGGGACATTGTATCAAATATATCCTTGCGTTTTGAAGGCCTTCATATGGAGTATATATAGATATGTTACACGTAATTACCCACCCAGAAACATTGCAAACTTTTTCTTCAAAAATAAAAATATCAAACAGAACATATAGAAACATTTCTTAAATGCCCTCCATGTTTACTATCATTGGAATCACCTTGATCTCCTCTTTTCAATTATGGTGATATCTCAAAATCCATATTTTGCGACTTTTGACTCATTTTCCTAAAACGGATCACAATATGTGATCCTGTGATATGTAACACCTATTTAGTATTTCTATATCTTAAATTGAATATTTGTATTTTTGAAAAAATATTGCAATGTTTCTAGATGTGTAATTACCAGTAAAGTAACTAAATACACTACGTACAAAGGCCTTCAAAACGCATGGATGTATTTCATACAATATCCCGAATTTTTTTACATGGATTTATATGCCTATGAGTGCTAAACCCCCAAAGAATCAGAACATCTCAACAAAGAGATCTTGTGGCAAAAGTATGACACAAGGAGATACTAACCTGTGGTAAGGTTGACTGAGGTGGTAAAGTTGAAGTCAGAGGAAGTGTTGCTGTTAATGCTGTCGTACTGGAGCATGAGGTCCACCGTGCCCCCGAGTTGCTCTATTGAGGCGCTCCCCCACACCGCGGCCCGCGCCGGCCCATGCTGCAGCACCATGTTGGACTGGTAGTAGCTGGCAAACGAGAAGCCATCTGGGGGAGGAAATATTTGTTAGATATTGATTGCATTCACCTTCCCCAATTCTTTCAAATAACCCAAATTTAAGACTAAAATCGGGTTCAAAACTCAGTTCAACATAACCTATCTGATTGTTTGAACCAAGGCAATACTAAATTTACTCAGATATACCAAGTGTCGACGATTTTTCGGTCTAATGTAGCACAATTTATGAAACAAGCATATGATAATAAACTATAACATTAAACCAACGATCCTGATTAAACCCCTATTCCTCTTATTAGGGGAGTTTGGAGAAGCCATCTGGGGTAGGAAATGTTTCTTAGATATTGATTGCATATTATTTCATATAAAGGCTTTGATCCTAAGATCTAGAATAGTCTTTATTGTAGAATCGGCATACAGGTGAGAGCTTGGTCCATGTGGCTATTGCTGATTGGAGCAATATATAATGAGCTAAGAGTGCTATCTGTGGATTCCCATGCTACCGTATTTAAAGCAATAAATTCCTGGATTCTGATATTTATAGGTTATTTATATTATTTATTATATTATATATATATATCATGCTATTAATTAATGCAAATTATTGATCATAAAGTAGTTACTCATTATTACGTAACATTGTAAAGTCTTGACAGAAAGTTGTCAGATTTCTGTATTCTTAATTAGTCTCATTCAGACATACATTCGCCACGCCCCCTACCGACGAGAAGGCTAATTAAACTTTCTTACCACCACGACACTCATGGATCGCTTATCACTAAAGTCCAAAGATACAAGTGATGTCCAGGTCTGACCGTTATCTCAAAGTTGATCACGTGGGAAGGGAGGGAAGGGAGGGAAGGGAGGGAAGGGACTGACCACAAGGTCAGGGGAGGGGGTACTGATTAAGAGCGGGAGGGAGAGGGGAGGGGAGATAACCATGTGACCTGGTCACTACACAAGGGGATTGGTCAGGGTGGCAGTGGTCACTCTGACCCTCGTTTGATATTTTTCTGTTCATTGTTATCCTGTGGCTGATTGGATCTCTTATCTAACCTGGTAATTAATTGGTCCAGAGAGGATAAACCAATCAGCCCAGGCCCTGTGTACAAGATTGTAATCTAACTAGGACAAAAGAATAAAGAATGATAACAATCGCCCTCTTGGTACAGGTTCGGCTGACTTGAAACATACATCTCTGTGTGTTGCATTGATTCATTTTCTCGCTCAACTACTGACCCAAAATATTACGGAGAATGACCCACAATTCTTCAACATGATGTTCATACCAAACAAGCATAATCAACTATAACATAACTGTACCATTAGTCCCATAATTCCATGCGAGTCTAGATTCAAAATGGCGGCTATGCAACTCCCCTATTGTGCATTTTATGAAAATCTGACCCATGCATATATTTTTTTTGTTTATTACTAACAAAGGCCATACATTTAATCATAATAATAAAGACTGCCTAGCATTATACAAGAAGGTATATACTAACTTAAACAGCAAACATTACTCATACTTATGATCCAACCAAAATACCACAGTTGGGAAAACTTCAATAGAACATCTCCAAAAAATATCCAATTAAGCATCAAGTTTCAAATTACAATAACTCTCCTCCTCCAGAAACCTGTGAATAATATGTGATCTGTTTTAGGAAAATAAGTCATAAATCGCAAAACTGATATGTTTCATAGTGTTTTTGTCACAAGATTCCTTTAAATGTTTTGATATTTAGAGGGTTTAGTGCCCATAGTCATATAAATCCATGTAACAAATTTCAGGACATTGTATTAGATATATCCTTGTATTATTTAGTTACTTTACTGATAATTACCCATCCAGAAACATTGCAAACTTTTTTCCAAGAATAAAAATATCAAACATAAAATATAGAAATACTTCTTAAATATCCTTCATGTTTACTATCATTGGAATCTCTCCTTTTCAAATATGATGATATCTCAAAATCCATATTTTGCGACTTATGACTTATTTTCCTAAAACGGATCACATATTATTAAAACAGACTTGGGTCAGATTTTCAGAAAATGTACAATTCAGCTTCACCAATCTTCTTAAATAACCCAAATTTCAGACGAAAATAAAGTTCAAAATATAGTTCAACCTAACCAAACAGATTGCTAGAATCAATGCAATGCTGAATATACTCGAATTTACCTAGTATTGACCAAATTGCAGCCTTATTTAGCAGAATTTACTAAATGAGTACAGCTGCCAATTGTACATTTTCTGAAAATCTGACTCACTTACGGCACTGCTGGAGGCCTAGGTAGAGGAGACAGACGACAAGCAGGGAGCGTTCCATGTTGAAGGCGGCAGAGAACTATAAGACAGGCTGGGGAGGCTTCCACAGCTCACCCACCCTGGCCCCATCCTCTTACTTATAGATATATACGGGTCAAGTCGCCAAAATATGTACAACTCGTCTTCACCAATCATCTCCAATAACTCAATTTTCAGACGAAAATAAAGTTCTGAATACAGTTCAACCTAATCAAACAGATTGCTAGAATCAATGCAATGCTGTATGTAGTTGAAATTACCGAGTATTGAAAAATTGCAGCTTAATTTAGCAGAATTTACTAAATGTGTAGAGCTGCCAGTTTTGCATTTTGTGAAAATCTGACCCATATATTGGAATAGCCTTCGTGGGACTGATCAGGTGCGATGTTATCACCATCTGTTGATTGGGCAAAACAAACAATATGTGTGTTTCCTGTTGATCTATAGCTGGAAACTATGTAGGGGGATGGTAACTTTTTTCTTTTTTTCTCTTCCATAACTGAGTCCGATTTTGAGAAAATGTGTAATTGGCAGGTCAACACATTTAGTGATTTCTGCTAAATTAGACAAGAAAGATAAATAAGAATCGTCAACCCTAGTTATATTCATATATATGAGTATATTTGTCATAAGTCGCTAAGTCGCTAAAAATAGATTTTGAGATACCATTAGATTTGAAAAGATGAGAGCAAGCTGATTCCAATGATAGTAAACAGTCTAATAATCTTATAAGTATTTCTAGAATTTAGTTTGATATTTCTTTTTTGAAAAAAAAAGTATCCAATATTTCTGGGGGTCAATAAACAGTAAAGTTACTAAATGTAGTCCATATGGTGACCTTTAAAACGAGAGGATGTATTATATAGATTTTCCTGAAATTTGATACACCGATTGATATAAGTCTAAGCTAAAAATCAGAACATTCCAATAATGTGATCTTGTAAAAAAACACTTTGAAAAATATCAATTTTGCGACTTATGACTCATTTTCCTGAAACACAACACATTTTATAATATTGCCTTGGTTCAAGCAATCTGTTTGGTTGTGCTATAATAGCTATATCTGCATGAGTATATTTGATATTGCCTTGATTCAAACAATCGGTTCGGTTATGTTGAACTGTATTTTGCACCTAATTTCTGTCTTAAATGGGGGTTATAAGAGAGGATTGGTGAAGGTGAAATGTACATTTTCTGACGACTTCACACTGTAATTGTTTTCAATATGAGAAATGAATGTAAGAATAAAAACTTTATTAAATGGTATGAAAATGTTTAGAAGTGTAGAAGCCGAGACGGCAGGTTATTATGAATAAAGATGTTGTAAAAACAAAAAAAAACAAAAAAAACAAAAAAAAAACAAAAAAAAACAACGTTACAACAACATGTCAAGAGTGTTCTGGTCAGGAAAACGTGTTTTCCTGCTTTAATTAGGTTTAGTTTTTTTAAATAAAAAAATAATTATATCAAACATTTAGGAAATGTAAAAAAGACCCTTTTTTAATTTGGGTAAGTTTTTCTAGGGGTGGGGGGAATTGGAAACATATCTATTTCTTTGTTTGCCTTATATTGTTTTTCTATTCTTTCGTACTGGTATCTAGTCCTGTGTATATGTGTCAGATCCTCAGACCATGTACAATCGGTAGATCTACACACCTAGAAAATGCTTCTAAATTAGCCCGTAAAACGGTCACAATCTATTTGGTTGTTGAACTGAATTTTGAACCTAATTTAAGTCTTAAATGTGGGTTATTTGTGAGGATTGGTGAATGCGAATTGTACATTTTCTGGCAATTTCACTCACTGAATAATGCACCAATGTGACCGATCAAGGTCTGAAATGTGACAAACAATGGATTCAGCTACTCCTGGTACATTACTTTTTTTTTTTTTTTTTGAACAGATTTTATTGCAGGGTAGACAATACAGCGTCGCCGCGGTGACGATGTTCCCACTGCCTGCCTCTTCAACAGTAACAGTGGTACAATATCATTTTATATTAAAAAAAAAGAAAAAAAGAGAGAAAAAAACAACAAAAACAAATAATACATGGATTTCAATGTTAGTCAGTCATTAGGTATGTCGGTCGAGGGGGAAGACCGGGTGAGCTAAGTGTTGGTCTTCATACCAGGGCTGATAATGAGTTAAACCAAATTTAATAAGGGGTGGTTGTATACTGTGTGCCTACTCAATCTAGTCTGGTTCCCTAGGAATATATTCTCTCTTCATGTGAATTTTAATGGCAATTGGGTCCATATTTCTGACATTCTGGGCACTATTATTCCAGACATGACTAAGTTGGTAGCTGATGGACTGTCTGCTTTTTTCAGTTCTTGGATATAGTTGGGTTAATATAGGGGCTTCTCCACGTCTTGTCTTTCTAATTGGAATATTAATATAACTTTCATATTGGGAGAGCTTCTTGGCTAAGTTCATTTGGAGAATTTTTGTTCTATTGTTGATAGTCATGACTTTGCAGGCACTATGCAGATCAGTTGTGGGGGTGTCATATCTAGCCTTCAGGGCGATTCTCAAAGCTTTATTTTGCACTCGCTGCAATTTGGCTGTTTTTCCTGCACCTACAGGTGTTAGAAATAACAAAGAATAGTCTATAATGGATAGAATTAAAGACTTGACAAGGCAGATTGCTGCACTTGTAGTTAAGTACTGTCGCATTAGACCAAGCTGGTATATTCTAAGCCTCATATTCCTAATTAGATTCTCATACTGTAAATTCATCGTCATTTTGCAATCCAACGTAATACCTAAGTACTCATACTTACTTACATATTCAATAATAGTATTTTCCGTTCTTATAATCGGCGGATCCACTATCTTTCGCTTACTAAATATCATGCTCTTAGTCTTGTTCATATTCATGAGAATTTTGTTGCGGATTGACCAGTCCTTGAATGTAGACAGGTCTACTCCCATACTATTAGCTAGAATATTTAAATTAGGTCCGGAGCAGTACAAAACCGTATCGTCCGCGTATTGAATAACCTTGCTGTTGATTGGTAGATGTCTTAGATCATTAGCATAGATTAAATATAACAGGGGGCCTAATACAGATCCCTGCGGGACGCCGCATGGTACATTACACGTCTCTGAGACCGTTATTCCCATTTTAACAAATTGAGATCGGTTTCCTAAGTATGATCGTATCCATGCAACATATTTATCCTGTAGTCCTATATGTTCTAGTTTTTTTATCATTAAGTCGTGATTAACACTATTGAAGGCCTTACTGAAATCTATGAAGGTGGCTACTAAATAATTATTTTCGTTAATTGCTATATCTATATCATATATTAATTTAAATAAAGCTTCTCCCGTTGACTTCCCTGCTCTAAAGCCGTACTGATTATCTGTCAATATATTATTTGTATCTAGGAAATAAGTCAGGTTTTCAGTCATAATCTTCTCTAGTATTTTTCCAAAAATATGCATGAGACTAATTGGCCTTGTGTCACTAGCACTTAGTGGGTTATTCTTTTTGGGGATAATTTTCACAATGCTAGTTTTCCATTTAGTAGGAAAAACCCCTGTACTTATACATTTGGGTCAGATTTTCATGAAATGCACACAATGTACGATTTATGGAAGGACCTGTCTATTTTGCCCAGCGAGTCGCTCATTGCAATCAACCATGAAGTAACAGGTAATCCCCCACTTTTCCCTCCCCTTAAAGGGCCTAAGGAATCATGTGTTAACTACTTTTCGGACGGTCATGCGTGGGAGTGTAATCCTTTTTTTTTTTTTTTTTTCTCACAACCATTCTAACCCCCCGTATGGCCTGACGAGTTATTATTAGCGAAACCATGTAGGGCCAAACCAATGATATTTTCATTGGGAAGAAGGAAACCCCTATTGGTATCATTAATCATTTATTCTCTTTTGGGGAATTCTTGAGGATACATACATCAGTTTTCCTTTTTAATTTCATTTAAATGAATATTCATAATGATATTAAAACGGCTGGGAGTTTTTCCTAGCAACTAGCACACCCCTTGTTGATGTCACCATGACATCTCCAAGGGACTAAGGAGGTCCTGGTAACCCACGTCTGAAGAACGTGACGTTCTTCAGTTGCATGGTAGCATTTAAGGGGAGAAGGAGACGACATCAACACGTCCATATATGGGTCAGGTTTTCAGAAAATGTACAGTTGGCAGCTCTACACATTTAGGAAGTTTTGCTAAATTAGGCTGAAAAAGGATAAATAACAGGTATATCTGGGTACATTTGGTATCGTGTTGATTTAAAGTACATGCTTTGCTATGTTAAACTATTTTTTTAAGTTAATTTTATTCTTAATTGTGGGTTATTTGAGAGGATTGGTAAAGGTGAATTGTACATTTTCTAAAAACCTGACCCATATATGGTAGTGTAATCCTACTGTGTAATCGTGTGTGTAGGATCCCACAGAAGGCAGCTGCAGGTATCCGCTTTGCTACCATGCAAACTCCCTCCCACTCGTTGTGCCATGCTGTTATATTGCATTTTTATTCAGAACAGACAATAACATTCCGAAATTGGATACTACTCTCTGCCTAAGCAGGTCTTCCCGAGAGATCCATTTCCTACAAATATTTTGATCTTACATAAAGTTTTGAAAAATAGGATTATAGGTCCTGTTGTAATTGACGCCTCGTCATTGTTCGTTTCTAAAAAGTTCTCTGTGATTCAGTTCACTGTTCACTAATTAAATCCGATAATTATTTCACTGCCTGCTCTTTAAGTGTCTTTCTTCTTTTCTATCTTCTACTTGTTACTAACACTAAAGTAAATGTTACGATTTCACCACACATTAAAATAAGATATATAATGTGGAGCAATGCTGTTGTTATGTGTCGCCACCTATCGGTATGTTTTCTAATTAGCTCTCCACCGCTTCTGTTGCTTCCATTCGATCGTGCTTCGCTCGCCAATATGAGCGGTTGTCTTGATTTTGATTTCTTTAAAACTTAGTGTTGTTGAAATGTCTTTATGGGCTTTAATTGAATTGAATTTAATGATTTTCTTCTTCATTGGCTCCCATGCCATATTTTCACTTTCAAATTCGTCACAGTAAGCTGAGACAAGTTGTGTTATGCCTCATAGATCTTTTTATTAAATATTCAATATAGCAACAAAACTTCTCCCCAAGAGTGTATCTTTTCTTCTCTCCTTTGAAAACGGCGCATGTTTTTACCACAACAAATCTATTACGATAATTCCATGATGCATGATATGATACACATACACAGTTACTCCAATGACCGCCAGGGGTCCTAACTAGGTCAGAGGGCATCCCCTATCAAGGTCGGTCAGTATCAGGGTCAGACGTCTGGGTCTATTACCCTTATCAGGGATTATCCATTTATCATGCTGATGTTGTGTTAAGACGTCATCACTTCCGATATGACGCCCAAGTCACACACCTTCTCCTGATATCTATGTTGGAAAATTTTCATCTTTGGGGTGCTGCTAGAAATATGAATACATTTCTAAGGTCATATTTTATATCGGCCAAAACAACCAACAGTGATGGTATTAGTTTGTGTATTATATTGCCACTCATTCGTCCACATAAGCACTCTGCCTACGGCAAATTTTTTATTATTGCAGGCTCGTTCCATTCTCTCTATATATAGGAATAAACAATGATTAGGCCAACCAAAATAATGCTAGAGAATTAATTAGGAACAGTCATCAGTAACAATGATTAGTGCAACCATAATAACGCTAGAGAATTAATTAGGAACAGTCATCAGTAACAATAATTAGGCCAACCATAATAATGCTAGAGAATTAATTAGGAACAGTCATCCTTAACAATAATTAGGCCCATCATAATTATGCTAGAGAATTAATTAGGAACAGTCATCAGTAACAATAATTAGTGCAACCATAATAATGCTAGAGAATTAATTAGGAACCGTCATCAGAAACAATAATTAGGCCCATCATAATAATGCTAGAGAATTAATTAGGAACAGTCATCAGAAACAATAATTAGGCCCATCATAATAATGCTAGAGAAATAATTAGGAACAGTCATCCTTAACAATAATTAGGCCCATCATAATAATGCTAGAGAATTAATTAGGAACAGTCATCAGTAACAATAATTAGGCCCATCATAATAATGCTAGAGAATTAATTAGGAACAGTCATCCTTAACAATAATTAGGCCCATCATAATAATGCTAGAGAATTAATTAGGAACAGTCATCCTTAACAATAATTAGGCCCATCATAACAATGCTAGAGAATTAATTAGGAACAGTCATCAGTAACAATAATTAGGCCCATCATAATAATGCTAGAGAATTAATTAGGAACAGTCATCCTTAACAATAATTAGGCCCATCATAATAATGCTAGAGAATTAATTAGGAACAGTCATCCTTAACAATAATTAGGCCCATCATAATAATGCTAGAGAATTAATTAGGAACAGTCATCAGTAACAATAATTAGGCCCATCATAATAACGCTAGAGAATTAATTAGGAACAGTCATCAGTAACAATAATTAGGCCCATCATAATAATGCTAGAGAATTAATTAGGAACAGTCATCCTTAACAATAATTAGGCCCATCATAATAATGCTAGAGAATTAATCAGTAACAATAATTAGTGCAACTGCAGTGGTCCTGGTGGTTGAACTTGGGATTGTGACCTGCTGAGGTTGTGCTTGCCTCGGTAGCTCAGTGGTAGAGTATTGGAACGTCAATCCAAAGGTCTGGGGTTTGGTTCCCCGTCAAGGCAATGGCATTTTTTACCATAACAATGCTAGAGAATTAATTAGGAACAGTCATCAGTAACAATAATTAGTGCAACCATAATAATGCTAGAGAATTAATTAGGAACCGTCATCAGAAACAATAATTAGGCCCATCATAATAATGCTAGAGAATTAATTAGGAACAGTCATCAGTAACAATAATTAGTGCAACCATAATAATGCTAGAGAATTAATTAGGAACCGTCATCAGAAACAATAATTAGGCCCATCATAAAAATGCTAGAGAATTAATTAGGAACAGTCATCAGTAACAATGATTAGTGCAACCATAATAATGCTAGAGAATTAATTAGGAACAGTCATCAGTAACAATAATTAGGCCTATCATAATAACGCTAGAACATTAATTAGGAACAGTCATCATTAATAATAACATGACCCCTTCCCCAACTATCTTTAAATTGGTCACCCACAGTTTGTTTATGACCTAGAGGCCTGCACAACATTTATGTGACAGTAACTAAAATTCCTCAGTGGTTACAAAATGGAAATTGGCAGGTTCAGATGATTAGGAATCAATCAAAACACTTTGGTATGACCCAAATTGCAAGGTTACCCAATGATGGAATAGAAATAAAACATTTTAGGGTACAGCTGATGGCCTATAAGGCCGTCCAAATTTACACCAAATAAAGTGGGTGCAAACATCACCATTGTACCCTCAACAACACCACTCTCTGCCATGTTTACCCAGAGATAACAACTAAGTACACATCATTTCTTTGGGTCCTTGGGTTTTGCCTTTGAACAAAATCTCTTGAAAAAAATAACGACAGATCAAATACCATTTTACGCTGTACTTCTCAAGTAGCATATGTGATCCGTTTTTAGGAAAATGAGTCATAAGTCACAAAATATGGATTTTGAGATATCACCATATTTGAAAAGGGGAGAAAACGGCAATTCCAATGATAGTAAACACTAGGACACCTAATAAGTATTTCTATATTTTAAGTTTGAAATTTTTTTTTTGAGAAACAAGTTTTCAATATTTTTGGGTGGGTAATTACCAGCAAAGTAACTAAATATACTCCATACAAAGGTCTTCAAAATGCAAGAATATTTTTATTACCTTGTCCCGAAATTTGTGATATGGATTTGTATGACATTAAGTACTAAACCCTCCAAAAATCAGGACAATTCAATAAAGACATCTTGTGAAAAAAACCCTTTGAATTTGAATTTTGCGATTTGTGACTCATTTCATGTCCCGAAATTTGTCACATTGATTCATATAAACTTGTTGGTTCCTTGTGTAGTCCTTATTGTTCTGAACAACCACAAATGTGATGTGTTTCTAGGAAATGAGTCACAAGTCTCTAAAATGGATTTTGGGATACTGTCATATTTGAAAAGATGAGATCTAGCCAATTCTATTGATAGTAAACAGTAGGACATCTAATGAATATTTCCAGATTTTAAGTTTAATATCTTTATTTTTGAAACGAAAATTTGCAATATCTCTGGGTGGACAACTAATTGTTAGCTAAATATAATCTATAGGATGAGTTTAAAAAGCCTAGATTTTATTGCAGTCTTGAAATTGGACACATATATTCATATGAGCTAAAGCGCTCGATAACTAAAAGATGAGAACATAACTACAAAGAGATCTTGTGAATAAAACACTACGAAAAATATTCATTTTGCGACCTATGACTTATTTTCCTGAAACACATGACAAATAATCCCAGTCCCAGCCCTTTTTTCACCAGGTAAGGACCGGAAACACAGCTTTTATTTCTTTTGGCCTTTTCTGTGTCACAGTGAATGTGTGCCCAGGGAGTTTTCTATATTTGAGGATGAGAGGTGAGGGTGTTGATGGAGGGCTGAGGTGTGAGTAATAACACCATGCCATGACACCTCTTTACTCTTAATAGCCGCCCCTGTTATATCTGGGTAAACAGACACCGCGGCGCGCCTGTCTCATAAGAAAGTAGATATAGATATTATATAGATATAGAGGCCATCTGTGGGTCTGATCATCAGAAAATGTACAATAGGCAGATCTACGCATTTAGTTAATGCTGCTAAATTAAACTGAAAAGACTAAACCTAGATGTGTATCTGAGTATTTTTTTAGCATTGCCTTGATTCAAGGAATCTGTTTGCTTATGTTGAAGTGAATTTTGTACCTCACTTTTGTCTTAAATTTGGATTATTTGAGAGGATTGGTGAAGGCCAATTGTACAACCCATCATATCTTCCCATCTGGATTTCGTCCATTATTACATGTACATAGGCATGTATGTATAGAGGGTGCCTAAAGGTCCCATACACTAATGAAGGGGGTGGGGTCCAGGGTCATGCTCCCCCAAGAGAATGGTGAGCAAAATGAGTGTTGTTATATTTTCCTGAAACACATCATAAATATCATTTATGCCGTATTTTCTTACAGCAGAGGTTCCCATCCAAAAGGAATATGATTTTGTTATATGGGTCAAGTCTCCAGAAATTATACAATTGGCCTTCACCAATCCTCTCAAATAACTCAAATTTAAGAAGAAAATCAGGTTCAAAATACAGTTCAACATAACCAGACAGATTTATAGAATGAATATAATAACAGAATACACTTACCCAATCATTATTGGCAGTATAGGGGTAATGAAGAGCCCCGGTATAATACAGAAGAATAGAGGGGAATATATAGCATTTTGGTGACTTTGAAGCACCTTTAAAGCGATTTACTTTCCTTCAAAAGTTGAAATCAAATATGGCCTATATATGGATCAGATGTTCAGAAAATGCACAATCTACAGTTCTACACATCCATCAAACTCAGCTAAATGAGAGTGAAAATAATAAATACTAGGTATATCTAAAAGTGAGGATCTTGGAATAATGTAAATATTAGTCTAAGTTACAAATAAGAAGGTCCCCAATCATGTCAACTTTAGAAAATTAAATTGGGGAAAAATACAACAAAGAAAAGATCAAACATCATTGTGAATGGTAATGATAGGAACCCAAAGAAATTCATGAAATATTGAACAGATAGATATTATATTTTTGAGAAAGGGGCAATGGAAAGTTCACAAGAGTATCTTTGAAGAGAAATACAATGAAAAGATCAAACATCATTGTGAATGGAACCATATGAAATTCATTAAATATTGAATAGATAGATATTATATATTTTTGAGAAAGGGGTAATGGAGAGTTCACAAGAGTATCTGTGGACACCCCCCCCCCCCCGCCCCTCCGCCCCGCCCTCTGGATCCACCCTGACGATTTCACTCGTATACAATAAACACCACAGAATTACATATGTGTTGTACATGGATCACACATACACTTGTATCTACACCTGTATTGGAGGCAGGCCATAAGTGCCCACCCATCACCCACCATTCTGTAAGGTGTAGTACTTTTACTTTTTAATGTTTTTTATTAGTTTTTTAATTTTTATCTGTGTGTGGTCTGAGTTGTGCAATCATTGGTGCATCATTCGGCCTGCTATTGAGATAATGAGATATGTGATGTGTTTCAGGAAAATGAGTCATAAGTCGCAAAAAATGGATTTTGAGATATCAGTATATTTGAAAAGATGAGATCAAGCCGATTCCAATGATAGTAAACAGTCTAATAATCTTATAAGTATTTCTAGATTTTGAGTTTGATATTTTCGTTTTTGAAAAAAAAAGTTTCCAATATTTCTGGCGGTCAATAAACAGTAAAGTAACTAAATGTAGTCCATATGAGGACCTGTCAAACTGATGGATATATTATATAGATTGTCCTGAAATTTGATACATAAATTCATATAGCTATAAGTGATAAGCTCCTCAAAAATCAGAACATTCAAATGATGTGATCTTGTGAAAAAAACACTTTGAGAAATATCAATTTTGCGACTTATGACTCATTTTCCTGAATCCCATCACATATTGAGATGTTGGCTAAGACTATCAGCTTTTATTGCACAAATGTATTGCACAAATCAAATTTATTTGTGATGAGTTTCTGCCTGGCTATACGTATTAGTATTGAATCAAGATTTTTTCCAAAGAAATTGATAAAAATTGAAGTTTTTCATTGAATCACTGTCAAATTATACCAAATGAAAGCTCTTTTTACACTCTACAAGACAATTAGTATTGAAGACATCTAATATTGACTTAGTTGTCAGATGCAGTGCTTTTGAGTTAGAAGTGGCTGTTAGGAGGTTTATGCCAATTAAACCAGAATTTCACAAAAATGATAAATATTTGAAAAATCATAGAAAATCACCTAATTGTGCTATTGCATCATATGATACAGACTTGAAAAGGTCTTTTTATGTACTTTAATCAATCTAAATTACACAAAACTGTATTTCAAATATTAATATGCCAGGGTGCAAAATGTGAAAAAATGGGCACAAAGTGCCCCCTGGTGGCCCCTAAAAGGCTGAAAAAAATTGGTACCCATGGTTTTCTAAACCCTTGGACCATGACGGAATTATCAGTGCAATAAAATCAATTTCAGCATTAAATTCCCACGGGATTACATGTCAAACCCCACTACAAGTAGGAGAGTAAAAGATATGTTTCACTCTGGACATTATGTTTCATTCACACTTTTGGAAGACATCAGGGTTATAAATGGGTTGAAATTCAAACCCCCATTCAGGGTCCACATCAGAGCCTGAAAACAATCCCCTATCAGTGCCCCTACACCAGAACAAGGCGATTTGCATATTGGTTGAATGACGCAACATTGTCTGTTGCTAAGCAGCACCCAAATGTTCGCTCATCATCACCGGTGGGGTTTTTTCTCATAAATTGTATTGGTCTGTGTTTCAAGAGATGTGGGAAGATGGTGGCTCCACTGCAGGGGGAAGGGGGATAATGGGAGGAGAGAGAATGGGAGGCAACAACAATACAACAGTGACAAAAAAAAACATCTTAACAGGGTTCCATTTGAGGTATGAATGTTAATGCAGATACTAATTTTCAACCTGGTTTAGAAAATAGAAATATAATCCCTCGCAGAAATAATACTTGATTCTTCAAGGTAAGGTAATAACAAAGCTTTAGCTGTACTGAAACATAGTGTAACAAACACTTTAGCTGTACTGTAACACAGTGTAACAAACACTTTAGCTGTACCATAACACAGTGTAGCAAGCACTTTAGCTGTACCGTAACACAGTGTAGCAAGCACTTTAGCTGTACCGTAACACAGTGTAGCAAGCACTTTAGCTGTACCGTAACACAGTGTAGCAAGCACTTTAGCTGTACCGTAACACAGTGTAACAAACACTTTAGCTGTACCGTAACACAGTGTAACAAACACTTTAGCTGTACCGTAACACAGTGTAACAAACACTTTAGCTGTACCGTAACACAGTGTAACAAACACTTTAGCTGTACCGTAACACAGTGTAACAAACACTTTAGCTGTACCGTAACACAGTGTAACACACACTTTAGCTGTACCGTAACACAGTGTAACAAACACTTTAGCTGTACCGTAACACAGTGTAACAAACACTTTAGCTGTACCGTAACACAGTGTAACAAACACTTTAGCTGTACCGTAACACAGTGTAACAAACATTTAGCTTTACTGAAATATAGTGTAACAAACACCTTAGCTCTCCACATCATTTGGCTACAACCACTTTAAATGTCTAGAATATGAAAAATTCAAATTTTCTTTTCCAGAAGATGGAAAAGCCCCAAATGCTTGTTCTTATAACTTTGGTGGTCATATCAGGTAAGGTGAAATAATAAGTCTATCTGACACCTTCATATTCTATTTGACTTCATGAAATACACCTGCCATCTAAGGTCCCTGACCAGAAAAGTAGCATTGTAGTTTAGTGACATAAAATGTACTAATATCACTGATTGTATGATAAAGTAATTTTATATCTTTGATTATGATGTGTAAAACAAAATGGCAAAAAACAGTGAATAAAAATAAGGTTTGACTAGTCTTGTAATTCACTAAGTATATGTAGTGGACCCAAGTTTCCTTTATATGGAAAGTGGGTGAAGATTATTTAAATAACCTGCCCCTACCCCTCTGCCACCCCACTGGCAAAGTCCCCACTACTCCTTAAGTCCTTAAATAAACAAACCAGGGCGGAAGTACAAGCAACAGCCATCTACTATATATACAAAGCCTAGAAACAAAGGATTCATGGTTTTTGGCGGGAATTATTGGTGTTGATATATCAGATGCCATCTTGCAGTCACAGAGGGTAGGTGTCTTTGCTGCATGTATTGTATATAGTTCTAAGCATACTTAGTAAGTTCATTTTTGTAAAGTCTGTGCCATTGAGATTCATTTGATCAATTGTGAGCATCATATTTTCTTTATACATGCATTTATTCTCTGATGAATCTAGGTTTTATATTATATGTTCTTATTTCAGGTACCACTCTAGGCGATTATGTGCCTGCATTGCACAGGTAAATATCTTTTCTTCTCATACCATTCGTTCATTCTCATTTTCTACTACATAATTAACAGTGTCAAACTTGTGTTCTTTTAGGAGATGAAGAAGTGTAGACTTAAATACCCGGCCCCCACACTCCCTACATATAGTGGTATGCAGGTCTGTTACTAATTTTGTGTAAATAGGGGTCTTTTGTTGGGAACTTCACATGTCCTTGGAGAACCAAATGAAGGAGTCTTTTTTCCTGGAGGACTTCGCAAAATATAGCAGGTATAGAGATAAGTCCAAGCACTTCGTATGGTCATTATTACAGGACGACTATAATTTTTTTTAAATATTTTTAGTGGCCATATTACATTACAAATATTTTTTTCATTCTTCATTTCTACATACACATAACAGACATCGCTGTTATATTTCATGCGTTGCCCTTACGATTTTATAATACCGAGCTAATAGTGTTATGTAAATGTAGTGTTACGGATTGGTTCAGTGTTTATACAATTCATTTACAAAAGCTAAACAATTGAATTTCTATACAATCTTATTTCTCTTGATGGTTACCTCGATGGTTTATTACTAACAACATTCTTTTACCTCTGCTACTCTTACATAATTAGCGTTCTATGAGATCGATCTATAATCATTCTGTTTCAATATATCCCAGCTGAGATTTAATAGATTATAATTATACTGGTCCACTCTAGTAGGTAATCAAATACATTTGTCGATCTCGCCGCCTGGTTAAAAACATTGAGACCAACTAAAAACAATTTGTGTTTATACTTCTTCGTAATATTCTCTCTTTATTTAATACATTCTGTTCCTCCCTATATCTGACCCATTCTCACGAAAGTGGTGCAACCCCCCATTTTTCCCATTGATCGGTCAATAACTTGGTCAATTCTGATCTGAGAGACTAATGAATTGACCAGATGCATCCGTCTTTACATGAGCGTTAATAAGATATATACTTTTGTGTATCTACAATGTATATCTTATTAATTATGTACTATCAAATCAGGGGAAATACCCAAATAATCACTCTCTAACTTATAGTTATTATAGAAAAAAATCCAATTGAATTGATATACATGAATAAAATTCATGGCATAGAATAGGGGATGCAAACCAAACAAAATGATATATTAAGGTTAAATATATTGGCATAAGTTATGCTTCCAACTCAATCTATAAGAAAATGGCTAAATTGGGGTGAAAAAACGTCGCCAGACAAAATGGCTGTGCTTTTTAAAACTATTAAATACATTTTCTCTAAATAGTCTGATTTCATATCTATAGGTTAGGAGACACACATATACCACCATTGGAATATACGTTTTACCTACAATCAGCAGAAATCCTGATAACCAGCATATAATCAGTTTTTTCACATATTTTTCCAAATATTAGCCAAATTAAATTATTTTTCACTTAATGTTTAAATATGGCTTAGCTTCAAGAATTACTTAACAAAATAAGCTCAAAATATCTTACCTGATTTAAATACTGGGCTGTATTGATTGGGCGACGTTTTTTCCATTGATTAATGTGATATTGTTGTGACTATGTTCAAATGGATTCCAATGATGAAAACATTGAGGACATCTAAGAAATGATTCCATATTTTATGTTTGATGTTTTCATGTATTCATGTTTGAAAAAAAGTTTGCAATAGTTCTGATTGGGTACTTACCAGATAAGTAGCTAAATATATTTCATATGATGATGTTAGAAATTGAAAGATATATTTAATACACTGTCCTGAAATTTGGAACAGGTATTGCTATGATCAATAGCACTAAGCACCCCAAACATAAGAATATTCCAAGAAAGAAATCTGATGATTTAATCACCTTGAGTATTATCACTTTTGTCATTTGTGACTCATTTTTCTGTGACACATCATATATGACTCTACTGCATGAAAACGTCACCATCCTTGAGTGGATATAGTCATGAATGACAAATTTTCAAAAAATGATACTAAAACGGTCTAAAATGGGGTCAGTCATGTATAAAAAACATCAAAAATAACAATCAAGCTTTATATATTTGACTTAATAAGACATAGATTGGGCGACGTTTTTTCACTCAGAAAAAACGTCGCCCATATTTGAACCCTTAAATGTGGATAGTTTACCAAAAGTGTGGTTAACTAATCATTCCAGGGGCAAAAGATGATATTTGATTATATTATAATAGAATAATGAGAACATTTTGAGAATAATGAATAAAGATACAGTCAATGATAGAATGTTTCATCTGATTGATATGGGAATCCAGTTTCTGACTTTTGTTGTTGTCCCTGATTTGAAAAGTTTTTATACTGGAAAGAAAAACTTTTCTTGGCTATTACATCAAAAAAACATTTAGTTAGAGAATGGAGGTATAAATAATTGATGATATACAAATTAAATAAGAGAAATGTTCATTACTAAGAAATATAGGGGTGGGCGACGTTTTTACACTAACTTTTCTACATCAAACTTTGATTAACTCCTGTACAAAAAATAATGGCCAAATTTAATGGCAAACTCAGATACAGTACCGCCTATATATTACCTTCAAACCTACAAACTCTCAGATCAATCAAGCAAAATATAATTTTGACTCTTTTCGCATGGGCTGCACCATTTTCGTGAGAATGGGTCATCTATGTACCATGCTTAGCATCGTTGCTTTCCTGCGGAGGTCTAATGCCAAGAGATTGCACTCCTTCATCTTGGAATTATGGTCTAAACTTTCGTTTTTCGTTTTTGTAATTCTCCTAGCTTCCAACATACTGTTCTTATTGTACTAGAAACATGTTGGTTTAAAGTTAATCATCGAATACATTGAAGGCAGAGGGGTTTTGTTTCAACCAGCCATTAGTTATTTCTCCCCTGCGGATTACATGGCACTGCTGGCAACACAAGAAATTCGGAGATCCCATTACAGGATGCAACAGATTTCTTTTGTCTGATAGGTGGAGCAAGCATCATAATATAGACCTAATAATTCCATATGAGTGTGGAGGCCGGGCTTAACTATCTACAGACCAATGGGTCGTTTTTCATCCCTTTTTCCAAGGAGGAATTAAGGAGAAGTGATATTAAGTATGATATGATAATGAACAGAAATAATTTTGTATATATTGCACCAAATATAGCTGTATTTCATTCTTTTCAGATGCTGGTATGGCAAAATATTGCAACAAGAAAATGATATGAGGAAATAGGCTACTGCGACAAGAATATGATGAACCCAAATGATGAATTGATGATTTTCTGAGGCTGAATAAATGATGACTTTCTGAGGATAAATAAAATAAATAAGAATCAATATTGTCATGAGCCCAGCCCCCCCCACGCCCTGCCCCCCACCCCCTCCCCCCTTCCCCCCACCAACCCCCGCTCATCCCCATATTAAATAAGCCCGGTCCTATAGCAGCATATGTGTGACGTCCGTATAGTGTTATTCTGCAGTCAACATGTTCTCATGTTGCTGCGGCGACCGCGGTGATGGGATCGCGTCGCCACGAGTAACGCTTGCCGCTCTTTGCTGCCCGCGATGACTGCAGTGAATTTTCCGCGTTACCAACTGCAATATAAACTGCAGCGGGGTGTGTCGGGATTTGGATGTTAAAAAGTAAATTTAACTTGTTTAGCCTATAGTTGAGCTTTAGGAGGCTTGATTCACTGCAATTTGTAGGCCTAAGTAATGCGGCCGGTGACGATGACATTTGTAACAGGTTTGTAGGTTAGGCCTATGCTGCACCAACCAGATTGCGTCTTTTGTCATGTGTAACCATGGAAGCCCAAACTAATCGTGTGTGCAGTTCGGATCAACCAAACTACACCCCTGAACTGCACCTTTCTAACTGCTCATATGTGTAATGAGGTACTTTATGTATCTGTAACTTTTGTTATGCCAAAAGTGACCATTAATCTGTTTAGTGACCCTTTAAACATTGGAGGAAATGTCTTAATCCAGCTCCTATAACTTTAGGCTTTATAACATTGATATAACTGACTTTTCATGGATTGGATTTTTCAGAAAGATAATCACATCTTTCTGAATTGGTCATTCCACTTCTTGCCATGTAAATACAACCAAAATGAATGATTACTGATTACTTCTGACAAACTTCAAATGCAAAAATAAGCAATGACAAATTTCAGTCAATGACGAAGGTATATTGTTCATTGCGTCCAAAGAATTGTAAGATAAACAAAAGGGGCTTGAAAACCTCCCATTAGCAGGATTTTGTAATCCTAATCTTAAACTTCACAAAGAATTAATATACATCAACGGATGCAAGTACAACCCCCAATGATCTAAATCCACTGACACATGACCAAAATTAGCAGAGTCATGAATCCTGACTTTCATATTAATAATGCTTTAATAGGAATGTAACTTGTTTGACCTTTTTATTTTAAGGCTGTTTAAAACCACGTAGAGGTGACTTTGAAATTTCCCATATAGGTCTCTCGGTCCTGTGATATACAGGCCAGTAGAAAGGGTTGTGTTAAGGCATCCTACAGGGTCACCATTTACATCATTATGTGGGCCAGGTTTTGAGAAAATGTACAATTCACCTTCACCAATCCTCTCAAATGACCCAAATTTCACACAAAAATAAAGTTCAAAAAGTAGTTCAGCCTTACCAAACAGATTGCTAGAATCAATGCAATGCCGAATATACTTGAATTTACCTAGTATTGGCCAAATTGCAGCCTAATTTAGCAGAATTTACTAAATTTTCTGAGAATCTGACCCATGTACCTTTATCCCAGAAATGCAGAAAAGAGCGAGAAAATGATGGACATTTGACCATTTCCAAAATCCCAAACTATTTATATTCATAAGTTCTTGATTATTTGGAGCTGTATATATGGAGCTAAATCCAACTATAGCTTCTGTATTGTTTTCATGTTGGAGCCTGCTAATCAGGTTATACTTCATTTTGTCCTAAAGTTATTCTCTATAGAACCTACATTATCTGATTACAGATTATAATCATTGTCCTTAGTCGATCTCAATTTGTGCTACTTGGAAATCCAATGTTAATCCGGACCATATGCTATGACCAAAGTGTTTGCTTTTTTTCAGGTTTTACATTGATCTATAGGGAAGCCAACATAACAAAAAGTTTGAAAATTCATCGGAATATATGCATACCCATTAAACAAATTGGGGAGAACAGTCATTCAACGATCAGTGGTAAAAGAAAGGCAAGAATAAAAAGAGCATGTAGGTTGTATAAGTCAGAGAAAAGAAGAAATTTGGGACGGTTGTTAGTGAGTGAAAAATACAAAGTGGTTTATTGTCCAATAGAAAAAGTTGGTAGCCTGACCTGGCGGAGGCGACTAATGGTGGCTTCCACTAATGGAAAAGCAACCGTAAAGGATGGATTTGCAGTCATCACTCAAAGGTAAGCATTTTATTCATCACCCAAAATCCTGACACCAGATAAGGTTCATAGCATAAACACTTATCAAGATGTGATTTTTTGCCCATTAACCCAGTCTTGTAAATTATATTTAGAATAACTACTCTATAAAATAAGAACTATTGTAATAGACTATTTGTGGTAAAAATATGTCCTGTTTTAAAGAAGGAGAAAAAAAGATTGAATATGATTTTGATGAGATACGCTCTTGGGGAGAATTTGTTTTGATATATTGAATGAAAATTTATTGTTTAAAAAAAAGAACCATTGTCTCTATTTAGAATAACTAAATTTGTATACTAAGAATCATTGTCTCTTTGTAGAAATGGACTAAGGCAATTCTCCAATTACTCGAGAGCGGAGCAAGGAAAAATATTATCAACGTATTTCAAGTTTATGTTTGTTCGCCATCCTCTAACACGACTTGTCTCAGCATACCGTGATGAACTTGAAGGTAATAATGCTGCATGGGCGCCAATGAAGAAAAAAATCATTGAATTCAATTCAATTGGAGCCCATAAAAACATTTCAACAAAACTAAATTTCAAAGAATTCCTGACATACCTACTGTATGCAAAAGAGACACAAGAAAGAGAAAATGCTCATTGGATGGGCTATCATAAATTGTGTTCACCTTGTAGTATAGCATATGACTTCATAGGAAAAATGGAAAGTTTTTCTGAAGATACAGAATTTCTTCACAAGACAATCTTCAAAGATATGGAAATAAAAAAGTATAATTTTCAACATCCAACATTTTCTAATAAAACAAGCAGTTCAAAGTATTTTTCGAACATAAATCCTGAAATGAGAGAGCTCTTGTATCAACGTATAGGACTAGACCTTGAAATGTTTGGTTATGATACTCAGGATTTCTTTTGATTGTTAACATGGCCAAAATTCATCAACTTGTAAAAACCAACCTTTGAATAAAATACGCAACATTATCTATTGAATGTCCTCAAAAGATTTGAATTGTTACTATTATCTGTTACTTGTTAATTGTCTAATACCACAAGCGTTGGTTTGATGAAGAAACTACAAATGCTATTGAATGAAAGGTATATTAAATGTTATTCATCAGTCATATGACAATATAAGAAAAAGCGTGACATACAATTTGCCTTCTGAGGGCAATAAACACAATTACTACAACCGGCATAGGAACAACATCTCTTGTGTCTTTACTGATAGTCTTAGGATCGGTAGTACTGTAGCAGTCCCTATATCTCGACCTTGAACCCACACATCAGCTATAAGATCTGACAAACACGAACGTAATATCTGGTGGAGATTCCCGGAGCTGGTGTTTGAGGGGGACAGATGTCGAGTAAGGGCAAGGAGATTGCTGCAGGAGCTGCGGCAACTGTGAATGGGACGACGGGAGGGAGTGACACAAGCGTAAGTGAGACAAGAGCTGCCGGTCACCCCCCACCTGCTCGACTCAATAGGTATTTGGAGCTGTCGGATATACATAGAAACAGGGTGGACAAGGGCTTTGAGGATTTCAATGGAGTATTGAAGAAGATGGCTAACTCCTTGTCGAACCTGAAAGGCATGCTGGGAAGGATGGGGGCTCTAAAATGGGAGCCTATAAGGTAAAGAGTGAGGGGGGGTCAGGTGTGGATGGACCCCCCAAATATGACATTGCCATGGGGAGAGGGGTTATGCTGGAGAATTGCAGTGACACAGATAGTCAGACTAATGAGGCATTAACCTCAATTGAGAGGGAGCAGAGAGGCAGATTGCTGGATGAGCGAATGGACAAGTACATTTCAGAGGGCAGGAGAAGAGCAGCCCAGAGACTGCCCCTAGAGGGTCTGTCTAAGGCAGGGAAAGAGGCTTATGAGGAGTACCTGCAGAAGAGGAGAGATAAGGTCTTGCTTGCAGAAGCAGATTTGGCTACAGGGATATACAATGGAGGAAGGCTATATCCTGGGGGTGCAATGGATACTCTGAGATTGGGACAATCTGTTAAATACTACCGATACAGATGCATATTGGAAGTTGACTAGTCGTTGACACAATGTGTCCAATAACTGAAATGAAACAGGTAAAGGCCAGGAAACCCTGGATTACTGCTGACCTATTTTCTCAGATGCGTAACAGAGACCGCCTATTTAAAAGAGCAAAAAGATCGAACAGCCAACAACTGATGGATCAAGCGAAGGCATTACGTCACCGCATAAACCATCAAGCTTGTAACCTAAAGAACAACTACTTGAAAGAGCACTAACACTAATAATCCCTAGAAATTTTGGAAAATAATATCGCCTTTAATCAACGCAAACCAAAAGCAACAAACAGAGATTAAACTCCAAAAAAATCAGGTTATAATTCCCCCAGCTGACATACCAGACCATTTTAATGACTATTTTGCATCTATTGGAAACAAATTAGCAAGTACAATCCCACCACCAAATCATACTCTGGTCCCAAACCAAGTCGCTGGGAATGAAATACCCGCCAAATTCAAGTATAGTAAGGTTCAGCTCAATGAGCTTTAAAAAATCATAACTAACTCAAATATTCAAATGTTCGCAGATGACACTATTGTCTACGCTGCAGGAAAAAACACAACTGAAGTTACAAAAACCCTCCAGAATGACCTAAATTCACTAAGTGACTGGTGCAAAGTAAATAAGATATCCCTTAACCTGTCAAAGACTAAAACCCAGACCATATTGTGTTGTGTTTCAGGAAAATGAGTCATAAGTCGCAAAATTGATATTTTTCAAAGTGTTTTTTTCACAAGATCACATTATTGGAATGTTCTAATTTTTTGGGAGTTCATCACTTAGACTTATATCAATCGGTGTATCAAATTTCAGGAATATCTATATAATACATCCTTTAGTTTTAAAGGTAACCATATGGACTACATTTAGTAATTTTACTGTTTATTGACCCCCAGAAATATTTCATACTTTTTTTTTCAAAAACGAAAATATCAAACTAAAATCTAGAAATACTTATAAGATTATTAGACTGTTTACTATCATTGGAATCAGCTTGATCTCATCTTTTCAAATCTAATGGTATCTCAAAATCTATTTTTAGCGACTTATGACTCATTTTCCTGAAACACATCACAATTATTCCATAGGCCTTTGCTCAGATCGAGATGGGACTCGCAAAAGCTTTATGATAAGCCAGAACACTCAGTAGCTCTGGATGGCACACGTCTTGAAGAGGTAACTACTTACAAATACTTGGGTATTAAAATAGATAATGCACTAAAATTCGGCCCGGTCATCGCAAAATTAACAAAATTACTAAGCTACAAATGTTGGCAATTTGCAAAATTAAAAGACAAAATCCCTCAAAGAACTTTAGTAAGGATATATAAGGTAATGGTATTACCAATCCTTGATCAGGCCGACATTTTGCATGACTCTCATGGAGCCACTAACTTACATGGATTACAAATTCTTCAAAATCGAATCCTTAAAATAATATTTAAACTGCTGTCCAGGGCTAGTGTAAAGGACCTACATGTGAAGCTAAAACTTCTACCGCTTCTATATCGTCGTAGATTGCATTTATTGCAGGCGGGTTACCGACTGGCCCAAAATCCAAGCAATATGGATCTGCATGATATAAACACAAGAAACTTTGAATTAGGCAGAAAGTTACTAAAACATAGTACACCAAAATCAGAACAAATCAGACGCTCAATAGTTAACAGAATACCTTATTCCTGGAATAAGTTGCCAACAATGGCCCACCTGCAGCTAGAAAATAAGGCGTTTAAAAATCTTGCCATAGCATCCTACATATGGAACGATAACTTTTTTATTTAAAACTGAACTCTGTTAAAACCAGAAATTGTGAACCTGATTTACCTTATACTCATAAGACAAAAGTATGATTAATTCATCAGAGAGCTATGAACGAACAAACTCCTGTACATTATCATGCCATATTGTAAGCAGCATAATAACTTACCAACTGTACACCTTGTAGAGAATCGTTTTCGGTCATTGATAGAAACAATATTGATACTCTACAACAGCCGATTGTAAGTCAACAAAAGGGGCGGTAAACCTCCCACCATGCCGGAGAGCTCTCCCCTTTGTTAAAGCATTCTTGTAATGCCAATAAAAGTTTTCTAATCTAATCTAATCTAATATGGACTACATTTAGTTACTTTACTGTTTAGTGACCCCTAGAAATATTGGAAATCTTTTTTCAAAAACGAAAATATCAAACATAAAATCTGGAAATACTTATTATTTTATAAGACTGTTTACTTATCATTGGAATCGGTTTGATTTCATCTTTTCAAATATAATAGTATCTCAAAATCTATTTTTTGCGACTTATGACTCATTTTACTGGAAGACATCACATTTACAGTATTCTTTTCGTCACCCACACCAACAAATCCAAGGATAATTATATAATTATCTGGATTGTCCATATGAATATCCAGATTATTTCCCACCCACTTGTTGTACCTCAATAAACATGGCCCACCCTTTGCCAACACCCTTGGGGTGGAAACATTGACATATTATGGAGTGTCATTTATACATATTACCCAAATGTACAAATTTCAGTAATACTATTCCTAATCTACCTAACCATATTCCTGATTAGCCTTTTTCTCAACTGCATGGTATCTTATTTTGGGAGAATTGGTCCAGCTTGGCGGCCAACCTGGGATATGCCCACTTGATCCTGATGAAATAAGATATCTAAAATTATGTATATTTGGGTAATATGTATGAATGACACTCCCCAAACTGGGAGAATTAGTAGGCTAACCCTGAAAATGACTTACAAATTAGACATTGAAAATGAATGCGAACCGGGGAATTTTTTTCCGGGTTAGCCGAGAATTAGAAACCAAATCGGAAACTTTCAATTTGAATGGGTGTTCTGCAAACACTGAAAATTCAATTATTCACAGCTTGATTGCAATCATATATCAATAAAGTCAGTCCCATAGCTACCCATGGTTTACTTAGACTTAAACAGCAGATTCATACAATACGCGGATGATACTGTTTTTTATTATAGTGGTGAAAACTTAGAGGAGTGTACGCATAAAATGAACAGCAACTTGGAAATATTCAGTCTATGGAGTAAAAGTAATAAATTACAAGTAAATGTTAAGAAAACTAAATGTATGTTACTCAGATAAAAAAAGAATGTAACAAATGTGAAGATTAATATTAAGATGGAAAATGATGTGATCGATCAAGTTATTAAATATGTTAATCTAGGATTAACAATAGACAAAAGTTTAAGTATGATTCCTCAGTATAACAGCTTGGTCAGTCAACTGTATAACAAGATGTTCGTATTTAGAAAAATAAGACCTAATTGTAGTATTCTTAAGCTAGTTTTACAGAGAGTTGAAGGAACTTGTCAGACACAGCCATTGTTGTTAATCAGGAACCTTTATTTCCGGTTTGTATTACAATACATGGCGATTACGGGATTCACCGAAATGGTCAATGTGTATACCAACACTACATCTCTCTTTTTCCTTGATTCAAACTCCATATAAGATTATGTAATAATGAAGGATAAACATGACTTAGATCACGGACTAGATTGATTCTTTGTTCCATACATCAGCACCATATCATTTATCAGTTTCAAGTTAACACCTTATTTTTCTAGCAACTCAATGCTTAATACTTTCAACCTTAAACTTGTAACGTTATGTTATAATAGCACCTGAGAGAGCATGACGAAAGATGATGATGAACTTTCACTTCATCACATAATCTTTTAAATAGTTGGGGGGTTTTGTCATGCGCTTAGGTCATAGGCATGTGGGAGAGTTAGGCCTACTCCCAGTTAACAGACTGCTTGGCTTTCCAGGCGATCTTTGTATGTTGGTCTGTTTTGGAGGCACAATAGGTTCTGCTTGCGGAAGGTCCGGGATGGCTTGTGGTTGTACGGCAAGTTCTGGAGTGGCTCTGAATTCACTATTCTGCTCAGGAAATCTCTCAAGGTATTCTGTCTCACGATCACTTATTCTTTCTCGTGCTTTTCTCTGCTGATAGCCTTCCAGTGTAGTTGTATCTAAGTTTATCTTCCTCTGTGTTTCTTTGCGGTTGTACTTCTTCACATGGCTCAAGTTTCTCTTATAGGTCACGCCATCTGGTGTCTCTACAGATACTTGTGTGCCCTTCCTACCTATGACTCGAGCAGGTGTTGTGCAGAAATTGGGTGTCAGCTTATTCTCTCTTTCCTTCCTGAGGAGCACCATATCTCCTACAGCTATGACCTCGGATTCCTGTCTTCCTGTGTTAGCATAATCCTTGATCTTCAATTTGTTCTCTCTGTCCTGGTCTCTGAGCTCCCCATCTTGTTCAGAGAACCTCAGTGTGGGTAGATTGGTACGTAACTTTCTCCCAAACATCAATTCTGCAGGGCTCTTACCTGTGACTGTGTGTGTGTTGAACGTAGTGATACCCTTTGACTGTTCATCAAGTTCAATCTGGTGATATCCCATTCTCAGATCTATCTTGGAAAATACAGCACTCTGATTTAGATAACCATTATCTCATCTATAGTAGGTATTGGATACCTTACTCTGACAACTGCTTCATTGGCCCTCCTCATGTCAACACAAATTCTTACATCTCCATTTGGTTTTGGGACAATAACCATTGGTGATACCCACTCGGTTGGTGTTTCTTGAACAGGCTCAATTATATCTAGCATTTCTAGCTCTTGCAGTTTCTTCTCTACTTTATCTCTTAATGCAAATGGTATTTTACGCGACTTCTGAACAACTGGTTTGACACTATTGTCGATATGCACCTTTGCTTTAAAACTGGTTAGCTTACCAAACCCTTTAAACACCTCAGGGTACTTACTTTCTACAACATCACGAATTGATCTGACATACTTCACAACACCTAATTTCAGGGATAAATCTTCAGACAAAATATTGCAAACTCGCGGACCTTTTACAACCAGAATTTCTGCAAGCACCACCTTGTCTTTAGTTTCAACATCAGTTGTAAAAACCCCTTCAACCTTGATCTTATCGTTAGTGCCAAACGGATACAGTTTACTTTGATGTCTTGATAACTTGGGTTTTCCCAGTTTCTCATATGTTGCCCTGTCAATAACATTAACACTTGACCCTGTGTCAATAATTGTTTCGACCTTTACATTTGCCATTTTGACACATAATTTACCTTTGGGCTCATTTATGGCATTGATAGAATCATGTAAGACAAAAACACTTTCATCATCACTGGTTTGACCTTGGTCAGTTTCTGACTCACCATTACCTTCATCAAGGTATTGTACACTTCTAAGTTTGCTTTTGCATACTCTCCCATAATGACCTATTTTTGAACATTTATTGCACCTCCTTTTCTTGGCAGGGCACTCTTCATCACTCCCATGCCGTTTACCCCCACAAGTAAAACACATGCTTTTTCTGTCTTTAGAGTCATCTTTCTTTGTTTTGGACCACTGCTGTTTCTTCTTCCCTTGTACATGTTGCACACTCTCTCCGCTGGCAAAACCTTCAGATGCTCCCATCCGCTTGCTCATGGCAGTCGTATCCTCCTTCAGTTTGATTTTGTCCAGCACTCGGTCTAGTTCCAACTCTTCTTGAAGCAGGCTTAGGCGCAGTTCCTCATCTTTCATGTGACCGATGATGAGACACTTTATCATTTTGTCTGCTGACCAGTTATTGAAGTCACATTTTACCGCCGATCTCCGTAGTCTGGCTGCGAAATCTACCATGCTCTCATCTTTTTGTGGCTTCTGGGTCACTAACTCACATAACGCAAAATCGTTTGATTTCTTTGGCAAGAATCGTGCATTTAGTTTAGCTTTAGATTTGGCATAAGCAGTCCAGTTAGCATTTGTTACCCCTGCTGGTTTTTCCACATCAGCCAGGGTGTCATGTATGTCCTCAACTGCCGTCCCAGCATAAATCAGAAGTGCCATCTGACAAACAGCACTGTTTGCTGCATCAGTTGCTTCCACACCATTGTAGAGTAGGTCCCTCTCAAATCTCTCAATCCACCTTGACCATGCCTGTCCTAGAGAGAGTCTATCCCCTGTGACATCAAAGGGTTGAATTTTGAGTTTTGGGCCTTTAGCAGCTGCCATGGTGACATATAGGAGACACAATAGTTCGGTAACTAACAGGAATATGGACCAAAACACAATCAGAACTGTCACTGCACTCAATCTTTTTAGTTTTAACACTTGCCACAGTCCTTGTGTCACACTAGGCCTTGTGTAGACATTGACAAACACTGGTGACTGAATTCACTCACTTTCACCACACCATTAAGTACATTTCACTCACTGTCACAAGTCTGATCTGCTTTGTCCAGTTTCCTTAGGTTGTAAGGTTCTCCTCCTCCAAATATGAAGGCAATCCTCGTCGCCAATGTAGTATTCTTAAGCTAGTTTTACAGAGAGTTGAAGGAACTTGTCAGACACAGCCATTGTTGTTAATCAGGAACCTTTATTTCCGGTTTGTATTACAATACATGGCGATTACGGGATTCACTGAAATGGTCAATGTGTATACCAACACTACACTAATCTTACCAAAGGCACTGCTCTAATGGTTGCAAAATCCAAACTTCTATCCATTTTTGACTACAGCTTGTTCTCGCTTACTCCACTAAATATAACCCAGTTGAGAAAGCTGCAGAAAATTCAGAACAGTATCTTAAGATTAGCCATGGACCAGGACTTTAGATTGAGTAATAAGGAATTATGGATAGCAGCAAAGGTAATGAATATTGAAAGTAGACAAAAATTCAATTTGTATAAAATTGCCCACGAGAACATTTATGTGAAAATGAGAGGTACAATCCCCCCGAGGAATATAAGGCAGGCCAAAGCCCCCACTCTAGCCATAATCTTACCATCTTACATGAGAGAACAAAGAAATATCATTGGGAGGAAAGCTAACCTCTGGAATGAATTAAGACCGGATCTAAGGTTAATTGACAATCCCACTAGATTCAAAACTCGACTAAAATAAATGTATTAAACCACCAGAACAACCAGAATGAAAATAATATCTAGAATGCTGCCCTGGCCTCCCTGCACCTCCCTGCTTAGTTCAATTGTACCTACTGATTTATGTTGTTGCACCGCTCTACTCGGCGTGTCCTAATGACACAACTTGTGAGTCATATGATTTGCACCGAGTTTATTACCCTAATGTTGTGTGCTAGATTGTACAGAATGTATTACCCTATGATACTTAGTCAGGGTTGATAATAATTAAATAATGATAACGAAGAAGATAGGCAGCTACGTTGGTAACCTTCGCCACCCTTTATTAAAAAAAAAAAATTCTCAGCAAGAATTCACGTCCGATGAAACATGATGGTGGCAGCTAGTTTGAATGTTCGCGGGTTGGTGGTCCACGTGATGGTTGTGTCATGTGACCTATCCAGTTATACATGTATACCTACACTATATGTCATCATAAAAACCTTACAATGGTATATTATATAATGTGTATTATATTACACAAGGTATCATCAACGCTCTATGTTAACTCGATTATCAAATTAATTTATCAGCTTATGTATTCACCAAATATCAATTGAAACTGTATGTAGAATAATTACACCCTACTATTAGCTATTATTTGTAAAATTGCACGGCAAGTACGCCTACGAAAAACACTAAAGTTGTGAGAGGTGTCTTGCCATCCTTTCTTGAATAAAAACGTTGCCAAAAGAAAATCGTTTCTGCTGTTGCGGCTATATATAAGTATAAACAAGTCCCTCTGTCCCATATAAATATAACAAAGATTGTGGGGAAGGATGGATGGAGGGGAAGGATGGGTGGAGGGGAAGGATGGATGGATGGGAAGGATGGGTGGAGGGGAAGGATGGGTGGAGGGGAAGGATGGGTGGAGGGGAAGGATGGATGGAGGGGAAGGATGGATGGAGGGGAAGGATGAATGGAGGGGAAGGATGGGTGGAGGGGAAGGAAGGATGGAGGGGAAGGATGGATGGAGGGGAAGGATGGGTGGAGGGGAAGGATGGGTGGAGGGGAAGGATGGGTGGAGGGGAAGGATGGGTGAAGGGGAAGGATGGATGGAGGGGAAGGATGGATGGAGGGGAAGGATGGATGGAGGGGAAGGATGGGTGGAGGGGAAGGATGGGTGAAGGGGAAGGATGGATGGAGGGGAAGGATGGGTGGAGGGGAAGGATGGATGGAGGGGAAGGATGGATGGAGGGGAAGGATGGATGGAGGGGAAGGATGGGTGGAGGGGAAGGATGGATGGAGGGGAAGGATGGGTGGAGGGGAAGGATGGATGGAGGGGAAGGATGGATGGAGGGGAAGGATGGGTGGAGGGGAAGGATGGGTGGAGGGGAAGGATGGATGGAGTGGAAGGATGGATGGAGGATGGAGAAGTAGGCTATCTGTGTTGGCCAACTCGAAAAAAAACCCCAAATCGCATGCATTTTCAATGGTTAAATTGGAACTTATTTTCTGGGTTGGCTACTAATACTCCTAAGGAAATTTAGGAAATCTAATACTAAAGTGGCAGGCAAAATGGGAAATAGATTTTCTTGTTAGGGTATGTAATGGAAAACGAGATACAGTGCTTTTCCGAAGGAATAAGGAATAAAACCACATTCATATTCTGCTTGATTCTTCCTTGTCCTTCGTATTACAACACTTGTAAAATATTGATGGAGAATCACTTCAATTCTGACACTTGTAACAATTCATTAGAAATGACAGTAAAATTGAAAGATAAGTTTAGAAATACTTTCCCCTTACCTTAGAACATGATTACACAAACTTGTATTACACATGAGTCCGATGCTATTGAGAGCCGAGATATGATATGTTTACTCTCTGTCCACCGCCATTTTGGATTTTGACATTCGAAATGATCTTGAAAGGGGAAAATAAGTTGTTGAAAATGCATTCATCACACATTAAAACACAAAACTGATATTGATGTTTGGTGTTTGATGTTTTGTGAAACTGTTTTCTCCTTGGTCACAGCCAAAATCTTGTTTTACCTAAGTGTCTAGTAATGCAGAAAAATAAACTGAGGGCTTGAACTGTCATGGAAATAGCAATGGTAAGAAGCACTGGAAAATGAGCTGCCACAGCAAGGACAGTGTGACAAGATTAAAGTGTGGACAGGGTGATCAACCTTTGACTTTTTCAGGATATATTTTAAAATGTTACAAATTATGAATTCTTGTAGTCTCGATTAACAATATTAGATCTAGTGACTGCCTAGCTTTTTAATTTGGAATTCTCAGCCATTCTTTGTAACACATTCCTCATAAAAAATAACAGTTTGTTTTCCAGAATTGATACGTTTTTACATAAATTCTTTCTTGCAGATATAAACTACAATACCTTATAAGCATTCCCAAAGAAGAGAGGGCATATTATTTACAAAACTATCTCACATTCGTCACAGTCAGACACCCAGTACATCGCATTGTGTCTCTGTACTTCAACCAATACCAAAAGGTACACCCTACTAGTATGCAGTTCTACACTAAGAACAAAATAGATCCAGAGAAGCCAGCACCATTTCAAATGTTTATTGATTATATTGTCAAGAACCCAAGGATTGATGTGCATTATTTGGATTACTTCACTGCTTGTGCCCCTTGTCACATAGACTATGATGTGATCATAAAACATGAGACTTATGTAGAAGACAGCAACTATGTCCTGGATTTGATGAAGGTAAAATATAGAATGCCAGCCCGTCGCGCCAAAACTACATCTTCTAAAGTAAAAAAGATATGGCAGACTCTTACGGTTAATTCACAGTCATTGTTTAAGAAAGCTTACAATTCATCTGCTGCTGTTTTTGGCTATGATATTGATCAGCTTTAAAGTTGTGTTGGGTTAGTTGGGTCCATTGCATACTTGAACAACTAATTGTTGTTTGATTAGATCAAGTAAATACATTGCATGTTTAGAAACTAATAGATTGTAAAGAATTGCATTCTTTTTGGTTGGATTACCAACCCCATTAAGCCGCGCACTCAGTAAATCATTAAATCGCCTGCAGCGAACACAGGAAACTACAAAATGTGTTTCCCAATTCTCCTCAATCACCATGAGAAGAATGGGTGGATTAAAGTGAACCTAAAATGTGATGCAACAATAGGTAAACCTTTTTATCTCATTTATCTCATTTTCGAGTCATTTTCGTTTTTTAAGTTTCACTAATATCTTCACATCTTGGGCTCAGTTTTCTTTTGAAGTTATTGATGCCATTTCCTTTTGATTTGTCCAAGAATTAGAGAGACTAAGATCAAATTAAGCAAGAGAAGTGAGTTGGATGGGGTTTGGGGATACATACATTGTATGGGTAGCAGTCATAAGCTTGTGTATATTTTTGGCAAAAAAAGGTTTTTGTATGGGGCCACGATCAAGGGCCAACAAAGGTCACTGTTGTTTAGCAGAGTGTGTATTTAAATGTCTTCTCATACTCCCTCTTAAAAATTGGGTTGTGAGAATTAAGGTGCAGTCTGCTCACCACCCCTATATAGGCTAGGTATCTGTACCTACCCTGGTAATCAAGACCTAACACTAGCAACAACTATAAGATCTGTATTTTGTGTTTTGTGCATTGTTCTTTCATAAGCCAGACAAGCACATTGACTAAAGTTATTATATAACCAGGTCATTGACCAAGCTGGTGTTTTGGAATATATTGTTATGTTTGGTTTGAACTTCTCGCTGATTTAATCAATGAGAAATTCTAGCAAAATAAGGTACTAAGTGACAAATTAAAAGCAGAACCATATGAAAAATTCTTCGAGGTAACCCTCAGCCGGAAGTGGGGTGCCAGTTTCAGATTTCCGGACTTGTTGACAGAACCCGGACAAGTGTCTTCAAGAAGATTCCAAGGAAAGAATATCCAGGGAAACATGATAATAAAGGTTCACAAAAAGCTTAAGGGAACTGTTTAACATTAGTACCATCCATTTTCAGAAACAATTTTATTTTCATCATGTAAACATACTTTCATTCTCAGTGTCACCTATTATCTCTCACCGGCGTGTCTCGCCGACATAAGGCTCTACATTATCACTGTTCTTAGAGTTGAACTAATTATTAATATCAGAATTGTTACATATGACGGACTGCATGAAACCAGGATCTGTCACCTCTATATATACCTGTAGACTCACCAACTTGAACTGTATGTCCTGTATAAATGCACTTTATTAACAAGCTTGGAACATATAGAGATGTTCTATCATGACTATGAGAACTGTAACTTCTTTCAAGAATACTTTGTGTCACTTTTCTCGAATGATACACAGCCATGAATATTATACTGTTATCAACCTTCTATGTACAACATTATTATTTATTAGTACTCGTTTGGTGTTACCGTAGCATACCTCATCTACTAATAAAAATAACATGGCAAATACTACCATGGAGTCCTTCAGTGCCTTTAACAATACCAAGGGTTTTAGCCTTATAGGCTGGAACATTAGAAGCTTGCCCAAAAATTTTAGCGAGCTTCAACACTCTGTTAACGAGACAAATAACAAGCTTAATATGTGAGGCGCTCCATCAAAAAGAGTCCCATGTCGGCAACTTTCATTTTGAGATATAGGGCTCCAAAGGTGGTATAGGACTTTTTCGGTCGAAAACTTTTTTTCCCGTAATATTAATCTTTATTATGTTTTTTTTGAGACTGGAAAATATTTTGTACCAAAAACAATTATTTACGCTTCATAACGGCCGGTAAACATTTTCCTAACATGGTTGGATGGGTTTAAACAAAGGAGCCGAAGGCTATTTTTCACTAAATTCACTCGTACGCCATGGACATTTGATCGTAGGGTACCCCAGCACATTTGGTATCCTCGGAAAGCCGCGAATCTCCTCTAGCCAATGGGATTCTTCCCTTTTGAATCGCCGCGTAAGTAAACCAATCACAGAGCTCTCTCCAAGTGCATTCGGCGTAAACAATGGTTGCTAGGGTCGTCAAGGGAGCCCACGAGGGGTTGATACAGCCCTGTGATTGGTCCAGCCGCTTTAAAAGATCAACTTCCGGCTGACGCCATCTTCTAGCGTGGTCTTGGATTTGAATCGAAGCGACCAGTTATTCCTCGATTCCAGACGATACAAGACGTGTTTTACTCTCCAACAAAGTTTTAAATGGACCAAGGTTTATTATTTAAACATGGAAGCTGAGGCCACCGTCGCAGACGCTCTTAATGGCATCGCTCGAGCCAATTTGGGAGGTGTTGTCGACAACGCCGAATGGCGTAACCTCATCGAAGAGTATTTTGTGTTCAACGAGGAAACAGAGACGGTGGAATCTGACTCAGATGGACAACCAGACGTCCCTGATCAGCCTGAAACTCCGGAGACGAACGAAGAAGAAGTTGAGGAAGTTCTAAAATTTAATTGGTGTATGTTTTAAGTCGCATGGTGTTGTTCGTGCGTGGGGAGTTTAAGGCCCTCGAGATCTGGGGAGTAGCTATTTACTTGGGACGTCTGAGATTCCTTACTCGTCTCGTATGGAATGTAGGGTTAAAAATACATTGTTTGTTTGTGTCATTATGGGCAAATTAAAATCTAGGATTTTGTCCATTTCAGATGTAACTGCCGATTGTTTAACGG
This sequence comes from Sthenelais limicola, assembly GCA_942159475.1. Lineage (NCBI taxonomy): Eukaryota > Metazoa > Annelida > Polychaeta > Phyllodocida > Sigalionidae > Sthenelais > Sthenelais limicola. Next base: position 8,820,077 of record OW804101.1, on the reverse strand, counting down.
CGGGCCATGCATAGACCAGTTCACTGTGGAACAGCGCATCTCTCATCGGTCGGAACATGACCAAATCCATCGAGGTAATTTCAAAATAATGTTTTTCTCTATTGCCTCATTGCCTATACATGCCTGTATAATACTCATTCAGTATTTTAATCAGTATTTTAAGCTGTAGCTTGTTAAATAATGAGGACACGTGCTACCCAATTACATAGGATAACTAATTACGTAGGATAACTGTAGGGACTCAGACTAAGATTGGTGTCGGTGATATTAGTCAGTCACAAATTCATTTTTACATTATTGTTATACTGTCGTTTCAGATGAGCTCGACATGGCACTCTTTGGCGTTTTCAATACTGTTACTGACAACAGTGATCGATGCAGTCCAACCAAGAAGGGGCGCCAGTGGAAGGGAGAGAGAAAACACCCAAAGAGCCACTACAGGATGCATAACAAGCCTATTTGCAAAGCTACCTTTAAATTCCTTTACAAGTGAGTGTTATCATGAATCTTGTGGTGCCCATTAATACTGAACATTAGATAGCTATTCATAATAACATGATTATTTGCTAAGAATCAATATTTTGGTATTGTCATTTTAAGATCCTGCATTATGTTCAATTTCTTCCTTTGTCAACGATTAAATTATTATTAATTATTTTTTCTATTTCTTTTCTCTCCCTTCACTTCTAGGATTAGCCAAAACTTGCTGACAGTTTTGCTAAAATCCTTCGCTGAGGATGGTCTGGTCACTCGTTCACGACAGGGTGGTGGTCACCGTGCTGTGAGGTCTTTGCCAATAGATGACCTGAAGAACACTATCAACTTCATCACATCTTATGCCGAAACACATGCTCTTGTCTTGCCAGGCAGAGTATCTTCTCACCACAGAGACGACATCTTAATTCTCCCCTGCCGTTCTACAAAAGCTGAAGTTCATCGTCTTTACACACAAGCCATGCAAGAGACTGGCAATAGGGCTGTTGCCTACTCCACTTTTGGTCATTTATGGAGCAAGTATCTTCCTAAAATAGTCACAAGTCGTCCCATGACAGACCTCTGCTGGGAGTGCCAGCGTAATAACAGAGACATTTCCTGTAGTAGTAATTTACCTGATGTTGTGAAAGCTGCCAAGTTAAAGAAACAGCAGAAACATTTAGACAGTGTAACCGCCGAAAGAACTCTTTATCAGAAATTTTGTGCTGATGCAAAAGAAGCGTAGAGAGACAATGGTGAACCCCCCCTTGGCAAACATGCCCCTTGCTCATGTGACATTCGAGTACATCTCAGTTTTGACTTTGCACAACAAGTGCATTTACCTTCTTACCCGATGCAACCAGGTCCCCTTTATTTTCTCACCCCGAGGAAGGTAGGCCTGTTCGGTATTTGCATGGAAGGAATGCCTAGACAAGTTAACTACCTTATAGATGAGAGCCATTGCACCAGTAAGGGGTCAAATGCAGTTATTTCTTATCTGAATCATTACTTTGAAAACTATGGTCTGGGGGAGAAAGATTTAGATCTTAACTGTGACAATTGTAGTGGCCAGAACAAGAACCGGTATGTTTTGGCCTATTTGATGTGGCGTGTCCTTACTGGAAGGCACAGGTCTATTACACTTAACTTTTTGATTACTGGGCACACTAAGTTTGCCCCCGACTGGTGCTTTGGTCTCTTGAAAAAACAATTTCGTCGGGACAACGTTTCTTCTCTTCAGCAATTAAAAGCCAGTGTGCAGCGCAGTACGCCAGGGGGGGTCAACCAGGCCCAACTTGTAGGTGATGAAAGGGGTACTGTTTTTGTTCCATTGTACGACTGGCAGGCATTCCTGTCACCTTTCTCCAAATCTTTTCCAGGTATCAAAGGGTATCATCATTTTGAATTTTCTAGTGACAAACCTGGTGTTATTTCTTTCAGGCCATTTGTAGGCCCTGAAGATAGTGGTACTTTTAAAATGCTTACTGTTGATGTGGGTGATGTCCCTCAGGACAACCCACCCATTGTACCTTCTCCTGGACTGTCTGCATACAGACAGTGGTATCTTTTTAATTCTATTCGTGATTTTTGTACCGAAGAAACCAAAGACATTATGTGCCCCAAACCAACTGTACCTGAAGAAGGGCCAGGGAGGGGGGGGGGGGGGATGGCTACATTGTACAGGCTCCTGCAGTCGCCCCAGTAAGAGGTAGAGGGAGGGGAAGTGGAAGGGCTAGAGGAAGAGGGAGGGGTAGAGGAAGGGGAAGGGGAAGGGGAAGGGACAGGGAATCTTCTTCTGATGAATCATTAGAATTAGGTGGTGATGAATCTTCTGAGGAGGAGGAGGAGGAGGAACCTCAAGAGGAACCTCAAGCTAGGGGTAGGGGTAGGGGTAGGGGTAGGGGTAGGGGTAGAGGAACAGTAAGGGGAAGGGGCAGGGTAAGGGAATCTTCAGAATCTTCTTCGGATGGGGAGGTTGCACCTCCTCCAGCAAAGAGAGGTAGGGGGAGGGGGAGGGGAAATGTTCAGCAACGCCGGCCAGGGAGGGGTAGGGGTAGGGGTAGGGGTAGGGGTAGGGGCTGACTGCTATTTTATTGATTTTATTACTGATTTTATTACTGATTTTATTACTGGTGAATACTGTTGTACATTTTGTTTTGTTAGAATGAATAGGTGTGTTATCATGTATATATTGCAAGCACTGCACCGAAGAATTTTGTACAGAATTATTATACTCGTGTTAACAGGGTAATAAAATAAAAAATATTAAATGAAATGCACTGATTTTTTTATATATTGTGGCCCTACTAGTCTATAATACCTGCCCCAAATCTGAGAAAAATCCAATCATATGAACTGGTCATTTTGCATGACGACGCGTCCGACATAAATCCCACAAAAGTCTCCTAGAAATGTATTTTGCCCAAATTTCACCCAATTTTCATCGCGCGATAAAATGATAAGTTACTAAGTAAATAAACTGAATTTGGTATATGTTATGGCTATGGCAGTTAGTAAAGTGTGTCCCAAATTTCATAGAAATCGCTTGATAACAAATGCCCGTAACCAAGGATGGCGCGCCGAAGGTCACTCGCCGAACTTAAACAGGCTGTATCTCCGGTAACCGCGTCCCTTAAATACTCACCGCAACCATAGAATTATACCCAATAGGCCTAAAATTAAGCTCTATACATCATTGGAAAGCTCTTTCCTGCTGCTTACCCATCCAATAGCTAACTCCAAAATCGATTTGGCCGACATGGGACTCATTTTGATGGAGCACGTCTCATATTGTCTATTTAACAGAGACCTGGCTCCACACAAATCACTGTACCACCACATACTTTTTGGATGGATACAAGTTATTTCGCCAGGACAGGGGAGGTAAGAAGAGAGGAGGTGGTCTTGCGATGTATATATGTGATGACCACCAAATCGATTCTGATTCTTTCACTTGTCATAATCTATCTAACGAATATATCGAAACACAGGTTATAAAAGTCAGAAAAGGGAAAAGCAAGCCTAGTCTCGTGGTAAACATATACAGACCCCCTGGCTCTCATGAAGCATAAAGCATATTAAAACATTCCTATCACACCTGGATTATTTCAGTGATGTCATAATCTCTGGTGATCTAAATATCGATCTGACTGAGGTAAGCACTCCCGGTAACAAACTTATGGAACTACAAGAAACATGGTCTAGCTCAGTTCATTAGTCAACCTACCAGGATGACTTTATCCTCTTCCTCACTAATAGACCACATTTACTCAAATTCAAAAATCATTCAACAAGCAGGAGTAATTGAAAACTCTACCTCGGATCATTATCCGACCTTCATAACGCTGAAAAAGTCAAGAAACAAATATGAAACTGGTACCTTTAATGCCAGCAATACCTGGTTTGTGGACCAAAAAATTCTTAACGAAATACTGCTTGAACAAGACTGGAATCTTTTCTATAATTCCAGAGACCCAAATACCTGTTGGGACATAATAATTGACTATATCTTAACTTTTGTTGATCGGATGTGCCCCATTGAGAAATTTCATAGGGTTAGAAGGAAACAGACCTGGATGACCCCAGAAGTTACCACCCTAATGAACAAGAGGGATAAACTATTTACTAAAGCGCTAAAAAACAAAGATAAAGACCTTCTAATAGAGGCAAAGCAACTTAGAAATACAATTAATTCTCTCTGCAAGAAAAAGAAAGCCATATTTCTTAAAGAAAGGCTCCATGCAGATAGATGTAATCCCAGAGTGGTCTGGAAAACCATAACATCGGTTATAAATCTAGAGAAAATTAAAACAAGTAACGAAATACATCTAGTAGACCATAACAATAAAAACTTCCCAAATGTCACAGATGAATTCAATTCTTCCAAAATGTCGGACCAACACTGGCATCAAAAATACCTGATCCAGACAGTTTGTCGACTCTTCTTCTAAATGAACAACTGAAATCATCAGAAAATCAAACTCATAAGAACTTTGGCTTTAAGCCAGTCTCACCGAAAGAAATAATGAAAATTATCAAAGATATTGATCCTCACAAGAGCTCAGGGGTTGATACCATTCCTTAAAAAAATACTCAAAGATTGTTTCTCTTGCCTGATCATGCAAATAACATTTCTCATTAATTTATCACTGACAACAGGTATAGTGCCAGATGCCTTCAAGACTGCAGTGGTGACTCCTCTTCACAAGAATGGTCCAAGAAACATCCCTAATAATTACAAACCGATTTCTTGAATTTCCATGCCGGCCAAAATATTGGAAAAAGCAGTACAAATGCAGTTATCCACATTTATGGAGGAAAATAACATATTTTACCCCAAGCAATATGGTTTCCGCCAAGGTCGATCCGTGGACCAGGCCCATAAAGACCTACTTTCACCAATATATGAACAACTGAACAGAGGAGGGGTCACTACTGCAGTCTTCCTCGATTTCAAGAAGGCGTTTGATACAATAAATCACAACACATTATTACAAAAAATGAAAAAAATAGGAATTTGTAACCGCGAGAATCAATGGTTTGAAAATTATCTCACAGACAGGACCCAAAGAGTCAGAGTAAATGGTTCAATGTTTATCCAAGGTGAGGTTACTTTCGGCGTACCCCAAGGAAAATTTTAGGGCCGATCCTCCTTACAATTTATATAAATGACATGCACCAAGTGATCAAAAATTCAACAATCCAACATTATGCAGATGACACTGTATTATTTGCTAGTGAAAAATCAGAAAGAGACAAATTTAAATCACTTCAGAATGATCTTAATATGATCAACACTTGGTGCAAATCAAACAAGATCTCAATGAATGTCTCAAAAACAAAATACATAAATTTCAAAAGCAGAAACAGAAAAAAATAAGTACTTCAACCTGATCCCTCAAACCTCACCCTGGGTAACAAACAATTACAGGAGGTAAAAGAATATCATTATTTAGGGCTAATAATCGATCATAGCCTCTGTTTTACCACTCAAGTGACTAAAGGTGTGAACAATGTGAGATGGAAAATTGGACTACTTGGAAATGCTAGGTATATGGGTCAGACTTTCAGAAAATGTACAATTCACCTTCACCAATCCTCTCAAATAACCCTAAATGTGTAGAGCTGCCAATTGTACATTTTCTGAAAATCTGACCCATATGCTTCCTAGGAAAGTAAAAATTGATATTATCAAGACTTTAATCATCCCTCTTATTGATAGAGGAGAAATCTTTTATTCTAATTTGAACAAGTATCATGTAAATAGACTACAGGCTCTCTTAAACTCTGCGGTTAGGGCTGCCTTAAACCTTAGCAAGAGATGTAACGTTGAGAATGAGTTAAAAAAAATCAACATATTACCAAATGAGTTGAGAAGAGAATTACGTGTACTGGAGTGTGCCCACTATCTTGCAAACAGAAAAGAAAACCTTAATCTTAGAGCTCTACCAACAAGAAGCCATGCTCAGAACAGTAGAAATTTAAAATTGATACATCCTAACTCAGCCTTATACAAAAATTGCTTTCTTTACAAAGCTCGAACATCTTGGAATAAGCTTAGCACAAACACACAAAATCTAGAAATCAGAAAAGAATTTCGAAAATCCATACTGAAATCCTTCAATACATGAGTTACTTAAATGGGACCCTAAAATCGTACTTCCTTCTCATCTCATAATATTCCTTTAATCGTATTATTCTTGTACCACTAAAAACTGTATTCCGTTGCTGTACTGCATTGCAACAACTTGACTATTTTGTATAATTATCCTATATTATCATGTTACTCTGTTGTTAAACACTGATCTAAAATGTTGTCATCACTATAGAAGACCAAGGTGTACTCCTCGATCTACCCTGAAATAAAGTATTTTATTTCCTTCTTCAAAGTTCATGTCGACCAGGTACCCTATATGTCGAAGAAATAATGTCTTTTGATTCTAGTATTACTCACAGAAATATGTTATCTCTATCATGTCTGAGAAATAATGTTCTTTATTCCATGATTTGGCCGTGAGCATACAATATAATCGATATACTTGCCGCTCACAAGGTGGACAATATAAACTCCCTGTATTGTACAGTGACGTCATGACCGTTTGAGACTATGCAGACATCTCACTTTGATGAAATTAATGCAAATAAAGTTGTTTTAAAGAGATAAACCACAGTTCAACTGTCAAAAAAACTGAAAATAACATTTTGTTTAAACTTTGCCTCGTGAAAGAACAAGGTTATGTGAATTAAAAAAGCCAATAAAAACAATATGTCACCGGGTTAGTTTTCATTTTAGGGAGCCTCAAAATTTATGGTTGTTCACTATAGAAGTCTATGAGAAAAGGACAATTTTTTCGTTTTTTCAGTATAAAAAAAAAATTGAAAATAACTTTGTCCTAAAAATCTCTATAAACATAGCTAACATATTGTTTTACCCTTTCAAGCAATAAAAAATGGGGGTCACCGACCTTTTAAAAAAGTTATTCAACTGAATCTGCATCCCGGTGAGTTAAAAACAGGAATATTGAAGATTTTCAATGCTAAATAATATATTTCAAAATATGTTGATACCCTGTTCTTTCATACATGAGGGTAAACATCTATAGTGGTTATGTTTAGAAGACATTTCAATTGAAAAATGTTATTTGTCTGTCTGAAAAGAAAATATCCATTTTCCCCACATACTTCAATACTAAACTTTGCTGTTCTCTAGAAAGAAAAAAAATAGGCTGAGATCCATTTTTTTTTGCTTTTTGTTATCCTCCAACCATGTACTTTCTCAAGACAAAGTTTGAAAAATTTACTGTCAATCCTTATTTGTCATGCATTAGTTCCTTTAACTCCCGCCTGCAGCAGTGCGTATAACAGTGGTTTATCTCTTTAAGTTAAGAATCATGGAATAAAAGCAAGAGTAGCACCGTATCGCGTCTTCAGGGGCCTATATTCTCCTCGTGTGGCCGAACGCGATACTATGCTGTTCTTGCTATATTTTTTCTTATTTCTTATGTTTTTCTAAGTAGAAACAACTGATTGTTCTAGTCTGCCAAACGTTAGTGAAAAGACAGTCCTGTCTATCCATCTGATTCTTACTGTAGCCTTGTAAGAACCTTAGCACTTCTCCTGTCTGGCTCAGGACCTACTCTAGTATGTACTTACTATGTTATAATTAATTCAATTCACTTATCATGTCATCTCTTCATTTTATTAACTGTATCACGTCTTCCAAATTTGGTAACGGCCGGAATATATGGTACCAATGTTGTATCATAGGCATGTGGACCTATTTGTCACCTTCTATATTTACTGAAGCTCTGTAGTTTCTATTTGACAAATAAAAAAAAATCTTATCTTATCTTATGCTCTTATCTTATCTTATGCTCCTTCCCCATTCTTGGTCACATGAGGTATCAGCCAATCAGTGCTTACCCATGCCTACCAGTGGTGAGCCCTGCACCCTAATTGTATTTCATGATCAGGGCTTATGTATTTCATGTACCCATCATTAAACAGTCTTGAACAGCAGCTATTCTGAGTCAATCATCTTTAGGGTTAGTCCCTACCCTTCACCAGTTTACAGCACTCCCCGATTATTTTACCAGCTACCCCTCATTACAGCTGTATTGCATTGGGGATAAAACTCAGGCAACTTTTTTCAGACTTTTACCATCTACATTATTTCATAAAGGAGATAGGGAAAACAAGTTTCACAATTCTAGCAACGAGAATCAAACATTTTTCACTCTTAGATGCGCCCTCCTGGGAGAAATAAGCACTACTTGATTCAAAAAGAAATTCCAATTATGGGCTGAGTTATGACAAAAACAACCTTATTCATTTTCAATAGAATAATTATGTCCAGAAAGTAGCTACTCTTGATCCTTCTCTTGGTCTATATATAACTAAGTGAAGAGGCTGGCATGGTGAGACATTTATGACTTTTATTTTGTTCCTTTATTTATCCAGGTGTTATAAAACTGGGTTAGGCCTGCCCATTTATCTTTGGGGGTCAAGCTATTTGTAAGTATTAACCCCACACTCTGAGAGGATTTTTTTTTTTTTATTTCAAAATTAAGCCAATTACATTTAATAATCATATCAAAATACGTGTGTCGACTCTGTTGATGTTTTGTTGCGTTGCTATCACAATGTTTATAGAAATCTAATTCATCATCTGCCACTAGAAAAATAGCATAACGGTTCGTTATCAATATACATATCTCTCTTTGATTAACATTATCTCACTCTGTTACTGCACATTCCAAAACATTTTCATTATTTCCCACTCAATCAGGCATCATATAATTATACAATTCTTTGTTTATGTCTGCAATCACAACAAGGCAAGGATAAAGAGATCTAATCCTGCATATATGGTCGATTCCAGAAATTTTAGTGCGATTTTGAGATTATGGGTGAAAATAAAAAAATAATTTGATTGTTTTCATACTTATAAGGAAGAAAGTACGTACATCGTGCTATACAACTGTCAATTTGCCACAACAACCTGGATCAATTATTCTTCAAGATACAAGCCTCCAAATCATTGGAAGAAGAATTCAAAATTTGTATTTTCCAGCTAGTTTTTGAACTTGTATTCATCCGGATTGTGTATTCGTATGGATTTGTTTCATGAAATTATAATTTACTGATCGAGGAGTGATGGTGGAATCATGAGATTTGTTCTGGATATTAAGCTAACGATGCTAAATGCAAGTGCAAAAAAGAGTTGGTCTAATTTGAAAAGTTTTCTTTTTATAGAAGTAATAAGATGTATTCGTTGGAACGTTTTATTTTAGCCAAAATAACAGTTCTCATCGTATGGACGAAAATATAAGCCAATCTGAAGATTTAAAAAATTGCATTGATAGGGGCAAATGCGTTCATTAATATGAATATCCAAGTCCATACAACAGTAATTGGTTATTTTCTTTTTTCTCACTTATGTGTGTATTCGTATGGAACATTCAACACTGTTGAAAAAGATAAAGCGGTATCTAGTATTATGCAACATATAATCTAAAGAAGCCATATACTATTTGTATGTTTATATGACCAATTGTCAATGTTATCAATTGAATAAAACAAATATTGCACTAAAATTTCTGGAATCGACCATATATTCCCCAAACACATAATTAACGGGGGGTTGTTGTTGTGGCAAGTAGCCGGCAACCTTGTAGACGCCTTTATTTAACAGAAAACATAAAAAATGAAAAAAACAAGTAGATGTGTAGGGGCTGACGGCTCGGACGACACTGGGGATCTGAGGATACAGTCACTGGTACCGGGGCGGGAGGTGGCGACATCTAGCATCAGTCTACAATTTTTAATAGTCAAAATGCCTTCTTTTCCACATTATTTAAACTTAATTTAACTCTTGACATGTCCGGCTGGCTGGACAAGCAAGTTTATATGTGACTACTAGTTTTTAGCATTCAAGACAGTTGAAACTTTAGATTCTATGTAAACTATGAATGTTCTGAGCGTAATCTCTCCTGACTTAAATGTCAAAGTTTTTTGTCAGATTTCATTTTTATATCATTGTGCTTCCACATGTTGGGAATGCAGATGCCAAGTTCAGCCACTGTAACTTGCATATTTAGCTCACAGGACAAGTTTGAAAATGTTTTGTACACATGGTTATGTCCGACAGCAGAAATGTAATGTCCAACACGAAAACTATTAGTTCACAGTTTAATGATGTGAGAGGTGCTGATGATAGTTTTTCCTTAGGTTTCTAGACTGAATCATTTAGTTTTCATGTTTTGCTGTCAAGAACAGCCGTTTTCGGAAACATTTAACACATTTTTTACTCCCTCAGGGCATAAGTAAAAAGTAACTTTAATGAATTTTACCTTTTTTACCACGTTGGTGTACTCTGTATGTAAACACAAGTCATATGAAACATTTCTGGTAACTTTACCTTATTCTTACACATGTTAGGCATATACATGCCAAGTTTAGTGACTATATTTTGGTTATTTTTCTCACAGGAGAAGTTTTCAAATGTTTTGGACAGCTGGTTATGTCCGACAGCAGAAATGTAATGTCAAACACGAAAACTATTAGTTCTCAGATCATGATGTGAGAGGTGCACAGAATAATTTTTCATTTGTTTTCTCGATTGTATTACTTAATAATTATATTTTGCTGTCAAGAATCTGTTTTTGGAAACTTTTTTTAGTTTTTTGCATCCTGGAAGCCCAGAGTGAATTTTTATGATTTTAATGAATTGATGTATTTTTGGAGAGTTTTGTGTATGCTGCTATACATACACTACATTTTTGTTAACTTGATGTTGTTCTCAAACATGTTGGGCATATACATGCCAAGTCCAGTGACTGTAATGTCATTATTTTCCTTACAGGACGAGTTTGAAAATGATTGGTACAAATGGTTATGTCCGACAGCAAAAACATTATGTCTGACAGCAAAATAGGGTCGACTTCAAACATCTCTGGACAAAATTAATTATATTTTTTGTCAAATTTAGCTTGATATTATTGAGACACAATACATAAACTTTCATCTCACTTGATTTGAAGCCAAAAAAAGGATTTTAGTGGATACAGGAAAAGTATACAAAGTATAAATAATGTAAACAGGATTCCAGAGGATAACAATTTTTAGACCTTTTTCAACAAGCTTTTTCACATAGACATCTTTAGGGTTGAAGAATTATATTTAATACAGTCAAGGCCCATATATTGCCCGAATCCCCAGTTCCTGAATATAAAGCAATTCCAGTGGAAATTGAGCGATCTATGAGGTAAAGTGCACTTCAGAGGTATTTTGCTGGCGGACATAACATCGAAAATGAAATATTTTGTTTAAACAGCTATAAAAACTGAATGAATGGGAATTAAGCGTAATAATTGGTATTGTTAGACAGCTGATGGTATAAGCTATCATAAAAAGACAGTTGTAGAAACATTTGGGACGTTTTACAAAAATTCACTCTCCCAGCCGAATTGTACATTCATAGAAAATCTGACCCACATAGCCATCTAACGAGCCCCAGGTAATGGCAACGGCCGTGACGTCAGTGGAATGCACTGAATACGCTCTGAGTTGTGTCATATACAACTCCACGCTCTGAGTGGCATCCCGATGGCGCCTATGACAGCGTAGGGTCAACTGTGGGGAATCACGCCATTGCACTGATTAGTTATCAATGGCGACAGACCAGGAGAACGGTGAAAAGTATTAATGTGGTTTTAAAACTATTTAAAGCTTCGTAAACATTAGAAATTGATTCGAAAATGGGAGCGGTTTTCCTGCAGTGGCCAAATGACAACAAAATCATCAATGATCTGCAGATGATCGTAACTTTCAATGCAGGTCGAAGTGTAATATTTCTATCAAATGAATAAATAAACCAAAATACTTTCATCTTTATCAAAGTCTACCTTTTGTCAAGGCAATACTTCATTTTTAAAAGATTTAAAGCTGTGAAAGTGTCTGAAATCGATTCGGAACTGTGAGCTATTGTGGTAACTATATTACACACCAGAGGGTAGTGGGGTACTAAATTGCTAATATGAGTAAGGAGCCACTAGGGGAGTCACTATTAGGGGCCTCTATGGGAGCCACCACTAAGACACATGGCATGATATGATAGGTTGATGTCCAATGGGATAGCCCTGACACTCAATATATAAAGCAGTTACTTGTAGTGTTGGGGGCAGAACACCAGAATATAGAGACTATAGTAAACTCCAGTAAGCCTTGGGCCTGTACACCCAGTTGAGAGTTGGCAATACAAGCAGAGTACATACTAAGTTCTTTGTGTTGAGTTGCTTCCTGAGTTGACTTCATTCTATATAGCTGCTCCTACAATGCTGAATACTTCTACAACACTGTATGACTACTAGGGGAGGGGAATCATCGGGAAATATTTCACATTGTTACTATATTGCTGTCTACACTGTTGTAAATGATCGTTTATAAGCAGTTTGCCATCGTATAAATATTACTATTTCATCGTAGTAGTGTATTCTACGATCAGCGTAGGGCACTACGAGCTCCACAGGAGCGCCCCAAGCCTAACTTACGACAAGCTTGTTGTGCATGGTGGACCACAACGGCTAACTGGCCTTCACGATCGCTTCCTAGGCGAACCTTAGACAGTCCATTACGTAATGGACTGTCTCTGAGAACACCCAGATATCCCACGAGTCTGGGCACGGCGCTCTGCCCTGACTTAGATTCGAGGTTGCGGGTCAGAAACACGCAGGTCAAACAGGCCTTGCATTGGAATACATAGGGGAGGACATACAAGGTCTAAAAGAATCCCTCAAATACATCAAGCTGTGATTTAACACATCGGGAAAATCACATATTTCAACACAAAACAAAGCATTTGCTAAGTCAACAAAATGTAGGTATGTAGCTCTACGGGTAGGCCTATATAGCATGTGGCGGCGGCAGGGAGAAGCTGAGGGAGCCAATGATGCAACTGAACGTCAGTGCTTCTTCAACGACTGGGCAGGAGACATCAAAAGCCGATGGAGCTATTACTTGGTAAGCCCTGGTATGTATCATGTACACATTTTGTTATTTCTATTTATTTAACATGCTATTTAGCATTATTTCTGAGCAATAATCCATGTTCAATTTAATCTAGTTTTGTCTAGTTTGCCTTGCAGCTATAGGGATATGAGGATTGCCCATGTAATGTTTTTTTGTTTTTGTTTTAAATATTTTTATTGGCCACATTACATTACAATTCTTTATATCATCTTCACTTCAAAATATGCATAACAAACAAGAGCTGTTATATTTCATGCGTTGCCCTGAAAAAATATGATAATTAAATGAGGAGGCGAAGAGTAAATTAAAATACATTTTGTTTATTATTTTGGGTAAAAGGTTTATAAAGATCCAGCGATGAACATTTTCATTTGTTGAATAAAATAAATGGTGTATTATATCACATAAATATCACATTGTCTGTTGAAATTGCTGGGTAGTAAATAGTTGAAGATTAAAAGAGATAACCCTTCGTGGGATAGTTTTTGTGTAATCTTTTGATAAAAGATTTAGGGCGGAGGGTGGGCGATTTCGCTTCTGACTAGGGTGCGAGCGAAGGTCCAAGTGGCGTGTCTGACAGACTTTGGCCCAGAGTTCAGTTCTAAGTCGTGCAGGTGGCGCCACCCATTCAATGCCCTATAATGACACGTCATTATTAGCCTCATTAAATGAGGAGGCGAAGAGTAAATTAAAATACATTTTGTTTATTATTTTGGGTAAAAGGTTTATAAAGATCCAGCGATGAACATTTTCATTTGTTGAATAAAATAAATGGTGTATTATATCACATAAATATCACATTGTCTGTTGAAATTGCTGGGTAGTAAATAGTTGAAGATTAAAAGAGATAACCAGGGGGATTCGCTAGGCGAGTCGCTTAAGGGCGTGATGAACAGATGTTCTTGTGGAAGAAAAGGGGCGTATATACGACGCCACCGCGTCGGACGCCCACGTCCCGTGAGATTTGACATCTTGGAGGGAGGCTCCGGCAGTGTTGTAAGCGTATGACGCCGACCCTCGGCGAAGGCTGTGTAAGGAGAAAAGGCGTGAATCAAGGTGCGCAGCTTTGAGAAGGCGCTTCCATTGAGTCACTATATAGTTAATGGTCATGTGTCGGGCGTTAGGGAATTGTAGTAGTGGGGAGCTCGACTCTCTTGTCGGCGCCTGTTTGTCGAGGCGTAGAAGGGCTCTGCGGAGGCAGAACACTGGATCATCTGTCGTCGGGACAAATAAGATCGTGGCCTGGCGCGATGATTGCATTGATTTCGACCACTTTATGGAGATATATGAGCCATCCGCTGCTATTCTGCAGTCTCCCCGCGTCAGGTGTCTAGTGGCGTCAAAGATGGCACCAGATCTGGGGGCGAGATTGCTCTGACGCAACATGCCCATATACATGACGAGGATAGCAACTCTGATGTGCGTGGGAAAGTCGAGGAGGTGTATATTCAACAGTATTTTCTTCAAGATCTGCGGCGTGACAGGAAGCTTCGGCTTTGGGACATGCCTGAGCGTCAGTTGCAGGCCCCTTATGGCGTAGGCGACCCGCGGATGGTAGAGAGAAGTCGAGGCATACCCCGTCAGCTTGAAGAACGTCCTGACGCCTGTAATAGTGTTTATGATAGTAGCAGGGACTTTGGTATACTTAGCTAAATACTCGATGAACCAGCATATTAGCTCTGGAAAAGGTTGCTTGAAATTATGGCCCACAGCTTTGCAGAATGCGATATACTTCCTGACGGCCGCATGCCTATTTGCGACTGTCCCCGGGCGATGTGCTTGGCGTTGTCTGGCCTGAGCAGCTTCCACGAGGTGCCTAGGTTGCCTGCCTAATAGAACATATGAATGTTGAACATATTATCACGAGCACAGGAAATATAAATGTCATTTTCTTTTGCAATGTCTTTAGCTTTGAATAATTCTTCAGAAGAGAGAGCTGCCCGAGAGAGTGCGTCAGCGATGACCATTTGTACGCCCGGGACATGGACAAACTCATATCGGACCTGAAATTTCATTGAGTGATACCAGAGCGCCCTGGCGCAAGCACCTAAAGTCGGGTCTCTAGCTCTACCATCTCTATAAGCAAACACCGCCGCAGTATTGTCACAGTGGATCCTTATTATGCCCCCGGCGTGCCTGGATTTTGTAAAGAACCGAGCAGCTGCCAGGCAATTGATTGCCTCCAAGTGGTTGATGGATTTTTCAGACAACATTTCAGGCGTGAATGTGTGCATATAGGCGTGGTGACCGTTGGTAGCACCCCCTCCCTTTAGACAAGCGTCGGCCCATATGTGTTCCACTACTTGTTGACGCGGAATTATGGCTTTCCCGTTGAAGGTTTCTGTGTATTTTAGAAACCACTTCAAGTCCGACTTTATGTACTGGGAGATGGTGACCTTGTGTCCTGCGGCTGCACGGAGGCCAGCCAGAAGGCGTTGCATAAATAGGCGTGCAGGTGCGATAATTTTGGCGACGTGTGCGATCTTACCAACCAGAGATTGCATGGCGCTTGTTGTTATTTGGTGTTGACGCAGTGTATTTGCCAAGCAGGAACTTGTTTCTGCAAGTTTAGAAGTAGGTATTGAGAGGCGATTTTCTTTTGTATTAATGTCAATTCCCAGCCACCTTACTGCGTGGCTAGGGCCTTGGAGCTTTTTGCGTGCGACCTGTAATCCCAAATCTGTAAAAAGTTCGATTGTTATTTGCATTTGACATTTTACTACCTCAATAGATTCACCGATTATAAGTAAATCGTCCAAATACTGCTTTGCTGTCACGCCTTTCTTCTGCAAAGCACGCACTATAAACTCCGCCACAGACTGCATTACAAAGGCAGAACTACGAGCCCCGAAGGGGAGCACCTTATCGATGTAATAGGCGTCATCTACCATGATTGCCGTCAGCGGCCAGTCTAACGGGCAGAGAGGAAAGTGTCTATACGCGCGGCTCAAGTCAATCACAGCCATAGCAGGAGCCACGCCCATTTTTCGAATAATCTCGACTGCACAGTTTATAGTGGGTAGTTGGTGATATGCTGGCGCACAATTGTATCGATTTTTGTATATTTTGTCATTGACGCCCCCCTCCGGGAAGGAGTAGTCCACTATAATCCTCCTGGAGGTTGTGTCAGATTTTGGACGAGTCATAAGCGGGCTGACATTTAACCATGGGGTAAAAGGCGGCCGTTTGTACGGTCCGGATATGGCGTTATGTTCCAATTCTTCCTTTACATAATCTCGAACATGCGCCATATGCTGCTGTGCTGACGGATGATTCACCACTGACTGTGCATAGTAGCGAGGCCCGCCGACATATTGCATCGGAAAACCAAAATTCACGCCTTCCAAAACCATTTTGTCACCTTTATGTCCTGTCGCTATGTCTGACCATTTTTCAATATTAAGCATCGACTCGAGTGGTATTTTTGCACCTTTATAGTTGGGAACATTGTAGATTTTAACCTTTTCATAAATGCCAGCCATTTTAGAGTCCATATAGAGATCGGGGTAAGGCCAGTTTGTATATGCATCAAAGGCAATGTTCTGTGGGCTATCACCGTCACATTTGTTGAGTGAAGTTTGATCTAATTCATACTCACAGACGTCTAAGTCATTGGTCACTAGTTCCTGTTCATTAAACACCTGTTCGTAATGTGGATACTGTACATTTTGAAGAAAGGTAGGCACCTCTCTCGTGGCTTGTTCGCCGTCACTCGCTTGTATTTTGGAGTCAAGTTCTCGGTCGTGGGCGTGAGTTTCTGCCTGGAATTGTACGAAATTGTCATTAGAATTACACATTGCGCCATCGATTGCTTCACTGTTTCTCCTGTTCACATTTTTAATGGTTTGAATTGACCCAACTTTGTTGATATTAACTCTAGAGATAGATTTGTCTACGGCAGAAAAGCTTCTGTCGGATTGTTCGTGTTTATGTCGGCCATTTTGGTTGTGTTCTCGTTCCTTGCGAGAATCGCGTGGGACACGAGATTTTACACGAGAAGCGGCTGCCATGTTGGCTTGCCCGCTCTCGCTAGTATGGGCGCCGCCATCTTGGATGGGGCGTGGCACATATGATCTGACGCCGACATATTCATTCGATTCAGAGTTAATTACACAGTTTAGATTGTCTTGAAAGTTGGTCAACTCACCGATCGTTTGGGATTGTATGATGGAACAGGAGTTTAAGAGTTTTTTGAAGCCTGAGATGCTGGTTTCTTGTGAAAGGGTTGGTTATTCCTTCGGCCAGCGCCGTCGCCGCTATGTAAATTGGCTTGAGCTGTTCTTTTATTTTGGCAATCCTTGACGGCGTGGGCATTCTCTCTCTCTTTCATTGCGAAAAAACAATAACCACACACATGTAGAAACCTGGTATTGCCATCCGTGTGGCTGTTCTTGTGGGCACAGTTGTCAAAATTAAAGTCTCTACAGATTGCTTGGTTGTTTGCCTTCGTATTCGTATCCACGCTTTTTGCACCTTGTGTGTCCCAGGCCATTTTAACACGATAATCATTAAATACATCAGTGTGGGACCACTCATTTTGCTCCTCCAGGATAAGATCCAGGCACGCCTGAGACCATGCATGCGCCGAATCCCAAGTGCGGAGAGCTGTATCCTCAGCTAGAGTTGCGAGATGGTGGAGCATAAACCACGATGTCGACCCGTATCTTACATTATTCATGGTCATGCGTGCGAAGCCGCATGTATATTCAGCAAGGGACAACTCTCTCTGTTTTTTGATACGTGCCGCCATATCTGGCGGTAGAGAAGTTTCAGGCGCATTGAAAATTTCAACCCTACCTCGTCTTCCTGTAGACCTGTACTGTGCGTCAAGGGCTCGCTTAACAACCTTCGACGAGCGATGTCTTGCTGTTAAGCGACGAGGAGAAGGGAGCGAGTCACTATCCGAAGCTGACTCCTCCGAACTGTCTGCGGGCTGGCGTGATCTATAAGAGTATGCCGGGTGCCGGCTGCGTAGAGGCGGGCTGTCACTATAGTCACTATGCTTTTTCTTCCTCCGTCCGTGATGATGACGGTGGCTCTCTCTCGTAAATTGCCTTTCCCGGGGGCGTTTAAATGTCACTATAGTATCGTCCGAGTCCTCAGTTTGGGTTTGCTCAAAGTCAATTTGTGAAACATCCACTCTAGACCGTTTAGGCGTGCGGTATACTTGGTGCGACGCCGGCGGTGACTGCCGCTGCCTCGTGTAGCTGTCACGATGACTGACACTGGCTGACGCAGTCTGAATGGCTGTCGTACAAATCTGCTGTAGCATATCCGACATTTGCTGCATGGGATTAGCACAAACTACTGGGGCGTTCTTTGGCCTTCCACGCCTTTTAGGAGTAACGATAGTCTTTCGTTTAGCACGTAATCCACGTCTGGGCAATACTTTGTTGGGCGTCTGAGGCGGTACATCATCTTCCCCGCCGGCAGAGTCCCGTAAAGCATGCTCATCCGCGGATTCCGCCATGTTGGCGTGCTCGGCCCTCTCCTCTGGCGTGAAGTCTTGTTCTTCATAAGTTTCCTCCTCGTCTTTACGGTCGTCGACTATTATTTGAGTCTGTTTAAGAAGCCTTTCTTCCTCCTGCTGTCTTAGTTTCTCAGCCTTCTCTGCCTTTTTAGCGGCTTTCGTGGTAGCGGTAGGTTTGGGAGGCATAGCGGAGGTTATCACAACAAGGATTTCGCTTCTGACTAGGGTGCGAGCGAAGGTCCAAGTGGCGTGTCTGACAGACTTTGGCCCAGAGTTCAGTTCTAAGTCGTGCAGGTGGTGCCACCCATTCAATGCCCTATAATGACACGTCATTATTAGCCTAATCATTATCTAACATTAAGAATATGGGTGCGATGTTCATTACCACTGTAACTTGTACAATGGTGATATTAAATTGGCTGGTTTTATACGCCACGTTTATTTCAACTATCCACAAACTATACATATGATCTGTTCCTTACACAGTACATTGGTGTTGCTTTTAGCTAACATATCAATTATTCCTTGTGATGTGTACATTTCTCACAAACACTACCAGCCCATCTATCACTGGTCTATTCAAGTCTATAACCATAGACATATGTCCATTTCGTCGCAGGGTAAAAACAGGAAACCATACATGCTTATGTTATTACCAACGAACCTCTATACACTTCTAACAGGGCATATTTCAGTTGTTTGTAATCGACAATTGATTTTAGGTTTGCTGATAGATCATTCCAGAAGGATATACCTTCGTACATCAGGGAACGTTTGTATCTTTCAGTCTTAGGAAATGCAAGCACAATATAAGCAGTCCTATCCTTACATAATAATCTCTCCCTATTCATTATTTTTTGCTCTGTTCTATACTTGTGTACAATACTGATCATATTAGCCTTCCAAAGATCTAAGGGTAGGAGGTTGGTTTCTC
Source organism: Sthenelais limicola (assembly GCA_942159475.1). NCBI lineage: Eukaryota > Metazoa > Annelida > Polychaeta > Phyllodocida > Sigalionidae > Sthenelais > Sthenelais limicola. The sequence continues at coordinate 8,800,671 of OW804101.1, read as the reverse complement.
TCATCTTAGCATTATAGTCTAACCCTTCGTTATGTCCATTTAATTTGATGTATATACCTGTACTTTTCTCTCTACAGAAGCTGGCACAAGGAAGAAATACATCAGAGAGAAATGATGCACCAAAATAATGAAATGATGAGTTTGAAGGGAAGAATAAATTCACCCAAAATCAATGAATGAATAAACAAATAAATATTTAAACAGTATTTTCGTGGGTCAGTACAGGCCATGCAATAATAGGAATGAACCCACAACTCCACCCCTCTCATAATCACCACAGCATGACGAACCCCCTCCCCCACCCCACTAGACCACTAGCGACTACCCCGACCTCTGAGAAGAGGCGGACTGCCACGGAACTAAAAATCAAAGCTGTCGCAGGATATCTCGGTCCTTCCCAGTACTGTCCAGGTCAAATGGATCGTCCAGTCAAGCAACTTTAACAACCTGTATGGCAAACTCGTTGGTGTCAATCGAAAGCTATAATAGTATAATACATTTTTTACTCGAGGAATACATACCTTTATGGTACACAAACATCAGAATCAGCACTTCTTTTGGTCCTATGGCTATTCCATTCAAACTTTTGCACACGGCACCACTGGCCACTAACACCATGCTCATGCTTCCCTCCCTGCTCACACAGTAGCGGCAACGGCGGTACTGTGTGGAGCAGGTATTACACACCAACACTAACAAGGAAGAGAGAGTGGAGGAAGCAGGGCGGGATGGTGGGCAGTCATTAAAAGTGAGAAAAACGACAACTATAAGAACAAAAACAGAAAATAAAATAATATCATCTAGCGGGCTAAATTCTGGACCGCCCCAAGCTTGTCTGGCGGCGCTGTGGCGCGGGGACAATTACAATTAGCTTTCTGTGCAGCTTACGCTGGCCCTCTATATTGCTATGGGCAGAATCTACGCCCATGAATGAATGATGTCAGATGCCCAATCGTTTTTACACGAGTGTTTATAAGAGTGTAGTCATTTAATACAGAGTAGCTGCTACCTCGATCTACAATGAAAATGGACACATGGACATCATAGAGAACTACAGGGAAGACCCTAATCCTAGGAATACTCTATAAAGGCCTGCCTTCGATATACAATGCTAATATAACATCTAGCTATTGATGTCTCCCTATACCTGAATCACCACCAATCATAAGACCATAAGATTACTTCAGGTTTCAGAAAAATGAGTCATAAGTCGCAAAAAATATATTCTGTGCTAATTATCATCAGCATTCATAGAATAGACATCTGCCTTTTCACCACCCTCCTTAACAGGTTTTGTATATGAATTGAACAATTTGAGTTTTTCTCCTGTTTCTTTGCAATTCTGGCTAAGAACCCCAGAATTTATCTATCTTCACGGGAGGATATTTATCTGGAATATGAATTGGGTTGATTATTTCTTCCTCAACCTGTTCCTTTTGTTCAGTGATCTGATAACCACGGGTGTCTCTTGGCTGTAGTCCCAATTTTCTAAATAGAATCCTACAATAATCAACTCTTCCAGTATCAAGCTGATAGACATTTTCAAAATACATAATTGGTGAGGGCTCTAATAAAAGTCTTGTCTGCCTCTGTATATGCATCCTATGTTTTACCATTGTCTTCACCATACTTAATGAGTGTTTCTAATGAAATAAAATCATTATATGCAGCACCTGCAGAGAAAGGGCCAACCATAGGAAACATTACTAGTTAATGGAAGCACACATGTTATGTTACATTGTATTTGTATTTAAAGATTTTTATTCAGTCAGAAACATTGTGCAACGAGGGTACATTGTTCTCAGAGTTTGCTGATTCTAAATTACCAATTTAAATGAATAATACAAGGGAAGATGTTATTCAACCAAAAATGTTATACACTTACTTATTTAAAGGTGAAGTTGTTTTTCACACATAACATAATGTTTTTATAAATAAGAATAGAAAAATAGAAAGAATTAAAATAAAAATAAAGATACAATAAAATACATAGATGCATAAAAACAAACAAACACGGGCGCGTTGTTCAAATCATGACAATCCTACATATTTTACCTAAACAATTTCCAAATCCAATATTCCAACAAATGTATTCACACGAGCAGAAGTTATTGTCCAAATCCATTACATATATATCTATATTCTTTCACTGAAAAACCATAGGATCGGGAATTGACCAAATCCCTTCGGTAGCTCTAAACAATTCTATACACAGCTTCTTAACACTCACAGAGAAGGCAGTTTTGTCCTCCATTCTCCTAGTACTTACTGGCACAACATTCCAAATTGCTTCTATTCTACCTATAACACTCTTCCTTATACCCTCTTTTTTCCATTGCCTAACCCTTACTCTGGTAGGATCTCGGATGTTATAATCATGAATCAGTTGTCCATCACCTTGGTCTTTTTCGGACCAAAATAAGCAAAGACAACGACTCAGTCTACGGTAGCTCAAAGGAGTTAGTCCACACAGATTATGCAGTTCCACTGTAGTAACTCTCTGGTTTTCCCGCAGTCTTATATTACCTATAGTACGCAGACAACTGTTCTGTACTAATTGTAATCTTCGAGATTGTTCTTTACTGGCGAGGTCAATTGCAATATTTCCAAACTCTAATATTGGTAAGATATAAGTTTTATAAATTAAGCAGGCCAGATCTTTCGATATATAATGCCTCACTCTCCTCAACCTATTCTTTAAAACTCCTACCTTTACACATACAGAGTTTATGTGCTGCTTCATGTTTAGGTGGTAATCTAATAAATATCCTAAATATTTAAATTCATCAACACAGTCTATGGGAATACCTTCATTATATACAATCAAATTATTTCTCTTTCCCCTTTGACCAAAAAAGTTCTGCATCTTGGTCTTCTGATTATTTATTCTTAGTCCATTTAAATTCACCCAATCATTAAACTTGCACACATCACTCTGTATATCGCGCAGGTCACCATCATTTCTCAAGACATGTAACAGTACACAATCGTCAGCGTATAAAATAATATTTCCACTGAACTCTATATTACATACATCGTTTATATAGAGAATAAACAATAATGGCCCAAGGATACTTCCTTGAGCCACACCAGCTTTCAAGGGCAAAACACTCGAAACAAATTCACCAATTTTAACAAACTGTTCTCTGCCAATAGAGTAGGTCTTCAGCAGCTCTAATAGCTGTCCACTTATTCCAATCATACCAAGTTTCCTCAATAGTATATCAATATTCATAGAATTAAAGGCTTTAGATAAGTCAAAAAAAACAGCGATCGTATCATCACCCTCATCCTTATTCCTAAATACAATATCTATAAAGTACTTCATGGCATTATCAATGCCTTTACCAGGCCTAAAGCCATACTGGTGACAATATAAATAGTTAATCTGACACAAGTGACCCTCTATTCTTTTTGAAATTAGTTTTTCGAGAATTTTACCAAAAATAGGGCTGATTGAAATAACCCTTAAATCATCTATACGCCTGGAATTTTTCTTTTTAGGAATCACAGCACATATCGCGATTTTACATAATCTTGGGAAATAACCTCGTAATCTAATCGTATTCAATAGGTGTACAAAACCGTTGATGCAAGCCAAAATTGAATGCTTCACAAAAGTGGTATGCAAACCTAACATCCCTGAAGATTTTGTCACATCAATTTCATCGATAATTTTAACAACATCATTCACAGTTATCACCTCATTCCAGTGAAGTTCTGGATAGTCGTTATTAATTTCTACAATGTTGTCCGGAGACGACTTTGGATCTATGTCACAAAAGTATTTGTTTATATAGTTCACCGCATCTATACCTTCTAGACATTCATTATCAGCTGTAATCACTCGATCATTACTACCATTCCTGCCTTTGCTCATCCCAAATAGGTTTGAGATCTTCATCCAGAATTTTTTATCATTCCTGGAATAACGCCTGCAAATGTCGCTCACCATCTCATTTCTTACCTTCACTATTTTACTCTTAACCTGGTTCCTGACTATTCTTGCCTCCCTCCAGTCCTCTTGACTATTAGATCTTACCGCTTTTTTAAATAACCTATTCTTCCTTCTTATCAACTGCTTCAAGTCCCTATCATGCACCTCCCGTTAGATCTAACCTTAACCTCTACAAGAGGATATAGTTTTTCCTGAACCACGTTAAGATTATCAAGAAACTGCTCACAGATCCTATCAACATCATCCTCAATCCAGTATTGTTGATCTAATTCATCGAGACCCACTTTTATGTCATCATATCTCATATTACTAGCTGGGCGTACCATGAAGCTGTCATACTCTCCTTCTCTATCACCTCCTTTCTTTCTCTCTTTTTTAATGATCAAATAAACTGGCAGATGGTCACTAATGTTTTCTAATATCGTCCCACATTTCTTTACATATACACAATTGGAGGCTATGAAGTCAATCCTACTCCTACTATTAATGGTAATTCTGGTATCTACTTCAACATGCTGGTTCAGATTATATTTTTCCAACAGAGCCAGAAATCTCTTGCTATTCGCACTGCCCTTTTTAAGGTCGATGTTTACATCGCCACATAATATCAGCCTATTCTTCCTATAGGTTTTGTTGTCACTACACGATAACACATTTCCATACTTTGTGAAGAACTCATTTAAAGAGCCGCCAGGTGGTCTGTATAAAACCGATATTACCGTTGTTTTGTTCATACCTGGTTTAACCTTACATGTCAACACTTCTAAATTAGGGTCAATGTGAGTCATGTTGGTAACATCACTAATCGTATAGTTATCCCTATAGTATAGTATGATCCCTCCTCCTCTTTTCCCCAATCTGTCTTGGCGTACGAATTTAAAACCTTTCACATACAACATGCTATCTGTTATATCTTCGCATAACCAACTCTCTACAATTGCAACGATGTCATACATGCCATTTAAATACTCCATCTTCATATAATCCAATTTATTAAACAGACTACACACATTGAAACAAATCAACTTGAAACCCCTGCCAGTCGATACATCAACATTGCTGTCACACACTGTGCTGACACACAAACATATACTCGGTCGGTCGCGCAATATAAAAACGGAATAATACACATACAAAACGATTCCCCGCCACAAAAACTTCCATATACATTCTGAGTACTTGTGACAGAGAAACTTTCGGGTTGACATGAGTGAACCACCTTATTCCCCGCCCATATCAATCAAACAACACAATTTATTACATACCTAGTTTCGCCATTTCATCCCCAGACGCCATGTTTGATTTGACCACTTCCACTCCTACCGGTGAGTGTCGTAAAAATCAATTCATTTACATATCCATTACTCCGGATTAAAAAAACCAATAAACTGATTTAAATCATATTCTACATAACTTAATCACAAAAGACGTCTACCCTCCCCCCCCCCATCAATTGATAGAGTTGCGACAACACTTTACAACATCTTTAACGACACCTCCAAGTACCCAACTATGGCACCAAAATGGCGTACAACACTTCCTGTTCAGCGACAATGTGGAATTACACAAGACAAAAAACAGTCGTACAACTCAAGAAAACACGTTATTTACATTTAAACTCGGTCATATTATACCTCAGGTGTGTTATTTCTGCTTAACCTCAGTATGATGTAGACTTAAACTGCAAACTACTGGTAACTCAGTAACAACTCACCAAGAAGGATGGACAAGGTGATTTACTTTGTACATGCCTGTTTGTTGATGACCAAAATCTGAAAGTCATCTCTCTTTAATACAATAGTGTAACATAATAAATCAAATGTTCCTGCTCAGCCCAATACCTGGCAGTTTGGCTTCACAAACTGCCACACTAGAAGGTGCTATGACACTCATTACAGCAAATAGTGATCTTTACATCTGTGAATACATTTCCAAGCTTCCACCACATAATTATGTGAATGGAAATATTAAACCTGAATATAAACATGATACCACCAAATTAGTAAAAGCAACCATGGAATCCCAAATTTGAAACACTTTCCTTGTGTTACTAAGTCGGTTGATTAGCAATGAAATAATTATATATCATGTTCAATCTTTTAGGGTTGTCATCATGGGAGGTGAAATAAACAAGAGATTTGTAATTCATCTCAGGAACTCCATGGTCAGGAACAAAACCTTGCACATTATGGCATCCACTTCCAATAAGTTGCAACACAAACCCAAAATACATATCCTCTACTGGGAAGAAGGGAACGTTCCTTGACATCTTTAACATTTCTCTTGTCAATCCCATGGATGTAATGAAGGTTGACCCCATGGCATAAGGTGGCAAGGCTGCAAATTCATATTCATTGGTGGTTAAATGATTTTGGAACCATGGGAATCGTGGTGTTTTCAAATCATGAAGACAGAAACCTATTTGAAAATCTAGAAAGCTTGGATGGGTTTGATATGTATTTAGAAGCTTGAGTACATTAGGCAAGTGAACAAAAGTATCATCAGCTGCACGCAACACCCATTTTACTTGATTACAACTTTCCATAACCCATCTGTATCCATTGATTACTTTGTAGGTCAGATTGTAATAATGATCCTTGAAATCAGCTTGTAAAATATCTCCGTGAACTAAACTCTCTCTTTGGATGATCTTGTTCTCCTGATCACTCCAACCACTTCCAAAAAGGAAGACCAGTTTAGATCTGGCCAGTTTGCCTTGTGTCCATGTCCCCCAAGTTTCTCTCATTGCAGCTCGCTCAAGAGATGATTTGGGGATGGTAGTGGCTAGAATTATCAATTGCAATTGCTTATTCTCATAAATATTCTCATCTGGCCGGATAATAAATCTAGAGTCAATAGGAAAGCATTGATGGCATTTATCTGGGCGAGGGTCAGAGGGAAAAGGCCTTTCTATCAGATGTTTCAGGTGGTTACTGAACATATAAAATGGAATTACTTCAAAAAGTTTTAGTGGATCACCAGGGGTATATCTCTGATGCCAATCCTTGAGAAATTTTTTAGTATGTTCAGGGAAAACATTACCAAGTGCTATTAACTTAGAGAGTGTAGCATTCTTCAAGGAGCTGTCCAATTTTTTGTTGACTTCTTGTAACATCCTAAGGACTTGCTCTGATTCTGCATTACTTGTTTCTGTGAAAATGGTGTCTATCTCTGGCTTTGTTTGGTAGTGAATGGGTAAAGGCTTTGATCTTGGATGTGGTTTGGCTCCATAAGCCATATATGTAGCTGTTATTGGAACATATTGGGTATAATTCACTGTTGCAAATTTTTCATCGAAGGGTGAATGATTTGACTGCTGGATTAAGAACAGTGGTCTCATGTTTGGATGATTCCCATATTTTGTAGTGAAATTGGAACCAATGTTGCAAATAGTTACACAGAAGATGAGCCATAGAGATATAGCAAGATATCGGAACAGCAGCATCCCATTGATATGCTTTCTTGGGAAAACCATGATGAGTCTTCCCACTTGTTATCCAATCTGGAAAACAAAAGTGAAACGTTAGATTCCTGAGAGCTCAACTCTGATTTATTCAGCCCACCATAACTCATGGCTGGGTCACCACAATCCTCCTCTCCCCTCACCTTCTTCAGCCCACTATAACTTATGGGTGGGCCACCACAATCCTCCTCTCCCCTCACCTTCTTCAGCCCACTATAACTTATGGGTGGGCCACTACAATCCTCCTCTCCTCTCACACTCTTCATCCCATCATAACTTATGGGAGGGCCACCACAATGCTCCTCTCCCCTCACCCTCTTCATCCCACCATAACTTATGGGAGGGCCACCACAATCCTCCTCTCCTCTCACACTCTTCATCCCATCATAACTTATGGGTGGGCCACCACAATGCTCCTCTCCTCTCACCCTCTTCAGCCCACCATAACTTATGTGAGGGCCACCACAATGCTCCTCTCCTCTCACCCTCTTCATCCCACCATAACTTATGGGTGGGCCACCACAATGCTCCTCTCCCCTCACCCTCTTCATCCCACCATAACTTATGGGAGGGCCACCACAATCCTCCTCTCCCCTTACCCTCTTCATCCTACCATAACTTATGGGTGGGCCACCACAATCCTCCTCTCCCCTCACCTTCTTCAACCCACCATAACTTATGGGAGGGCCACCACAATGCTCCTCTCCTCTCACCCTCTTCATCCCACCATAACTTATGTGAGGGCCACCACAATGCTCCTCTCCTCTCACCCTCTTCATCCCACCATAACTTATGGGAGGGCCCCCACAATGCTCCTCTCTCTCTCCCTCTCATCACTCTCCCCCTCTTCTGTCCCCTCGCTCATCTCTTTCTCTTCACTCTTTCCCCTCACCCTCTCTTCTCCCCCTCTGTCATACACATGCACACATACATGTGTATGCATATTATATGCATGTATACGTATGCATGCATGTATACTTGCATACATACATAGATGTATATGTATATGTACACATTTGTATATAATACATGCATACACATGCCTAATCTATGTATACATATATACACATACATCTATGTGTATGTATATATATATATATATGTGTGTGAAGTATCGACTCGGATACATATGTGATGTGTTTCAGGAAAATGAGTCATAAGTCGCAAAATTGATATTTTTCAAAGTGTTTTTGTCACATGATCACGTTATTGGAATGTTCTGACTTTTAGTGGGTTGATCACTTATACCTAAATCAATCGATGTATCAAATTTCAGGACAATCAATGTAATATATCCTTTGGTTTTAAAGGTCCTCATATGGAGTATATTTGGTTACTTTACAGTTTATTGACCCCCAGAAATATTGGAAACTTTTATTTTCAAAAACGAAAATATCAAACATAAAATCTAGAAATACTTATAAGAGTATTAGACTGTTTACTATCATTGGAATCAGCTCGATCTCATCTTTTCCGATATAATAGTACCTCAAAATCTATTTTTGGCGACCTATGACTCATTTTTCTGAAACACATTACATATGGATCAGGATTAGCGAAATTAGGTTGTTACAGGTGGATTATTATTTACCGGAAATCACAGGAAGGTTTGAATGATTTTAGAACAGGACCATCATTATCTGTATTTATGTATTTGTATTTATATTGTGTTTAAACGGTTTTATTAATCACATGAGAAGGCATATGTCTGGCATTGTGGGAGGTTTCCAAGCCTTCTCTAGCTACTGTTAAAGCAGTAAAGAGTACTACATATGTGTTGTGTTCCAGGAAAATGAGTCATAAGTCGCAAAATTGATATTTTTCAAAGTGTTTTATTCACAAGATCACATTATTGGAATGCTCTGATTTTTGAAGAGTTTGTCACTTATAGTTATGTTAATTGATGTATCAAATGTCAGGACAATCTATGTAATATATGCTTTCGTTTTAAAGGTCCTTATATGGACTACATTTAGTTACTTTACTGTTTAGTGACCCCCAGAAATATTGGAAACTTTTTTTTCAAAAACGAAATATTCAAGCTTAAAATCTAAAAATATTTATTATTTTATTAGACTGTTTACTATCATTGGAATCGGCTTGATCTCATCTTTTCAAATATAATAGAATCTCAAAACCATTTTTTGCGAATTATGATTCATTCTCCTGAAACACATTATGTACATATGCTTATGTAATAAAGAATTGGTTAACAATTACATAATTTGTGTTCCCTCCTCATTAGTAGATAGTCTTGTCATACTGATCACATGAACTTGATAATATCAATTTCATCGTCTCCTATCTATGCCCAAAAGAATTCTCCAGACCAGAAGAAAAAAAATTTAATATTTTCCAATTTCAATACATTTTAAAGCAAATTTCAATCACTTTTTATTCTTCCTAATTTGATCTTGTTCCTGATTATCTAAACGTTTTCTGATACGCTATTAAAGACGGTTTTTAATGCCTAGATGGTAATATAGAGGCTAAACGTTTTTGAACATGGTAACGGGAAAAAAAACGTCTACTAAAAGGGGACAAAAAAAACATCTTCAAAAACGTTTAGTACGAAGACTGTTTCACTTGCAGTGTAATATTATCTCAAAATCTATTTTTGCGACTTATGACTCATTTTCCTGAAACACATCACATCTATAAAACGCAAGCACGGGAATGAGACACCACCCTCCCCTGGATACCGCCGGCTTGTTGTTAGCAACCACACCGAGCCCTGTGCGGACACACAACTGAGCCATCACTCTGCCTTGCACCGTTCACCGGGAATTTTATTTTGAAAGATGTTACTACCCAAATAAACTCTCCGGCCTGGGAATGGGAACTTAGTTTTGAGAATGACGCTAATTTACGCGATTACATCAGATTTGGTGTCACAAATTGTTTCTTGATAGTTGATGAAAATGTTGAGATAGCCCCTTATGAATGTTCCAATTATTCATCTGTCTATAAGCCGGAAGCTTTTCCCTGTATAGATAATGGTTTCAAACAAGAATTGTCCTGTGGAAAATATATTCTAGCCGATGTCAAGCCTAATTGTATCCAGGCCTTGGGTGCAGTTCCCAAATCGAATGGTAAATGGCGGGTTATTACTGATTGTAAACGACCTCTCAAAAAATCAATCAACAATTATATGGCTACTACTCTGAAAGAATTTACCTACAGTAAAATTGATGAAGTAATTGACTTAGTGACGCTGGGCTGCTACATGGCCACTATCGATATTGCGGCTGCTTATCGTACACTACCTGTTCATCCTAGTCAATGGACCTGTCAAGGGGTTCGGTGGGAAGTAGAGGGTGAAAATACATACCTGATGGACACTCACATATGCTTCGGACTCAGATGTGCCCCCTATTTTTTTACGCAAGTCTCCAACTTTGTGGTTAGGTGTTTCAAACGTAGAGGTTTTTCAAAATACATTAACTATTTGGATGACTTCATCATATTTGGTGACACCATGGAGGAATGTAGGGAGGCCCAACTAACTCTGATTGCTATACTTAGATCATTGGGTTTCTACATAGCCTAGGAGAAGTGCTCTCCTCTGGCTACGTCAGTCAGATATTTGGGGGTAATTCTGAATTCCTCTAATATGTCTGTATCACTTCCTAATGACAAGCTACAAAAGCTCTCCGAACTGGATCCGGCGGTCTACCTTCTGCTTACACTTCTTGGAAGGACACTCCCACACCATGCGATGGGGGGGGTGTTCTTCACACAGATGCCGGAACAGGCGGGGCCTAGTTCTAAAGACACAAATCCCGTAAGGATTCATCCCTTTGTAGCGACAAATAGCAAAAGGACACCGGAATCCGGGTTCCCAGATGCTAGGGGCATCCCACACTTTCTGGTTAGTTCCCGGATCCAGAGCATCCTGCCGAACTAGGCTGGGCCACTGACGAGTCTCGAAGTGGTCCATCAGGAGATCGTCAGTAAACTCTATATCCTCATCCTCACTCTCGTCAGCCAGGGGAACACGGACTCCGGGGGAGTCATCGACTGGGTTGATGGGAAGGACCCCGGTGCCTGCAGTCAACAGGCAACGGATATCACACTGTGATTCCTTCAGAGCGTACAACTCAGTCTTGTGCTCGATCCGCTGGTGATGCACCTTCACGACTGGCTTCTTCTATCCGGTTTGAGTCTTGGATGCTGTACCAGGGCTGGTACTGGTCCCAGACTTGCCAGAAGTCGAAGCCGGAGTCGATACATCCAAACTCTTACTTGTGGAAGCAGTGTTCAGCGGAACACGCTCCACACTCACGGTCACTGGGCGGAGCTTGTGCTTTCGCTCCAAATCCCTTCCTCGCTCACCCGTAGTCCTAGCGGACTTAGCTGGAGAGTTGGACTGGGACCGAGTCTCTGGTCTGTTGGCAGCACGACCCCACTTAGGCCGTACCGGATCGACCGGACTCTCCCCCTCAGTTGCTGAGGTGTTGTCACCTTCATTGATCTGCATGGCCGCAACCCAACAACTTGTTCTCGTCATCCATGGGTACCTCTACGGACTCGCCGGAGACATCCAGGTCAATGATGTCGTCGCTAGGCTTAGACATCTTGTCTTACAATCAAGTAATCAGGCAATCAGGTAGTCAAGTAGCTTTAAAAGGCAGTGTTTCAGTTCTCGTTCCTGCAACAAAAAGCATTACATTAAGATACGGAAAGATGTAGCCGAAACATTATCTACACCACCGAAACTAAAAGATCATCCAAAAGGAATGATGGAACATTTACTAGACAATCCTCTTGGAGGGTTCTAGTTCTAAAATCACTACCCGAAAGTTCAGAACGTACCCACCCAGCAAGCTTACATAAGGATTCGAAACCCATGTGCGTGGCTCATGTTCAAATAGCCCACACGATGCAGAGCACGTGGGTCGTGGCTGCGGCGGTCTATCTCCAATGGAAAATAGGGAGAAACCACTGATAAATCAGACCAACGACTTCCGTGCCTACTACTAGCGGTACATAAAACACATTTCCTTTACTTTGGCAAACTAACAGCAACATTTCATACGGTTTGCATATATGAATCAACCAAATATGAAGAGCATCGTCAGAAAGCGTACTTACAGGGGTTGAAGTCCGGAAGCAAAGAGGGCTCCGTGGGGGAAGAAAACTTGTGAGAACTAGTGAGCAGCGGTTGCAACTACCGCTAGTTACACCGTTACAACGCTAGTTTACTCATGCCTCACCGCACACCTCACCGCAATTGCCTCGGTGCATAACCTGCCATAACCTATGTTAGGGTTTTCTTCACATTGGATTAGTATATCCGTTCCCCTCCTGGGATTATTATGAACACGGACAACCAACCCATCTTCCACTAGAGACAAAGAGTGGAAACATATTCCGAGGATCTTCACCAAGCATGACGCCTCAGGCAGCATTCTCAAGCTATTTCAACCAAGATCCAAGACCAATAACGCTACGAGGTTAGAATCTCTATGCCCCATAGGCCTAGTCCAAGCCACATCACGGTTCTCATGCAACAAGTTACTAACCCGTCGGAATGACTTAGGTTCTTTCCCGGCCATACAAAACTAATAAAAGCTCCATACGGCGTTTGGGAACCCATGGTGCATTCTTCCGTGTTGACACCCTGGTCGACTTCTCGTTGCGTTTTAATCCGGGGAATCAGACCTTCATTCCCCGTGTTGGTACACAAACAGCTAAGTCTTCAGTTGTAATCAGTCTGGGGGATGGCGCACCCGTTTCCCCTTTACAACCTCGACCGGAGAGCTAGCTCTATCCTTTCTGACTTTCTTCACCCGTGCTACTGGATCTTTCGCCGGCCTCCCCACTTTCTTTATGGTAGGTTTCGGCTGCAGATCAGCAACAGCTTTACGAGGTCTACCCCTCCATGGAGCTACAGCTGGAACAGGCGGGTCTGGCAACCGTGGCTTCCGTGGTCTTCCGCGTTTCCGCTTGACAACGTTAGCCTGGGGCAAGGGCGGAACGGGCAGAGCAGCGGTCTTTGTTGCTTTCAAACTCTGTTTCCCTTTCTTAGGCCTTCCCCGTCGTTTCACACACACGGAGACTTTCTCTCTCTCATTCAGATCAGGACATTCCTTGCCAGCTATTACTTTCCCACTTTCAAGTCTGAGGACGTCACGGCCAGCCCTCTGCAATGCACGGAACTCTGGTGCTCTGTCAAAATTAATGACCTGCACGGGTCTGTCCTTGTCAAAAGCTTGCTTAAGGTAGTTGACATGACACCTTACGACTCCTGCAACTGTTTCCAGTTCATAGGTTGTACCCCCTATGAACCGTTTTACTTTGAAGGGGCCATCCCACTTGGGACCAATTTTTTACTGGTCTGCAGATGGTTGTAGCGGTATACAACATCCCCCACTTCAAAGGTCTTAGGCTTAGCTCGCCGATCGAAATCCCGTTTCTGGTGGATCGCTGCCACTCCGAGATTCTCACAGACAAACTTATGCCCAAGCTTCTACCAATGCTTCAAATTCTCCACGAACGGCACTCTACATGGAAAATCCAGACTGCCGGAAAGTCCATAGGTGTTACCAATTCGTCACCGAACACCACAGAGTTAGGTGTGCATAACATACTTGCATGCACACTTGCTCTGTACACATGAGCGACACACGGAGCCAACAAATCCCAATCCTTCGCACTATAATCCGTCAGACAGGACAGTTGTTCTACTAGGACTTGATTCATCCTTTTCATCTGACCGTTTGACTGCGGTTTATACGGCAAGGTTATGAGCTTTTCAACCCCTAGCATCTCCAACAAGCTCTGCAACAGGGTAGATCGAAACTACGGTGCTCCGTCCGTTTGCAACGACACGGGACCACCAAACCGGAGGATCCACTCCTGGAAGAGAACTTCCGCACATCTCTCAGCGGTGTGATCTGGCATTGGATAGGTCTCCGCCCACTTTGAGAAGTGATCCTTCACTACCATGATGTAGTTATTACCTCTAGGGGTAAGACTGAACGGACCTATAATATCCAATCCAATACGACTCCAGCGTTCTCCATGTAATTCCTTCTTAGGAGGCATGATTTCGCCACCACCCCTCGTCTTCCGCATGTTACATTCCGGACATGCCCTGAGCCACCTTTTCAGATCACTTCTCATGTTGGGCCAGAAGTACTTCTTCTTGGCTGTCCAACCAGTCTTGAAAGATCCAAAATGCCCAACCTTCTTCGGTCCATGCATTCCCTGGAATATCTTATAGCGAAGCAGTAGGAATTACTTTGCGCACATACATGATCCCTGTCCGAGGTCGAGTCCACGACAAGCACAACACACCATTCTTCATCGACAAACTCCCTAAGTAATGCATATAGTTATGCATATAGGTGCAGAATTTGTCTGATTCACCAGACAGGGACTGCTTATCCGGAACCGGGACTTCTTCTTCCACTAAAGCAATCACTCTTAGGATTTCTGGGTCGTCTTGCTGAGCTGTCCGGATGATTTCCCCCGTAGCAGCAAGGGTCACAGTGGTCGCAGCAACAACAGCGTCATGCGCACCACAATCGACACAGTCAAACCGAGCACACTTCCGAGTCGGGACCCGGGAAAGTGCCCGGGTCAACAAATATTTCACACTCTGGAAGGCAACTGCATACTCCAGGGTCCAGTTTAATGCTTTTGTGTACCGTTTTTCTCTTCCGGCTGCCATTACTACGTCCTGCAATGGGGAGACAACTGCAGCGAAATTCGGTTGGAATTCCCTGTAGTAGGACGCAAATCCTATAACTTCCCTCGCAGTCTTCGGAACGGGCCAGTCATGGACCTTCTGTATCTTCTTTTGGTCTGCGCGAATTCCTTTTTCCGATACTAATCTCCCCAAGTACTCCACTTCACGGCGGAATAGCTCACATTTCTTGGGTTTCAGCTTTAACCTGTACTCCCGGATTCGTTTAAGAACCAATCGCAGATTTAGCAGACAACCATCAAATGTCACGCCAAATACAACGATATCATCGAGATACACCAGACAAGACTTCCAGCGAAGGTCGTCTAGCATACGATCCATCATCCGCTGGAATGTGGCAGGAGCATTGCACAATCCGAAGGCCATAACCTTGAATTGAAACAATCCAACGCTAGACAGGAAAGCCGTCTTTTGCTTACTCTCCTCGTCCATCGCTATCTGCCAATACCCACTTTCCAAGTCGAGGGTGCAGAACCATTTATTTCCGCCCAACGCCTCAACACACTCGTCTATTCTAGGGAGTGGAAAGCTGTCTTTCACTGTGACAGAATTGAGCTGGCGATAATCGATGCAGAAGCGTTGAGAACCATCCTTTGTACCAACAATCACGATGGGTGCTCCCCATGGACTATCAGAATGCTCAATACGCCCCTGCTCATACATCTTCCAGATCTCCGCTTTGGCTACTTCACGCTTAGACACTGGAATCCGCCTATAAGCAAGCTTGATAGGTTGAGAATCGGCAGAATCAATCACATGTTTCATGACATGGGTGCAACCCGGATCTTCTCTCCAACCATCTCCGGTAGCGAAAAGCTCCCACAAAACTCATTAAGAAGGCCCATCAACTTTGACTTCTCCGCCGGATCAGTCAAATCAGAGTCTCTTACAAGTTTCCTCAACGGACATTCCGTACTTGGTGGCACAGGGTCGTCCGGGGCAATCAAATCCTCATCTACTACAGACAGAGTTTCTACCACCTGAATAGAGTTGATGATTGCATCTTTTATTATGTCTTCCGGACATACATTCACCCCCTCCGGACTAGTAGTCACTCTCTCGTCCAACCACCATATCAACACCTAAACATAGGGTTTCCGCGGACGGATTACTAAAGGCCACAGTCGCCGAAGCGTCAGCCGAGATATATGAATCAGGGCATCCCACAGTGTAATCCCTTAGAAAACTCTGGTCCAGCTCAAACATCAACCCTGTTGATGAACCCGAGCAACCACGAACATCGATCTTAACCAGTGTAGCTGAATAAGGACGAAGGACCACCGCTTTCCGAAGTGTTACCTGCATTCCATCGCCTGCTTCACTAGTCGTAATCATATTCACAGAGGGACCCAATTGCTTTGACGGATCACCGGGCCAGTGATGCATAATCACAACATCTTCTCCATCATTCAAAGTCAATTTCCCTGACCACACACATAACATCGATGCACAAGATTGAAGTCCTGCACCAAGATTCCGGACTCCGGGCCAGATAAACCTGATACTACCAGACACGTTAACATGTACGTCCGTTTCCCTAACGTCAACAGGAACAGAGCGATACCATGCACAGTAATCTGCGAATCATTTCCCATTGTGCACGCCAACTTGCATGGACCCAGTGGCGGCGGCCGACGCAGGGAGTCATAGAACGTCTTTGTCACCAGGCTAGTGGTAGCGCCTGGGTCCCAAAGGAAATCACCAACATCCCCATTCATCGATACTGAAGCGTACCATCTATCCGCAATATATGGATCACAGAGCTTCAACACCCTCTGGTCATCTACGGAAACTTTCTGAATACTCGCATCCGTGATGGGACCTGACTCCACTATCACCAAATGCCCCGATTCAGCTTGGTAACCTGCCTTACCCCAACAAACACTGTCGGAGTCTGCAACTACAGGAATATTCCAGGAGTCAGCCCCATTCCTGGAATGAGTGGTCTCTTCCGCTCAATGCATCTGAACCACTTTCGTAGATCCCTGGCGGACAGCCCCAGGCTCAGTAGTACTTACGGGAGCTAGAGCCCCACACCCAGCCTTCGTTTCAGACACGATCATGAATTGCGATCATGAACAACGATCATGAATTGCAGTACTAGGAAGCGCAAACAATTCCCAGGATCCCATCTCGCTTCTTATGAGACCAGTTTGGAGTTTTCCGACGACTCCGACTTCATCGCTTGGTCAGCCTTCGCCACGGAATCTCCCTTACCAGTCGCGTCTTTCCAGACATCCTTCTGCGGTCAGCTAGCCATAAAATGACCCTCCTGACCACACTGGGAGCAACCAGTTCGCTTTGTCTCCATATGGTCGACAAACTGTACAAGAGTCAAATTCTCCAGCAAATCTCCCATTTCCGCCAGTTGCCTCCTGCAACCACAGATTAACTGACATAACAACTGTTCGGGGCTCCAGTTGTGCGCGGTAGCAATAACTTTCATTTCCGCCAAGTATATCCTCTACAAAATAACACCATCCCACAACCTGGGTACGGATACTTTCGGAGCAATACTTTCCTGGGACGAAGATTGCTTGTAATCAAAATCATCATCCCACTCATCCGGTCCTGTATACTCAAGACCTTGGACAAGAGAACGATCTTTCCGATGGGACCTGCTAGATCAACTATCTTTCCCTCCGTCATCATCAGAGTCATCTGAGTCACTATCACCCTTGGAAGGCTTCTCCCGGGCTTTAGTACTGAACAACGGAGAACTGGGGGAACTAGGGGAATTGCGGATGTACATACCATCATGAACTCTTCCATTAGTAGCCTTAATGGCAGGAGTATATGACTTTGTAACAACCACATTGCTTTATTCCTTCCATGGGGTAACATTCTT
This sequence comes from Sthenelais limicola, assembly GCA_942159475.1. Taxonomy (NCBI): domain Eukaryota; kingdom Metazoa; phylum Annelida; class Polychaeta; order Phyllodocida; family Sigalionidae; genus Sthenelais; species Sthenelais limicola. The sequence continues at coordinate 8,782,688 of OW804101.1, read as the reverse complement.
GCTGCTCAAAAATGAACCATCAGTTGCATTTCCTTTTGGCGAAGACGAAGCTTGCGCCAGTTTTGAGAACGTAACATGCCTGTCTACATCCTCCGGCCCTTTAGCTGCAACAATGGACGGGTCATCCATCATTGGTGCAAATGACAACTTCGGATCAGCAAAAGTTGACGTTACTGGAGCTTTGGGTTTGTATGCAGTTTTGACTTTCATCAACATACTGAGCAAATCCTCACTCTGCGAAGTGTTCGGCAGGGGCGTTTCTTCCGTCCCATCTTCCGAAACACAATCTTCAGCATCACAGCATCATGTATCACTCCCCGAAGGGTTGCATTCTGCTGTGTCACGTCTGCCATACACGCATGCAAATCCTCAGCACTCCTATGAGCTTTGAAGTCATTTGAACGCATTTTACGGAATTTATGATGGAGTTCATCCTCAATCAAGTCTTCCGGCACCCAATGCCACTGATTGAAAGTACTTTCTGCTCCAACGTCCACACGGAACACTGAACCATCACCTTCATAAGCAAAAGTTCCCTCATCTTTACGGGTTACCTGCTCCTTACAGGGACCCAATAGTCCTTTCATTGGAGAACCAAAGGTATCCGCAACAATAGTCAGTTTCGAAGGTTTGACCAAAGTAGCCTTCGCCGGAGATTTGACCAAACTAGCCTTCGACGGAGACTCTGTGCCTGTAGCGGCATTGGGATCTACCATTGCCTCAGCCATCTGATCGGGCCTACCAGCCGATCTCCGAACCACTGCACAACACAGTCCTGTTTCACCAAGAAACAACAGTCACACTATCAACAAGGTCTGCAGCCAGAAACTGGTCACGGCACCAATTGTAGTGTTTTTCCGTCTCACACTACCCAAGTTTGATATCTCTATTCTCGCGAAGGGAAAGAAGACCAGACACACAGGCACAGGCTTTATTCTCCACACAAACCATGTCCGATAGTGTATATCGGACCCAACAGAGGTGACCAGGTATCGGCCTCAAAGGACAAGTGGCAATTATGGTACACGATCATTGTAGGTGTTGAGAGTCAAACAGTTAACATGGTTTTACAAAGGAGCAACAAAGTGAAACAACACAGAGTCATGCCGGAGCATCCGGAAGCACTCTAAGACACATTATGGTAAAAGAGTTGACTAGATTTAAGTTACCTTTTTTTTTTTGAACAGATCTTTATTCAGGTTCCAGCGAGGCATATGCCAGGGGAAATATAGAGTATATAAATATGGCTCGGACAAGCCGGTATTCCGCCATACCCTGAGTTGTCGCAATCTACTTATATAAACTTGGGGTCCGAGTGAGAACATTGCAATCTTATAGTGTCGACATTAGGGGTGTGAAGCTAGCAGAGGGGTGGGTTAATGGGATGAGATGGGGGTGAGGGGGGGTGAAGAATGCGAACGGAAGTACAACATTTTTATTCGGATAGGGTGTGTGTAATTACTGTTAGCGATCAATAGGGGAGCATGTAGGTAAAATTTTACAGGTTAAAGTCGGGTCTAATTCGGTAGCTGAGGAGGTTATGTTTCAAGACACGTTTGAAGGATAGAGGATCAGGGTTGGATTTCAAATTGTCATCAAGTCTGTTCCAAGACAGGATTCAGGCATTTGCCAGTGAATTAGAAAATGCAGTGCCAAATGGATGATTAACTTCAAAATTTAAGTGATAGTTTTCTCTAAACCTATAGACTACATTAGGGATCCGACGTGGTATCCAATCGACTCGACACAGGTATAATTGTTTATGAAAGAACTTGGCATTGTTGAAATATATACGTTGGGAGACAGTCATCGCATTTGCATCAATATGGAGTAATTCAATGTTATAGTGTCTGGGTTTCTTTAGTGCAAAGCGTAGTGCTTTGTTCTGTAGAACCTGGAGTTTAGTTAAGATCGCTTTGTTACAACATAGATAACAGACATTTCCATAGTCTAAATACGTTAAGATCATTGATTTGACAAGCAGAACTCTAGTTTTTACATTCAGGGCTTGCCTATTAATGTACAGATTACAGAGTCGAGTATTAGCTTTACTAATAATATTTTCAGCCATGGTATTAAACTTAAGCTTGGAGTCGATAGTGATGCCCAAGTATGTCATAGTATCAACCCATTCAATATTGTTACCGTAAACAAGAAGTCCAGCGGTCCATTCTGGAAGAATTTTTAATCAAGAATGTAGTCCCTCAGTAGTGGGTCACGAAAAGTTATGATAGATGGGAGCAGCACACAGCCTACAACTTATGTTTCTTTCCCCTTTACTGACATATGTTCCTGTGCAGTACAGAGGCGAGTGCACCAGCCACACTAACCCTCTCAGGGTACTCATATAATGCTGGCCCTAAGTAGTTGTAGTAGTGGCCACTGTCCTTGCTGTGGTCCTCCATGGGGTGTGAGATGCTGTAGTAGTGCAGCACCTCCACCCCAAGTGCACCCATGTGATGGTTCACCCACTCATTCATGCCATTTATGATGGGGTTGAACATATATCGTGGATGTCCAGTCACATTATATCTGTATGTGTTAGTCTCCAGCCACAGTACCTTTATTTTGGGATGTTTGTGTTTAATGTTTCTGATGGCCGCGAACACATCAGTCATACCTGTTATGTAGGAGCTTAGATCCATACAGGTCAGATCCCATGCGCCACTGTCAAGCACTATTATAGATTTGTCTGTGAGAGAGGGGGTGGTCACATTTAGATGGTGAGCCATCCAGGCAGAGGTTGTGATCGTATCATACTGCATATTTATACCATAATACAACATCACAGCCTGTTGTTGATTCCTGATGTGTGAGTCTCCCATGAATATGATCCTGCTCTTCCTGGACTTGAGACAACTTTTTATACTTGGTGACACATCCAGGGGGAAGTAGCAGGTACTGGTGGCCCAGTGCCACATCCTTCCCAGTCTCAGCCACAGTCCGGGCACATGCGGGAAGGACCCCAGGCCACACTTGGTCTCATTAAGTCTAATGTTCCTTATCCTCCTATGCAGCTTGTTTTCAGGTGTTCTGATGTTGATTGATAATATCTCAACAAGATCTATCTTAGGGCATCCGTAATTATAAAAGGCTATCTCAGCATAAGTTGCCTTAACTTGCAGAGCAAAGTTCTGAGCATAGAGAGGGCAGTATAAGGTGTATTTTCTGATAGCAACCTTATTGCCTCCCTCACCTGCATCACCCTCATATCCAGTATTGCACATATACCTCATGTCACTGGTCACCACCTTACCAAATATATGAGTGGGTATGTGTGGGATAACTCCCTTGCCCTTGTATAGCTCCCTGATACTCACAGTGACTAGGCCATGCTGTACATCCAGCACATACCTGTATGTGTACTTGAAGCTGGAGGCTTTCTCCCTGATCCTGTCACACAACCTCTGCCGAAAAGAGGCAGTGAGGGTATGGTGGTATTCAATGTTCCTGGCCAACCTACTCCCATTAAACTCCTGCTGTATGTACTTTCTGTAGCCATTGAAGTCTTCAATGGGGCGAATGGGGCGGATAAAGTTGGCCTGTTTGAAGTATCTAGTCCTTCCTACCAGACCCGATGATAGATTGTACACATGGCTTTCATCCAGTGTTAGGCCATACAGTCCGCCCTGCTTCTTTGTTAAAGAAGCTCTGAGGATGGCCATAGACAGGCTGATTGCAGGTTTTAAGTGGTGGCTGAGGGCTTCACTGCGTACTGGGGAGGCATCTCCTTTCTGTGCTAAGTCTCCCTTATGTTCTGCCAATTGTACCTTATGTTGTGCTGGTACACATTGGTACACTAGAGGTAGAGGTGTATGCATGGTAAACCTGATAATGAGGATCATACTTGCCATCATTGCCACAATGACTGCCAGCTGAAACCTGCATATAGCCATGCTGCTAATTTTGATGTGAATTTGTGTGCTTACAATATGGACACTGTGGTATTCTTGCAGCCTTTGAGTCCTCTCTCTGGGTAATTCCTCACAACACCTGTATTAATTAAAATGAAATAAATTAAAGGGCATTAAAATACAATAGTAGGCAATGGGCACACAAGTGTGTGAAAAATACATGTGCTATTCTTCAGCCGTGGCCCTTTCCAGGCTGTATATTAGGAGGTAAGGGGTACAGGTTTTCGCATCTTCTGTGTTAAAGGCAAATGGTACTATCTTTTTTATAGGGGTGAATTTTTTCTGTATTGGTTGCCCAGTCCTGGGAGTGGTTTGACACCTGTAGGGTTTGTGATTATAAGTTTGTTGGTAGCACTTGGCATCCCTGCAAATCCCCTATCAAAATCACAAGTTATTTGGGACCAGAACTATTCCAGTAATTCCCACCTGTTGTTCATTAATCACTGTATAAATCATTCATCAAGGTATCTCAATACTCAGTCCTGTACTGGACCAAATCCTTGACAATAGATTCTTATAGGCAGAGGTTGGGTCAGGTGAGCTCCAACAGCCAAAGTCACACCTTGTAAGGGTATATTGCAGAAAATAACTATTTTCTAGATTACAGGGAGACAATCCCAGTGGCCGGGTGGGAGGAGATTTTCTGAGCTGCCCACCAGCAACCCCTAGGACAGAGAGCCAACACTCAGTGGCTTTGAGGAATTTGAAGTGATGTTTAAATGGAAAAATTGAATTGACGTGTTTTTCTTTTAGCTTCCTCCATGTTGAACTTTCTAGAATGTGACAAAAGTTTAAAGGTAAGTGTCAGAGATGCTGGAAGTGAGCGTCAAAAGATTAAACTCAGAATGTTGGTTGAACTTTCCCCTTTTAATTGCTTTTCCAGTGTATGACATATGTTCATTTTTTTTATTTTTTGTATTCTTTCCTTTTTATAGGACAGTCCATATAATTTTATGGCGTCACCGTGAGGCAATTTTATGACCACCTGTCTTAAGTTCTAATTCAATGTGAATATTTTCAAATGTAGTGAACCGCAGTTTACGAAATTCGGGAAAGAATCACAAATACAAGGAAATTTGTTTGAACCGTGTTTATTACCCAAAGGTATATAGTTACAAAGGTACTGTCTCTGAACAAAGGGTGCTTAATTTGAACAACAGGAGTATCTCGGTCCGCTGCACGGCTCGAGTCTGTAGTGTTAAGCGAAGCCTGGATCCCCTTGCGTAGGTAGTAGTATCCTCCGCTTACTGTCCGTTGGAGGGTGTCTGTAGTGCTGTCGGCACAATAACGTATGTCGCCCTTCGATAGTGGTCGTCTCCGGCTCCAGTAGAAAAGCCCCCGCTGTCGTAGCCTGGATGGTAGTCGGCGATGGTCGGCAGCATTGATGTATTCCGGGTGGCGGACCCACTACACTGCCCCCTAACTAGTTGGAGTAGAGGAGGTCAATGATAACTAGTTATGTAGGGTCCGCCGTGGCACCAAGGAGATCTCCTTGGCTCTAGACCTTTTTGTGCAGCGGGGCATAGGTTTCGCCACTCCGCCACATGGGTCCTGGAGCCAGGCTTGCGCTTGCCCCCAAGGTTTGCAGCCTTCATAGGCCTAAAGAGGCCAGCAGACATACCTGTCTGTTCTGATCCCGCAGCGCAATTCAACCAGAAGCATCCACCAAAGCATAAAAATATCAGTGTACAAGCTTTATTATTAAAACCAAGACCAGTGAACAAAACTAATCTTGTGGATAAAAACCACCACCTGCGAAGAAGATGTGTCGATAGTAATAACGGACTAGACAACTCAAGTGTAAGTTGAAGAGTGACTCTGCGAGTCTCTTTATTGAAGAGTTCCAAATACCAAGTTGGCGCACCTCACACTAGGTGGCGACGAGTCTTGAGTATCCAGACATCATCCCCGTTCAACCTGTAATGGAGAGAGAAGATGAGTTGACATGTTATTCAGATTCTTCTATTAAACGTCTAGGAGCTGTAGACACCCTTGAGCTCCTCCTGACCTCTGATCGAGGATTACCCTCTACTTGTGGTTTACAATTAACTTGTACATTTGATTCACGAGGAGTTCTTTCTACCTGTGGTTTACAATTATTGTATACAGTTGGTTTACTATGATCTTCTTCCTCTCTGATTCTATTTTCTTCAAATTCATCATTCATCACCTCTACATTTGTTTTACAGGTTTCATTTGTTTTTAGAAGATGCCTTCTGTTCCTTCTTAAGTTAACACCGTTCTCCGTAACAACCTCATATGACCTGTCAGCCAACCTGCGAGTAACGTTACCCTTCACCCCCCAATTTTTGTCTCGGATTCTTACTGTGTCCTGTTCCTTTAAAGGAGGCAAGTCCTTCGCAGAGTTATTATACTCATTTGTTTTTACCTTGTCCTGAGCTCCCTCTGGACCAACACTTTCAGTAAATACTTTTACATTCGGAAATACCGATCTAATCCGCCTTCCCATCAGTAGTTCAGCTGGCGATTTGCCACACTCCATTGGCGCAGCCCTTAGAGTTAGTATCGCCCTGTAAGGGTCTTCACCGTCCTCGTTTGCCCTACTCAACAAGTTTTTTACTACCCCCACTGCTCTTTCGGCCTTGCCGTTTGACTGAGGAAATCTGGGTGAGGACGTTCGGTGATTAAACCCATAACTCTTAGCAAAATCTTGGAACACTTTGCCACTAAACTGTGGCCCGTTGTCGCTCACAAATACTTCTGGCACTCCATGTCTAGCAAAAATGGACTTTAAATGTTCTATAACCTCGTCTGTGCTCATACCCCGCAACCTTGCAATTTCCGGGTAATTGCTGTGATAATCTACTACCAGTAAATAGTTCTGGTTATTCCAGAAAAATAAGTCTGCGGCAACTTTCTGCCATGGTCCCCATTTTGTGTCATCTTTCATGTATGTTTCTTTTTGTTGATTGGCCCTATATTTCAAACAAGTTGGGCAATTTAGTACCTGATTTTCTATGTCATTATTCATACCCGGCCAGTACATGACTTCTCTGGCTAGTCTACGTTGTTTCTCAATACCTAGATGACCAGTGTGTAACCTCTTTAACATTTCTTGACGCATGCTCACTGGCATGACAATGCGGTCACCTTTGAACAAAACTCCGTTAATTACAGCAAGTTCGTCTTTGAAAGTGGCGTAAGCTGGACAGGCTCCAGTTTTCCATCCATCTAGTATACACAATTTGACAGCACATAACATCTCATCGTTATCAGTCTCCCTCGCGATTTTTTCTAGTTGTTCGCGAGAGGCTGGAATGCTTGAATAAACCATGTCTACCTGAGCTTTAATTTCTTCTTCGGTACAATATGAGAGGCTTACCTCAGCAATCTTGGCCCGTGACAGCGTATCTGCCAGATACAAAAATTTACCTGGGGACCATTCTAACGTGACATCATACATTTGCAATTTTAACATCAATCTTTGCAACCTCGGAGACATATCGTGCATTGGCTTCTCTGAGAGCGGGACTAACGGTTTGTGGTCCGTCTCTAAAATAACATTACGAAGCCCATATATGAAGTTATGAAACTTCTTACAACCGTAAACTAGGCCCAGCGCCTCCTTTTCTATTTGGGCATACCTACATTCGCTCTTATTCAGAGATCTTGCCCCGTACGCTACTGGCTTCCAGTTTTCACCATGTAACTGTAGGAGCACGGCCCCGATCCCATCACAGGAAGCATCCGTGGAGACCTTGGTCTTCTTGTTAACATCAAAATATGCTAGGACAGGTTTTGTTGATAGCACTTGTTTTATACCCTCCCACTCATTTTGATGGGCTTCTGTCCATAACCAATCGACCTTGTTACAAAGTAGTTTTCTAATGTGTGTACAGTTCGCTGCTAGGTGTGGTACAAATCTCCCCACAAAATTTACGCAGCCTAATACCCTTTGGACATCTTCCTTGCAGACCGGATCTGCCATTTTAAGAATTGCTGCTATTCTGTCATCCGATGGACGAACACCCTCTCTGTCTAGGGATTCCCCCCAAAAAATTACCTTTGACTGACCTATTTCGCATTTTTCCCAATTCATCATCAAGTTGTGACTTACAATTTTTTCCTTTACCGCGGCGAGCCTAGTATCATGCTCTTCTTTGTTGGAACCCCAAACCAAGATATCATCAATATAAGTACGTACACCTTGACAACCCTCGAAAATATATGCCATACTCCGGTGGAATATTTCAGGGGCACTACACAACCCATATGGTAAACGTTTATACATGTATCTACCGAAAGGCGTAGAAAAAGTTGTACATTTTTTAGATTCCTCGCTTAGCTTCACCTGCCAAAACGCCTGTGTGGCGTCCAATTTGCTAAATACTGTGGCACCTTGCAACTCACCGAATATTTCATCTCTTGTGGGCAGTTGAAAATGCTCTCGTTTAATTGCTTTGTTAAGATCTTTTGGATCCAGACATACACGCAGCGATCCATTAGGTTTTTTAACCACCACCATTGAATTCACCCATTCAGTGGGTTCTGTTACCATTTCAATAACCCCTAGCTTTTCCATGCGTTGTAATTCATTTTGTAATTGACCCTTGATTGCTAATGGTACGCGTCTTGGAGGATTAACTACAGGCCTGGCATTTTCGTTAAGTTTTATGTCGTACACGACTGGAATAGCCGACAATTCAGATTTCCCATGCTCAGGTACAAAACATTGGTCTAACTCGTAAACAGCTTTCTCCTCCTTGATGTTCTGAACACCTACACCTTTACATGTGACCTCATTGACTTCATTCTTTTCGAAAATTCTTTTGATTAACCCAAGTTTCTCACAGGTGTCTCCACCCAACAGGCTTGAACCGTCACAAACTATGAAGACTACCGGAATTGTTCTTTTAAACACCTGAACTCTAAGAATGATTCCACCTTTTACAGCAATTTCACGGTCATTGTAATCAGTCAATTTAACGTTAACTGTTTTTAACGCTGGAGCATTTTGTAACCCTACATAATCATTTACATTCAAGAGGTTTGCCTCTGCTCCCGTATCAAGTTTTACAGTAATCATTGAATTGTCTACTTTTAGATGGTGCACCCATTTGGATTGCGTCGACTTACTGAGACGAATTTCTTTCGGCGGAGTTCCTTTGTTGACCGCTCCGATGTAGAATGAGTTGATGGCGTTGATTTCCACGTCCTCTTCCTCTTCTAGTATATCTGCTCGAACGGCTGCCACTTTGCTATAACACTGCTTCGCAACATGTCCTTTTGACTTGCATTTAGGACAGATCTTGTCCCACGCCGGGCATGCCATTTTGAGATGTCTGGTCCCACACCTCCTGCAGTCCATGGTCTGTTTCCTCCACGCTCCTCCGTGCGATGCTCCTTGACTGCTGACAGCACCTCCACGTGGTCTGTCATATCTGCTGTCACTCCTGCTGACAGCGTTAACGGCCTGCGTTTGTAGCCCAACCGTTTCCATCATTCGTGCTTCCATTTGGCTAACACTTGCTGCTCTACACATTGTCACAGCATCTGGCAATTTTAGTCCTACCCTTCTCAGTAATCTCTCCCTGAGTGATGAATCTCTTATTCCGCTCACCACTTTCTGATTTACGAGATCATCCTCCAGTGCGCCCCACTCGCACGAGCTAGCCAAGTAGCGGAGATCTGTATAGTAGTTCTCAAAAGTCTCACCTTCCACTTGCTTCCTTTCCAGAAACACATGTCTTTCATAAGTGAGATTCTTTCGAGGAGAACAATAATCCTCAAACTTTTTCATTACATCCTTGTACTTCTTGCAGTCCTGAGTTTCTTCATACGTGAACGTCTTGTAGACCTTGTGAGCATCTGTGCCCACGCAGTTGAGCAATATTCCAATGCGACGCTTGTCCTTGCCTTCGGCGATGTCGACCGCATCGAAGTAGCTCTCTAATTGTTCTTGAAACAACACCCAGTTGTTCGCCACATTTCCTCTGACCAGATTCAATCCTTGTGGGGGATTTATACCATTCATGGCTCCGTTTGTTGTACTTTTCCGTACTGATTCTGTCGTAATTTCACCCTGGTACCATGTGTCGATAGTAATAACGGACTAGACAACTCAAGTGTAAGTTGAAGAGTGACTCTGCGAGTCTCTTTATTGAAGAGTTCCAAATACCAAGTTGGCGCACCTCACACTAGGTGGCGACGAGTCTTGAGTATCCAGACAGAAGAGTGCCCTCTTCTTGCTGTGAGATGAAGCCACACAAGACCGCAGCCTCAGGGTATCGCAGCGCAAATCCCTAGCCCTCATGACAAGTCTCAGAGAAACTCGTCTTCCTTGTCCGCCTCAGCTTCAGCCTTTGAAACACTGTTAAGCGACAAGTTCCCAATAAGGGCCTCGTCAAACGGATCAAACCGATTGGGGACAGTGACCATGTTGTCTTCCTGTCCCAGCGAATCATACATTGCCGTTGTGTCGGAATCCGAATCCTGGAGGAGCTCTTGCCCATTCGCATCTGATATTTCAGCAGACTTGTCTGAGCTAGCCCCCACCGTCTCAGGACCTTACATGGGAGAATCTCCCTCTCCCAAGAGAGGGGGAGGCATTGGGTGAACCCGTGCTCTACTTCCCACCTCCCAATCCACAGATTCGGGTTCTGGAAGAGATACCACCACTAGTGGTTCCTTCGCGGACAATTCCACTGAAGTTGACGCCTCCTTCAGCTTCGGTGAGCCCTCACCATCCGGTGGTGGTTTGGGCTTGGTCACCAAAGACTTCTTGCAGATGAAGGAGAGGCATTTTGTGGCTGAGGAGATGTCTCCCCTGGGCTCCGAAGTGGACGTAGAGGCGACAACCCTAGGTTGCTCCACCCTCTTGCACAAATCCATGGTGTGGTAGCTAGGAGGCAGGTTAGGGCCCCAATTAGCTGCTGGCCCGCAGCCCGCCGTTTTCACGATTTCACGATTTCACGAAGCTGAGTTAAATCAACTATGCCTGTGACTACGGAACCATCAGAGTCCATTGGAGTTCCCGAAGGATCCAACACCTGAATGGTTTATTTCCCTAGTGGGGACAGACCAGAGGTCAGAGGGAAGGAAGGCTTCGGCGAATCAAGAGCCTCAACACACAGACACTCCGTCTCCTGAAGTTGCCGGATCTGTTAATCCACCTCCTTCAGAGCAGCCTCCTGGCGATCAGCTTCTTCCTTCACTTGACGAGCTGCCAACTTGTCTTGCTCCTGGAAGTACGCTTGGTCATGGGCCTGTTGGTCCGCGTGACGGCATCGCCATTCCGCTTCTGCGGCCTTTTCCTTTTTGACGGTTGCTTCAGCGCTCTTCTGCGTCCACTTGGTCCGGCGATTGGCCTCTTCTTCCTGTAGTTTCCGTGACAGAGCCTCCTTCGCCAGCCGTTTCTCTTGGAGTTTGGCTTTGTGTTCCTTGCGGAAACGTTCTCCAGAGCACGGTTTTGCTCAAATAGCAGATGCCATTTCGTATATGAGCAGCCTACTCGTCTTGCGAGTCTCCATATCCGATTCCGTGGATCGGACAGGAGTCGCTTCCAGGGCAGCAGTCCGACGTGGAGAAGGCTGTACCACCGCAGAAGTGTCATGAGAAGGAGCATCACAACCGATTCCTCCGTAATGAGGCTTCGGTCCCTGGCGGTCAGCCGGAAGGAATCTGGGGGGAGCCCGTAGTGCCTTCTCTGACTTCTCATGAATCTCCCTCTTATGTTGCTGTAGCCATAAAACCGGGTTAACAGCCAAGGGAGAAGTCTCCACCCTTGTGCGTGCGGGAGATGGAGGTTTCACAGTATGCTGCGCCGCCTGAGCCCTTAGCAGAGTTACCTCTGCATGAAGCTCTTGGTTCTCCTGACGAAGTCCGATGACTTGCGTGTCGAGAAGGTTAATTCTCTCCACCAGGAGTTCCTGCCTGCTCAGTGAGTGAACGATTCACATCCGCCATGAGCTGCGCGATTTCCATCTGGCTATAGACCAGGCGGTCCATTGAGAGGCCTGTAGGTCTCTGCGATGTCGACACAGAATCCCTCCAACGACTCCTGTAGAGCCAGTCGCGGGACTGCCGCACGGTCCGCTACCAGCTTACGAGCTTGTGATACGTTAGCTCGATCAACTGGTCGTAGCACGGGCCTGTTGGTCCGGCTCTGGTTCAGTAGCAGCTGGCCTTCTCCCTTGTGCCGTGGCAGGAGGGACGCGCTGGACTTCTGTAGGACCGTAAGGCCCCCAGAGGTACCAGGCAACGCGGGAAATTCCTTCTCATTAGAGATTGGGGGAATTTTATACCCGTCGGCCAAGGCGTTCCTAGAAGGGGGCAGAGCAGGAACAAATTCCTTCTTCGCCTTTTTTCTCGGAGGGTCGCTCTGTGTCGGACTTGTCCAATCCCTTCTTCTTACGTTTACCCTTACCGGAGCGTTTAGGCTTTTTCAAGTCCTTCTCCAAGGGGTAACGAGACGTAAACGGTAACGAGACGGCCTTCGTGGTTGCGGCTGCGAGATGCAATGTGCTCTTATATCCCCACTGGGGGACAAAAGTCATGCCTTTCTTTGCAAGAAAAGGCATGATCCGCTCAATCGCATTCTGCCTTGCCATCTTGTGTGGCTCCTTGGACCCATGGGCCACCAATTCGGAGCGTCGGCCCACAGCTACTGGACATAGCTTTATCGGGCACATCCACATAGGAGTGACTGGCGTATGGACCTCACACATATATCGGGTGAAGAGTAGCCACGATTTGAAAATCTGCGGCTTACCCACCAGCGCTTCTATCCTGCAGAGCAGAAACGGGCACCACGAAACCCTCTTCGTACAGTAGCATGGCCATCTGTAACTTTCGGGCTGCCTCATACAAATACTGGAGATCAGCATTACGCAGGGTTTTCCCTGGGTCGGTGCATTGGACGAAAATGTTATGATACTCTTTCACCGAGACCGCCTCGTGGTAATTTGGGCAGTCGTAGAATCGCTCGACATCCGATTCATCGTGAAACGCCTCATTTCGCTCTCGCTCAGTGGCCGGATGGAGAGACAGAATAGGCTTCTTGTCATCCCCCCACTTGAGCTTCTTCACCGCCGCGTTGAGAGCTTTGTGCCGGCTGCCACATCAGGGTCCTTAAGACCTTCCGGGGGGCTTGCGTCCGAGTCAGATTGACTGGACGGGCCATATACATCTCATTTTAGTTGATTGGCGCGCTCATGACTCGTCGTTTGCGATTGGCAGCTGTCTCCTCAAAGTTTGAGGGGTCCGCCGCAAGTTTTCTGTCGTCATCACTCATGAAAGCGAGACTCCGGGCTACCATACTGTAGAGGGCCCCATCGGGCTCCTTCCGCAGCATGACCATGTTACTATGACCTGGAACACAATACAGAGCACTCAAATCACAGTCGTAAGAATATCCCGCACACATACGGCCTAACCAGTAGTCCGCCGAGAGAGAGAATGCAAGGCAGCCAACCACAAGTGTTGGCTGAAGTTAATTGCCTGATACGTCCCTGCCAGAACTACTCACTCACACCCAAGGTGTTGACATCGCTCGCGAACACTTGTGGGTCATGGCAGTTGTTCGTGAACAGCCCAACCCCATAGTTGACACTACTCGTGAATGTTTGTGTGTCATGACCGCTGTGCGAACAGCCAACCCAACAGTGGCTGACACCACTCGCGAAGTCAGTTATTCGGTGGCATTTGTGTCTCCACTCATGTCCAGCTCTTTTATTGCGAACATTGCCACGACACTCGTAAGGACACAAAACCAGGCCAGATATACCCCACCTGGTGTCAATAGAATCTGCACCCAAAAACACCGGCAGTGCGTTAAGGTCACCCCTGAGCACATGGCGGGCAGCTTCAAAGCTGACTACCGAAACCAGTGAGATTTTAGCAATGTCTCGTAACTTCTTATGAACAGAATAGGCCCATTGTCATTGTGTCATTGGACACAAACCCTTTTCTCGTTCACTTGATGCACATGGCGGTATGTCTTAGCACGCTATAAGGAAGCGGCCAGAAACTAACTATAGTTATTCATCAATGGCAACATAATGACATGTTTTCACATTTAACATCACTATGATCCAACAATGAAATATAACGTTTGCTGCTACTTACAGTGAACTGGATTTCTCCTCACTCTTGTAAAAGCCAAAGGTTAAGTTGATGCGAGCCAACTCACTTCTTGCTTGACTGACTGTCTCGGAGGCAGGTGCTCCAAGATCAAGTCATGTGATCACTCAATCGCCGCAGGTTGCGCCCGCGTGGCGCCCTCATCAGGCGCAGCCTCCAACATATGTTTTCTTTTTGTGAAAACGGATCCTCTCGTATAGTCGTATAACTTTACGAAAACTTGTATGTGATCATTGACCACGGTTAGTAACACCTTTGTGTTAAACATGTGTATGTACAGCCCTAGACGGGCTATTCCAAGGTACTATAGTTTTCTAGGAATATGGAACATACTCACCCTCAGGCTTCTTACTACTAGTGACTATGGTTGATTTCGGCCCGATCGAGGTACTGTCCACATCCGGAATGCATACTAGCAGTTTCCGCCCCCCAGCTTTGTACAGCTATTGCCGTATAGGGTTGGTCGCTACGGAGGTGTCCACTCTCCTAATGTATTGACCAAATGACTTCTCATTGTGTATTTTTTTCCTTAACCAATGCCTTTGACAGGCACGACCGGGTTAACAGACCATCTTTTGTCATTTATGTGGAGGCTGTTTGGTTTCTCCCGAGTTATCCGATCCCAAGCCTGATCAGCCTCTTGGAGACTCGCTTCCCAACGCCTTGCCTTGCAACGTCGGGCAGGCTCATGGGGTTTGGCACCTCCGAACCCCGCTGTACAAGCTTATCAGGCTTGTCTGTTCTTTTTGCCAAAGGTCTCATTCCTTTGCCCGGCTACTTCGGTAGAGGAGTTAGTCAGCCTGGAGGGTGCGCAGTCACCCCACTACACCCCTTTTTGTGTTTTGGTGGACGGCCACGCCTGTTCGCGAGATTAACTTTCCGGCGAAGTGTTTTCTGAAACGACTCAGCTCTCGACCGAAATGTGTACAATGAAGCTATATACAGCAATCTTATTCAATACAGTATATTATATGCGCATCAAAATGCTCATTTATATGCACGATATTTAGTTCATTTTAGGGTAAATTTTCATTAAGTTATGAATAGTTTTTAATGAACATTCAGATGAAACGATCATCCAATTAGAGTTGCTGAGGAACCCAACAATTGGCAATAGCCACCAATAGAGTATACTTAGAAAGATATTCACTCATTCATCATTTTGCCACAAACATGAGCGTAGGTGTCTATCATTCACCCTTTGTTTGGTGTAGATTGTGGAGTTGGTAGACCCATTGGGGGTACACTACATATACATATGTAAAGTTGGGGATGCTTTGATTACACATCCTCTACTATTGCCTACAAATGATTACAGACAGAATATAGAAGAATATCCCCCAAAACAATTCAAGATATATAATGGTTAATTCCAATAGTGCATGTCAAAATACTACAAGGGTTGTGCTTTTAGTATAGAAGAATTAGTAATAATGACAGGCTTTTGTAGCGCCCTCTAGTGCTAAAATGCACAATTGACACTGTTTGGTTTAGCACAGTGGGGTTTATGAATACAGGGAGGGAGAGGGGGGTGTAATGAGCGACAGGTGAGTATGAAATGCCAGCTATAGGTGAGGGAAGTGCCAGTTAATGTGGCTTTTCGCACCTTTGGTAAATTGATGTAGCCTAGATGCTTGAGGGTAGTTTTATGATGCGTTTTCATGCACTGTGAAGGACACACTGGGAACATATATTACTAAATGTTAGGGTAAATTTTGTAAGATGCAAATTTATAAATACTTATATAGTTGGGAATGTGAAGTAGAAAAAAAATGGTTCAGTGGTTAGGCTGTATATGCCTTTACATAGCTTTACTTATTAAATTAAAAGCTATGGTGATTGACAGTGTGTGCAGTATGCAGTCATGTACTATGCCCCTCTAAGGAAGCTTGCAGCTTGACCAGTGAGTGGACTGCATTTTCTTTGCTAGTCACACTGAGACATACACTTTACATAGACCTAAAAAGCTGTGAGGCAGAATGGGTGTACGCATAGGGTTGTCAGGGTCGATAACAGATTTCATCAAATCTCCACTCCACTTGACACAACCTGCGGGCGTGTCCACAACATAGGAGTTTCCTCCTAATAGTGTAATGATCTAATAGAAGAAGACTAACAAAGTCTGATCTTCATGAGAAGAACGAAGCAACTGTTTAATGGTAAAGAAAGATACAGGCTCCTCCAGGAGATTACATGAATAGTAATGAGTGGGCGGAGCCCTTACGTAATATCCATGGCATAGCATGTATAAGTAGACTTGCACAGTCCTAGCTAGTTAAGTATAATTAGCGATTTTAAGTAATGTGATAATAGGTGATAATTAATAATAATATAAATATAATGAGGTTACACAATGGTACGTAATGTTACATAACACTGCCCCCCCGCCCTCAATCAGATATGAAGTATCAAATGAGGGTGTACCCTAAAAACTTACAAGAAAATTTTTAGGAATTTTTTGAAAAATTAAAAATATTAAGAATTAATAATTTTAAATAGCTGTGCTGTTACCTAGTTATCCATACCATGCCATATGCGCGGTTACATTGTGCGCAAAACGATATTAAATACATAAAAACAAATCATACTATTTAATTACCATTTTGTAAACATTCTCAATAAATTCATAAAGATTTTCAAAATGTCGTTATGAACATGTAATAATGGAAACTCATAATAGTGAAATAACCTCTAATACTAAGGTCGTAATAGCTTGAAAAATCTGATTAATATCCTATACGAAGGGATATCACTTTATAAAAATGACAAGATATGAAAACACCGCAGGTGTTAACTCTATGAGAAACCAATTTCTAGTGTTTAATTCCCAATAGTACGGTCCAATCTGAGAATTTAATCCTAATCAAGCATAAAAAAATATCGTGTGAACCAACGCAAAGTAGAATCCTGATATGTATTGGGATTCCTATGTTAAAGTCTAAATAGTTCAGTTCAAACAGTAACAATCTACGTCGTTTAATTTCTTCCATGTTTAATTCAGAATAGGTCAGTCCAAACAGTAACACCAGCTGGCGCCACCGTCCAATCGGTTTTGGACCGGACACCTTACCAAGTATAAATAGCGGGCAATTTGTGCAGCGAACCATTGGGAACGCAGCCGCTGAGCCAAACGCACCACCGTACTAAGGGCTACAACAAGCTTTGACGAAGAGATTGTTATACCTGAGTGTTTTCTAACTACACACACATAGGCAAAGACCCATTGTCAAATGAGCAAGAGTATTTGTATGTTCCAACTACCAAATACCCAGAGATAAATAAAGTGAATTATCCCGCACGGCTTGATATGTAATCAACCGGCCTTGCTCGTTGATTATGTAACAAGTTAAACCCCATCCCCTTCCTACTCTACAAGGATGACGGTTCACCCCGTTGCTACGCTCGATTTTTCAATTGCATAGCATAAATATTATTTGCTGCACCTACATGCAGTAAGGCACATGTAAAATTATCATTTGTGAGTTCATGAGTATAGCAAACAACACTACAGTTTAAAAAAAATACAGTGTTTCTTTGAAATAAGCGAATGATCCGACAGACTTTTACTGATTCTACATGCAACATTTCGAAGTGATTTGATCAATGTATTATTCTTGTTTGATTGTTCAACTTCAATGAACTTTGTAAACTCAATTACTTCCATTACTTTCCTCATATTAAAATTCGATATCGACCCTACAATTAAAATCTGATTGGGATTCATTACTAAAATCTATTCAGTTCTGTCTATTAGGCCTGTTCCATATTCATTAGTCATGTATTACTTTTATAGTCATAGTGTTACATTTATAGCCATAGTTTTTTTTATAAACAGTTATCTATGTTTCCATGGAGCTACTAGATACGCTACTAGATTATTGACACATACAGGGGCCTGCATGTGGCATAACTTATCCTAGGTATGACCAGACGGGTATGCATACATATATAGAAATATCTATACCTAAAAATCTCTAATAATTGGTTGTATACCTTTTCAATGATGGTGAATGACATAAACAGTATTTCTTCGTTGATTTGGGGAATTTGGAGCTACGATCTGTGGTGTAGGTGGGCGTGATATATAAGAGGCAATATGCATTGTTTACCCTTAAAATACCCCAACAAATATTGAAAACGGGGGTCAAACTTAGCTCTAAAATCGTTACCATTTAATAAGGATTATATCGATGAAGCTCTTGAGAGCTTAATGTGGAGGCTAGTTATGTCTGGTCACATTATTTTATCAACCAAGTCAAAATCATGAAACATATTATTTCGATTTTGTGTGATACAATGTCAGAAAAAAGGAGAGACAATACTTTCGATTTTTAGGGTCATCTTAGTAGTAAAGAGATCTTATTCTATTTCTTATACTTTCGTTTGGACCTAGAGCTAGTTTTCTGAAGGGTTTTCTTCATTTATATTTTTTTCATTAGTTTTCTTTTTTTTTACTGATACGTAAATGGAAGGATTGGTCCTATCCCTAATTTCTGTAATATAAAAACATATTGAAGCCTTAATTATTTACTCTGTGTACGTCATCACGCTGCATACATTTGTGCATATTCTTTTACGCACACTGGTGCCACAAATGATGTACAAGGTACAAAAAAGTATACATTTTCTGAAACAGGAATTTCTCTTCTTCGTAATAATACAACAAATAAAGCAATGGCATGAGTTGTACTCACACAACAAACGACTGAATGAAGTGTAGTAGTTCTGCAATGCTCCACTTGGTGACAGGCCATAAAGGCCTAGTTCATCTATTCTTACATAGAGGTGCCCTGCACTTGGGTGTAATGTATAGTCAGACATTACCTCTAATTTACTATTTGTACCCTTATTATATTACTTAACCCTTTCTATAATACTCCTGTAAGAGTTCTCTATCACTTTGTTCTCTATATATTCTTCTGTACTCTGTGTATTGCCATTTACACTATACTTGTTATGTACTCTTGTTGGTGCTACCCGTTGTGTGTACGGAAGGATATTAACTACCTTGTCCGGAACCCCGGACTCTGGGCCGTTTTCGCGGACTGGAGAATAAAGAGAGCTACAGGGAATTGTGCCTTGTTAAGTTGTTTATTCGGATCAAAGAGCGAATCACTACAATTGGTGCCGTGACCAGTTCTTGACCAGTCCTGAAGACTAAGCGCGACGGATTTGGAATAAATCCGGATTTGGTTTTTGACTTTTTGGTTCTCTTTCAGAGATGGCAGCAGCGCCTGGAGCGGAGGGCGGACCCCCGCCTGGAGCGGAAGGCGGACCCCCGCCTTACCCTGTACGGATGAGCAAGCAACTTGTGCGGCCGGGCAAACTGATTGCCACTGGGACTACATTGGCGGATATGAAGTTCGATAGACAGTTCAGACAAATTATTTTGTCTGATGTTGGTTCTGAATCTGACGAGTACAGAACTGGCCGGGAGGACCGTGCAGCCTTCACGGATTACAGATCCCCTGAAAGCGACATGGAGTCAGACGAGGAAAGCTTGTTGAAAGCAACTCGCCTCCAGTTGTTGGGTTTGCAGAGGAATTTGGCTGAAGAGAAAAGAAAGAACTTAGAGTTTGTTGCACAAATGAGACAACTCGTGTTCCAGAACCGAGAGATCCATGAAACACTGGATGTGGTGACAGAAAGGGACTCTGTTTTTATTAAAAAATTGCAGATAGAGAATGAAAAGTTGAAGTGTGAAATATCTCGGGTTGACGATCATTCTCGTCTCCAGAATGTTTCTGAAGATCAGTCAGCTTCAACTCAGACTGATTCTGTGTCGTCCCCTTTTTGGAATACACTGGCGGCAGATACACGTCGGAGGAGTATGGCTCCTCTGAATACAAGTAGGTCTGCTCCTGTGTGTTCAACGTTTGCGGATCCACAAGCCGGGTTAGAAACTAGGGAAGGTAGAATGGATTTCTTTGGATCTCCAGTTGGTTTATCTGAGGATACGGCGAAGAGAGTAACATTTCGGGACCACAAAAGTTCTGGTATGTCTACTTCTTCCCCTGCTAATGGGTCGTTCAGTAAAGGAAAGGAAACACCCTCTCAGAAAAGCCCGCAGGCCAGTTTTTCTGTGACATGTAGGAGTTTTGGTACTCAAACTCCGTTTGAATCTGATACGGTGCAGGTAACTGATTTGTCTGCTAGTATTGGCACTCAGATGGATAAGACTCCTGGAGAGGAAGGGAATAAGGATGGCACTGCAAGTTCTGGTAAGAAAAGCAGTACTGCAGGGACGGACACTGATTTCGAGAGAGGTCAGGTAAAGGGAGATGTCTACAAGCCGAAGATACGGGTTGTGGCTGGCTCTCCTGGTGATCCGTCGGATCCGAGTGATTCATCCTCTTCCTCGTCCTCTGACTCTGAATCTCCTGCCCCCAGGAAGAAAGGAAAGAAATCGAAAAAAGTAAAAGTCACGGAAAACCAAAGAGCGATCTCGGATCGCTAAAAAAGATCGATCCCTTGTCCAGGGATTAAGTTATGATGGAACGGACGACTCGGACTTTGGTGAGTTTGAATATACTCAGGGTCCGGGTAAGAGCAAATACACCATGCATCCGCCCGTCATGAAGATGTGGGACCAAAAGGACCCTTGGCGTGTTTACCTGTCTGAGATGCGGGTAATGGCAGTTGCATGCAACTGGTCAGAGGAAGAGTTCCTGCTTCAGTTGCAGTGGGGATGCAAGCGGCAGTTGGCGGATATGGGTGATCTGCCTGCAGGTCTGTCTCTGAAGGAATTCGTTTAACACATGGACGCGAATTTCGGCGAGGTTTCTCGTATAAAAAGACAAGCTGAATTTTGTGCTTGTCGCCAGACTCCCGGACAGACTGTCCGGCAGTTTGGTAACGAGGTAGCCCGCAGAGCCAGGTACGCTTTCGGTAAGAGAATGAATAGTACCATAGTCAATATGGCTCTTCATACTTACCTGAAAGGGTTGACTAGCTGTGAGCAGGCCAATTGGGCTCGTCTGAAGGAACCCGTAGACCTACAGGAGGCCATTCATTGGTCAGAGGTTTACGAAGGATGCCTGATGGACACGGAATCCAGTGTGGTCGTCCAAAAACTTGCTGCGCTGCCAGCTCCTGAACCAGTTCAGGAACGCGCTTTGGCTGTAAAGAAGAGAAGGTCCCGCCGCAAGTCCGGTGCTGCTGTAGCCCAGGTGATTGAGCCCCTGGATGATGATGATGTTACCTCCTCTGGTTCGGAGACTTTGGACGTGACAACCGTCATCTGTCAGGCCTTGCAGGCCTATAGGGATTTCAAGAAGAAGCCTGGTGATGGCAAGACTGGACAACCCTGGAAGAAAACATTTTCTGGGCAATTCTCCAGCCGGAGAAGGGACGGACCCAGGAGATGTTACTTCTGTGGGAAGGAAGGACATATCTCTCCTGATTGTCCTACCACGAAGATTTTGAAGGAGTTGGCCGAGTCTACTAAAGCTAAGGCTCCGGAAAACCCTTCACGGCCCTTATAGGAAGCGATATGGGGGCCGGAGGGACGCCGCTTCATAGTACTACAGCTCGGACGGATTTGGCTAGTAGTATAGGAACTGGGGGTGTTGCTCAGGCACTTGCTAGTAAGGGGTTAGCTTTGACACAAGGTCAGGCGCTCCCGGACGCAAGAGATCCTAGGTCGTTGCCGGAAAAGAACACCTGTCTAGGTGAGGATATCTCCCCGGATATCTCCCAGGATAGCCCGGATTCTGCTTCTCATTGAGATGGGGACAGGACGGGTACCAAGCTGTTGAAGGTCAGATCGTTGTGGTTGGACAGAACCCCAACAGGTCGGCGCGGATACAGAAAGTTTCTGTACAGCAGCCAAAGACACTGAGGATCACGGATAATTTGATTGTCCGTGAGAGATGGTATGCCCCAGTGGGGTTAGACAGTGAGAATGGAGATTTTCTGGTTGACCCTGGCGCTACTACTAGCCTGGTTACCAAGAGATTCTATGATTCTCTTTCTTCCAAACCACCTTTGGTTCCGGTCCAAATGGTGTGTGCAATGGGGAATGGGCTGCCTATAACCACTCATGGGAGCGCGCTTTGTCCTTTGAAGATAGGGGATCGGACATACATGATTACATGTCTGGTTGTCTCCGGCCTGAAAGGTCCGGAAGATGGACTTATTGGGGCGGATTTTTATTACGTCCATAAATGTAATCTTGACTGGTCTGGATTGCTATTCCTTGAGAATCAAGCAGTATCTGTATTGTGTAAGCAATGGAAGCACATGAAGAGAAGCTTGAGACAGTCCACTGTTCAGGCTGTTGAAGTGAGAGAGTTCGTGGACGGGGGAGAAGTCAGGTTGAAAGTCCTCCAACCCCGGTCCGTGACCCTTGCTAAGATAGACCTGGGTAGAGGCTCTGACACGTCAGATGGGCTGATGTTCGAGCCTGATCAGGGATTGTTAAAAGACTTTGCCTTGGGAAGCCTTAATACATACGTATCGGGTAACGTTAATTCGTCCGTGGTAGCTTTTTCCAATCCGTCCGGTTCCACCGTACGCCTGAATTGTGACATGATAGTAGGGAGAGTGAGTGTTGTGACTTTGGTGTCCGATGCTTCCCTACCGGAGGAGGAGGATAATGAAATGATTAAGACGGCTATTATCAATTCCATACAGGTAATGGACTCGCCTATTGTGGATGATGAGCTTTTGGCTCCTGATATAGTTGTCCCTCCTAGTCCCGAAGATCCGTTAGAAAAGTTGGTGAATGATGCTCATCTGTCTGAAAAAGAAGAAAAAGAGTTAGTTAGGAAACTGCTCTATGATTTCGAAGACTGTTTTTCCTTGCCTGGTACCAAAGTTGGTTGCACTCACTTGGTTCGCCATGTGATTGACACTGGGGATGCAATCCCTGTGAAGCAAGCCTATCGCAGGTTGCCAGTGGCTAGGCGGGAGGGAGCAGAGGCTGAGATCTGGAAAATGTATAAAGAAGGCAGAATAGAGCATAGCAGTAGCCCGTGGGGAGCTCCCATAGTTATGGTTGCTAAAAAAGACGGAACACAGAGGTTCTGTGTAGACTACCGCCAGCTAAATTCCGTGACTAGAAAGGATAGTTTTCCTCTTCCCCGAATTGATGAGTGTGTTGAGGCCTTGGGTGGTAACCAATGGTTTTGCACACTAGACTTGGAGTCTGGATATTGGCAGGTTGCAATGGATGAGGAAAGGAAGCACAAAACTGCTTTTCTATCCAGTGTGGGTCTGTTTCAGTTTAAAGTGATGGCTTTTGGACTGTGTAACGCCCCTGCCACTTTCCAACGCATGATGGACCGTATGTTGGACGGATTGCGTTGGAAATCCTGTTTGGTATACCTGGATGATGTGGTGGTCTTTGGTAAGACTCTCCAGGAATGCGCGGACAACCTGAAATTGGTACTGGAACGCATTAGGGAATATGGGCTTAAGCTCAAACCTAAAAAATGCGAGCTCTTCCGGAAAGAAGTAAAATATTTGGGTAGGATTGTTTCTGCTGCTGGAATCCGGGCGGATCCGGCTAAGATAGTTAAGGTGCAGGAATGGCCTATTCCAAAAACTGCTAAAGAAGTGAGACAATTCCTTGGTTTTGCTTCCTACTACAGGGAGTTTCAGCCAAACTTTGGTGGAATTGTAGCTCCTCTGCAACAAATTGTGACGGACGCGGGGAATGAGAAACGCTATAGCAAGCCTATAGTGTGGTCCAAAAAGTGTGATGAAGCTTTTAAGTCGGCTAAGACTTTGTTAACTTCAGCCCCAGTTCTTGGGTATCCTAGGAAGGAAGGTTATTTCATCTTGGATACTGATGCCAGTGGCTTTGCAATGGCCGGAGTTTTGTCACAGATTCAAGACGGCAAGGAAGTCGTATTGGGATACGCTAGTAATAGCCTCACCAAGCCACAGAAAAATTACTGTGCTACGAAACGTGAGCTATTGGCTGTGCTGTCCTACTTGAAGAAGTTTAGACACTATCTCCTTGGCAATCGTAATTTTTACGTAAGAACTGATCATGCTTCCCTAAGATGGCTCCTGAATTTTAAAGATCCAACGGATATGCTTGCTAGGTGGTTAGCTACTATGCAAGAGTATGGCTTGGAGCAGAGTATGATACTTCACCGTGCAGGGAAGAAACATGCCAATGCGGACGGATTGTCGCGAATCCCTACAAGGAAATGCGCGAACCCCAGCTGTCTCGATTGTGGTGTCCATGATGCTGTGATTGCGGAGGCTGTGGCTGTTCTGGGTTCCTTGGAAGATGAAATCCGGGATGCTCAACAGGAAGATCCCCTCGTGAAAAGAGTTATGGCTGTATTGGACGGATCCAGTCCGGTTCCCAGCAAAGAACAATTGTCTGGTGAGCCACAGGAATTCTGTACATACATCCGTAACAGAGAGAATTTAGAGATGGTCCAGGGTGTCTTATGTCTGCGGTGGCTGCGTAAGAACACTGGACACACGTATGTCAGGAAGATAATCCCTGCCTCTATGAGAAGGAATATTTTTCGTTGCTTGCACGGATCTCAGTTGCAAGGTCATTATGGCGATTTCAAGACTAGCTGGAAGGCAAAAATGAAATATTTTTGGCCTGGTATGCGCTATGACTTGAAGAGATGGCTAAAGGCTTGCCCTGAGTGCAGCATGAGAAAGTCTAGAGGCGGACGAGGTATTACACCTTTAACCCAATAAATACTAATAATGCCTTCAGGCATTCCCTGGGAAAAAACGGATAATGCCTTCAGGCATTACCTGCAATACATGGGAAAAAACGGATAATGCCTTCAGGCATTACCTGCAATACATGGGAAAAAACGGATAATGCCTCCAGGCATTATGAGCATGTTATATTCTAAAAACAGTTATATTTTTTTTACTATTTTACATATTCAAAATCTGCTTTCAGGATTATCTTCTATGTTGACTACATTTTTCATAAAAGATATTGTTTTAAAATAATACCATTGCCATGGCAACACAAAATAGCATGTATTCATTAGATTACACATGGTGGGAAAACATTACGTCACAATGCAGACGACTTCAGTTCATAATGGTAACCCATTCAGGTCTCATAATTAAAGATATTGCGTTGATATTCACAAAATAAGCTGTCAAAGTTAGATATCCAATGCCTCTTAGTATCCTGTGGTATCACATCAATGTAATCATTGTATTTTAAATTGAATAAATAGGATTTTCCTTCTGATACCCATGTGCGTGCTGTCACCCATTTATGACGACGTCTGATATTGTTTCCCTGCAGCGAGATGCAGCAAGATTTGCCATTTATTTCTGGCTATATATAATCGTTTGAAATGATTTTTCCAGGGCCTGCCTTCAGTCCTATATGTCCTCTAAGCAAGCCTGTAGTTTGAACACTATATACGCATTAATAAATCCAGGAGATGAGAAACAAAAATTAATGTTATTTTTATGTGAGGCCTATGTCACCACCTACCGTTTTTATAGGACGTGACGTCGTCCTATGACGTCGTCCTATGACGTCAATCATAGCGATGCAATAACGTTTTTTAGACACACACACTTTGTGACGTTCAGCTGTGAATGGGTTAAAGAAGGAGATCCATGGTGAACGATGGAGTAGGATAGCGTTGGATATTATAGGTCCATTTAAGACTACCCCTAGAGGTAACAACTACGTGATGGTAATTACGGACCATTTCTCGAAATGGGCGGAAGCATTTCCTATGCCAGACCACACGGCAGAAAGATGTGCTGAAGTTTTGTTTAGAGAATGGGTACTGAGATTTGGCTGTCCTGTTTCGTTGCAGACGGACGGAGCGCCGGAATTCAGGTCTCGGCTGTTGCGAAGTTTGTTAGACATGTTGGGGGTGGAAAAGCTAATCACTCTTCCTTACAGGCCTCAGTCAAATGGACAGGTAGAGAGATTTAATCGTGTTCTTGTCGAGCAGCTCTCTTGCCTGACGAACTACTCGGATTCAAATTGGGACTTGCTCGCTCCGTGTATAGCACACGCTTACCGGGGTACGGTGCATGCCAGTACGTTGTGTACGCCCAATTCAGTAGTTTTTGGGACTGAACTTGTAACTCCAGTTGATTTAATTCACGGAGTTGAACCAGGAGGATTGGATTTCCCTTGTCGTTTGTCATACGTGGAAAATCTAAGACAGTCGATGAGAACTGGACATCAGTTTGTCAGAGAAAATCTAGGAGTTGCTGCCGTGCACCAAAAGAAAGACTTTGACAGACGGGCTTGTCCAAGGCGCTTTGAGGAAGGGGCTATTGTGTATAGGTACTGTCCCCCTAAGGCTAACAAGAAATATGGTCCCAAGTGGGACGGGCCTTTCAAGGTGCGGAGATTCATAGGGGGTACTACCTATGAATTGGAAACAACTGAGGGAATCGTCAGATATCATGTAGATTATCTGAAGCCCGCCTTTGACGAGGACGGACCTATACAGGCGATAAACCTGCATAGAGCTCCGGAATTCCGTAAACTAGAAAAGGCTGGGCGAGAAATCCTGAAGTTTGAAGGTGGGAAATTTCTAGCTGGTGCTGAATGTCCTAAGCTGAAGGAAAAAGAAAAGGTTACTATTGGGGTTAAACCCAGGGGTAGACCTAAGAAACAACAGACATCTGGAGATGATCTTCCCCTTGCTCGCACTGATCAGTCCGTAGATAAAACTCTGGCTGTTGTCCGTGTGGTCAGGAAGAAGACTAAGAAGAGGAAAAAGAAAGTAAAAATTCCTCCAGCTGTCATTCCTTCTAAGAAGAAAGTTGGTAGACCCAGGAAAACTAAGGCGGATTTGGTTGTGAAAAATCAGCCAACCCCAGTAGTTTTGACGGATTCTGCTAATCCTGTGAAAAGAAAGAGGGGGAGGCCGAGGAAAAATTTGGACATTGTTCAAAATATTCCTGTTTCTCCTTTGAAGAAGATGGACAGTTCCCCACCAGTGGTTGCTAGAGCTAAACGCACGCGGAAAGCTCCATCTAGATTGCAATATGGAACTTAGAATAAAGTACGGGTAGAACTTTCTTGATGGTTCTACAACAGTCAAAACACAACGAGAAGTCGGTGGCTGATATATCGGATAGTCATGCTGCCCTTTCACAACATTTGAGGAATTCTTTGTTGAATTAATTGAGTGGCTGGGAAAGAACAAATCCGTCTGATTTGTCTGGTAGAAACTGCACTGAGAATGGCTTAGCTTGGGAGAACCCTTGAGTTCTAACTGAACTAAGACTCCCCGGGAAGCTTGTATCAACTCAGGAATTGGGTTGAAATTGCTGTTGACTTGGCTAGGTGGATACTAGGTTTATTGGACAAACGTTTCTGCATTTGTCTCTGCAGAAGACCAGAACAGGCTGCATGTTTTTAACATCGACTGTACAACCTGTAGTAGAGGGCTAGTATAGCTGGTTGTCTGAGCGGGAAACGGTGGCGCTGAGAGTGGTGGCGATTTTTGGAACTACGGTTACCACGCTGGTTGTGGCGCTGCGGTGTTGCACCCTTTCTCAGTATGCTTCCGGGACTCTTCCTGTCAACAACTAAACTAGCCGGCACACCAAACACCAGTATTCGTTGAAGAAGGAAGTGAGTTGAATTGGGTTAAGACTTGCTTGTCATGAACTGAAACGATATCAATGTGATAGTTGGAAGTTGTCTTGTACTGGACACGGTGTGTGTAGAATTCTAGAGTTTGTTGTTCGCCTGAGATCGCTAGTTTAATTTCGGTGAAATGTTTCGTGGTGTCCGCCATGACACCGGTGCATAGGCTTCACTGTATGTTGAATGTATAGCGTTGTGGTGGCTTTCTACACCACTATGTCGAACAAATTCGACTATTTCTCAACCTATACAGCTCTTCTAAAGGGTTCACTAGCAAGTGGAAGCTTTTTATGGCATGAAATGCAATAATATTGTCTGTGATATTGGTTTTATTGTTCGCCCCCTACTGCCCTATGTAATAGGCTATAGAGGGAATGAATAAATGAATGAATGAACACATGTTTGGAAGAAGAATGTAAACACTGAATGGTGCGGCTGTACGACCAAAACTGAGTGTTATTCTTTTTCTTGCAGAAGACTGAGATTTTTTGCCAGTTTTGTCGCACCCCTTGTGCAATATGAGTGAAGAAGAGGTTGCGATGACGCAAAGGAGGAAGACCAGCTGCTGGATGGAGCTAAGGATCTACTTTCCTTGGATCCACAGAACCTCCGGAGGGCGGAAGATGATCCGGATGATCCGGAGACCGAAACTCGTCCCTTGGGGAACGAGATCCGGCCGCTACGGGAGCAGGTAGATGAGGAATCCGGGATGGATATCGAGTCAGACCGCAGTACAAGCCCTGTGCGTAGGTCCACCCGTAAAACTGCTTCTCCGAGAAAAGCTGCTGTCCGCTCCGCCTCTGCTGTCAGACGTGAGGAGCCCCGCCGGATTGAGCTAGAAAAGAAAGACGCTGATAAGAAGGCAGCTGAGAAGAAGGCAGAAGAAAAGAAATCTGCAGAAAAGAAAGCTGCAGAAAAGAAAGCTGCTGCAAAGAAACAGATCCGCCAGACTGCCAGTGGGCCTCTTAAGGTCTCTGCAAGTGCCTCCGGGTCCGGGAAAGGTCCCTCCGGTGGGTCAAAGTCTTCCACCCGGAAAATCAAGAAACGCCATATTCATCGGGCGGAATGGAGGCGAGCTCAATTGTGCAAGCGCGGAAATATGGACCAATTTCGCCATGAGTTAGATTCCGCGACCGAGGTAGTTCCCCTGGATCCTCGGTCAGATCAACCCGCATCCGGGGTGATTGCCTGTCCGGAATCAGACCACGAAGATATCGAGATTCAAGACCATCAGATGTCTCGCTATGAAAAGCACATTTGGCCAGAGCTCACCAGAAGTGATGCCATGGATCCGGGAACACACCAAAAGGTAGTGGAGGCCCATCGTCTTTGGCAGCCCGGACACAGGTGTCCGTTCTTGGTTTGTCGTTACCTGCCCCTTAACACTGAAGGTGTCCGCACGTACTCCACGAGGGAGAGATTGTTTCGACACTTCTGTGAGGAACACGCCCCGTTCTGTGAGGTGTGGATCTGTCCCCTCGGCAGTTGTCTCCAAGTATTAGACCGCCGGGTGGAACTGGTCCAACATCTCATGTACGGGGAGGTGGCTCAACATCACCTCAATCGGAAGGATGCTATCGATAGAGCCAGGAAGGTGTTACCCTGTACTCGTCCCAACCGCATTTTTACACGGACCACCTACATGGCTGGTCAACATCTACGGGTAATGCGGCGTGCTAGGAAGCCGGATGAGACAGCTAAAGCTGGAACAGAGTCCGAGACTAAAGGAAGATCAACCAGGGCAGCCAGTTCTGCTGGTAGCAGCCAGTCCTCCGCACGGGATGCTGCCAGAAACTCCTCTCTGGATTCTGCTGAGGATAAGAAAAGGTGTAGGGATTTCTCCACTGAAAGAGATGTTGTTTCTGGGCCGCCTCGACCAAAGCGGGTATGTAGGCGAGCCCAAGTTTGGACTGACACTGTTCTGAAAGACTTGCCTTCTGTCAGGGAAACTGAGGAATATGTGGAACGTGCTGAAGCTGTTGTGAATGAAGCACTAGAAAAGGTTTGTTCGGCCGCGGATGCCGCCAGAAATGAACTGCATGATCTCCTCCGTGACATCACCAAGCCCCTATCTGCCATAGGTGAGGTTAAATCCTCTATTGAAGAGCTTGGCGATCTAAGAGAGCAGGTCAGGAGTCAAGATACTGTTGTAGAAGGACTTCGCCGCTCTTTGTCAAGGAGTGATTCCCGGGTCCGGGAACTAGAGGAGGAAAACTTCCGGCTGCAGTCCATGCTCGACAGGGATTCAAGAGATTCTTCTCCTACAGATGGCCAGAAGCAGGTTGAGCCCTCTGCTCCCCCTCCGGCCGCTGCTACTTCCGTTATGTCCACTCCGGCCGTACCAACTCCTACTGCTCCTTCCGTTCCAAGTTTGGCTTTGGATCCGGCCCAGCTGCTGCAATTGTTGATGATTAGCAACCTGCTGCGAAGTCTACAGGCAGCTCCGGTCCAGGCTCCAATAGCTCCTCCTGTAACACCTGGCAGGGACGGATCGGTGCCATTTGAGATAATTCCCCAGTGGCTGTTTAGCCCGACTACCTTAGTCCACCCTAGGAGTGAGGGAAATACCATCGTCACTAACGAACAGAACGCTGCTGCATCTCCGTCGAACACGGACACGGTGATCGATATGGAGGGACAAAAGTAGGAACACTTGTGACAAGAGACACTTGCTGAATTATTGTTTTCTTCTGAAATAGTGAGTTTCACCAATATTCACCTCTATATTTTCACTTGTGTTTTCCCTACCTGTATTTTGTTCACCACGGATACTGCCGGATTTTGTGCTTTTTCTTATTATGTTTTGTTGGAATTGTACACGAGTTGCTGCTTCGGGACTCATGAAGCTCCTGTTTGTCTTGGAAGTTTATTATTATTATTTTTCCACGATTGGAAATTTATTAAAATACTTCTCATGTTTTGTATGTAGCAAGGACACTTTATGCGCCTTTGTGTACCTTTTTATTCCTTATGTTTGTTGACTTATGTCACTGTGAGGTTATGGATAAATTTTACTTTAGAGATGTTGCGACCTGTTTCTGTTAAATATGTAGTTAGGACACTATATGCTCCTTCATGTTCACCAGGAAACCTACATTTATTTCTTACTCAGGTTCGCGCTGATAATTCTCTTATTTTATTTTCCATTTAACCTTTGATTGTTGTCTTATGACTTATTTTACGATTTTTCAAAAGGGGTTTTTCAAAATCTAAAATAAAGGGGGGGGGGGGTATTGTAGTAGTTCTGCAATGCTCCACTTGGTGACAGGCCATAAAGGCCTAGTTCATCTATTCTTACATAGAGGTGCCCTGCGCTTGGGTGTAATGTATAGTCAGACATTACCTCTAATTTACTATTTGTACCCTTATTATATTACTTAACCCTTTCTATAATACTCCTGTAAGAGTTCTCTATCACTTTGTTCTCTATATATTCTTCTGTACTCTGTGTATTGCCATTTACACTATACTTGTTATGTACTCTTGTTGGTGCTACCCGTTGTGTGTACGGAAGGATATTAACTACCTTGTCCGGAACCCCGGACTCTGGGCCGTTTTCGCGGACTGGAGAATAAAGAGAGCTACAGGGAATTGTGCCTTGTTAAGTTGTTTATTCGGATCAAAGAGCGAATCACTACAGAAGGATATTTTAAAGAGGTTTATTACTTTTCTTTTAGACTTTAGAGGTACTATCATTCATTATTATGAAACACCATGATAATTATAAACATTCGTATGAGTTGAACAGCCTTTTACATGCTTATTAAAACGTTATTGAATGTATTGTGTTTATTGGGCCCGGACCAGTGCCAAATAATATGGACCAGTACCTCCCCAGTCCACTGGTCCGTAAATTCGAGTACTGAACCCTTTCCTATTTACCACCCTGTGACTGTAAAATGTAATTAAAGGTGAAACGTTGTAGGAGTTTTAATTAATTAATCATAAATGACTCCATTGAATTGGGTGGTTGAATATATTTAGAGCGAGAGGATTTCCATTAGTTTAGACTAGCCTACACTGCAGATGTCATACATCATTTTTGCTGTCAAAGCCTGTGGACAAATTCAATTATACTGATGGGTTCTTTGTGGCGACAAGAATGTCAGTGTGGCGATAATATTTCTTTGGAATTTCGTCACAGTGGCTAAAGGGAAACAAATCCAATAAGTCAATGAGTCAAGAGGCAAATAATTTGTTTGTTTAGTCTTTACATTAGCAGACTGACAGGAGGCGTGTCCAATTTACTACAACGGTACTATGATAGTCTAACCTGACTGATCATTGCGTAGATGTTTCATTTGTTTATTTATACGATTTGATTCTTTAAAAAGTACACAGATGTTAAGATTAGATGTTTCTACTAGGTTTGATTATGGGAAAAACGCAATCAAACTTGATATTTCCCCAAATGTGTTGGATTGTGACAGAGAACTAACTGAATGAACGTACCATGAGCAGACAATCTCCATTGTTGACTTGTTGACACACAAGGTCATGGCCAGTGCGCGCAGACGTGCTGTTCTATAAATAGCCAAGTGGGGGCTCCCCCAGCCTCGTTCTGACAATGACCCAGTTCAAAATGGAATCATGTCGCCCGCTTCGCCGCCCGCTTCGCCGCGGTCATCTCGCATCTCACAATCATAATTAAAAGCAATCCAAGATAAATAGAAACATTTGAAAGTAAGTTTGATAATGCCTGGAATGCTTTGAATCAGATTCTTGTTATATTTTCGAAAAATCCATATCTTCATTCTCAGCGATCTTAGCCACTTTAATAGGGATCAGAAGCGCCTTTGTTTTGGGTATGCTGATGGAAAGTTTATTTTCAAGGCTCCATTCGGAGATGAGCTGGACGTCAGCCTGACACTGGGCAGACAGGGTGTTGGGGTCACTGGAGTTGTTTACGAGAACCATATCGTCCGCAAATAAAAGCATATGTCTGAAGATATTGAATTTACACAAGTCATTCACAAATAAATTAAATAGTAGCGGCCCCAGTATAGAGCCCTGAGGCACTCCATGGGAGACCGGAAGGTAACTAGAACTATGGTTGTTAGCATGAGTGCGCTGTTGACGGTTACTAAGATAGTTGGCAGCCCAGGTACAGAACCATTCAGGTAAGTGATAATAATTTAGGAAGTATATTGTGGTCAATCGAATCGAACGCTTTTTGAAAATCAAAGAAGACAAGGGAACTAGTTTGTTTGGCATTGCGATTGGTAAGTAATTTATAGAGAAGTAGGTAGAAGGTTTTGATTGTCGACGCGTTTTTCCTGAAGCCGCCCTGGTACTTGGTCAAGATTCCTTGATCGTCAATATAGGTTTGAATTAGGTTGTTGACGTGTTTTTCCATAATTTTACTAATAATATGTGTTAGTGAAATGGGTCTAAGATTAGTTAGATATTTGGCATTTCCTTTTTTCGGAATAGGGATAACTGTTGCAGCCTTCCATCTTAGTGGCATGATGCCTTTACCAATAGATAAATTAATTAAGTGGACAAGTTGAGGTTTGATTGCTTTCAAAAAGTAATTATAGATATGCATGGGGATTTCGTCACATCCAGAAGATTTATGGGGCGATAGTGTGTCGATAATAGCTGTGATCAAGTCAATAGTAAGGGGGGTGTATATATTTGCCTCATGTGGCTGTGGAAATGGGGCGAGATCGGTCAATCTACATTGATTTGAGCTAGGTGGTAAATTCCTGGCAATGTTGGAGCCAACATTAGCAAAGAATTTGTTTATGATGGTGGGTACATCGTCGGCAAATGCCATAGCTTGAGTTTTAGGGTTAAAGATTTTATTTATGTTAGTTGAATTATTTTTGAAGGGCAAGTAGTTATTAAGAATGTGCCAGAATTTTGTATAGTCATATTGATAATGGTCGAGTTGGTCTTTAAAGAAATTACTTCTGGCTTGACGTGTTTGTAGGTTAGCTAAGTTTCTGTAATACACAGCTCTGGTTCGGTGCAGTTCATTACGTGATTTTCGGTACTTTCTAAAGTAAAAGTCTCTATTATGAGCAAGGTTAATTAAGTCATTAGTGTACCAGGGCGGTTTGGTTTTTTTAGCACGGAATCTCTTTTTTGGGCAGAGGCGGTTAGTTATTCGTAGCAATTGCAATTGAAGATGATTCCAGGCACGGTCAGGGTCGGCTAAGTTATAATAATAGGGCCAACTGTTAATTTGATCCAATTCTTGTACAACTTTAGGGTGGGTCAACTGAATATACGATCTTGCTGTGAAATTTGTTTTGGTATGGGATTCTCTCTTTTTTTTCTTAATATAATAGATGAAGTAGTGGTCACTAAGATTGTATTCAATTTATCCGCTCTCAGCAACGTATTTTACGTCAGTAAGAATTTGGTCAATTGCAGTCGATCGGCCATTGATACCCAGACGAGTAGGCTTGTCAATAAGCAAGTTTAGGTACTTATCATTCGATAATTTAAGAAGTTCTTGTTTAGGCAGGTTGGGTGTTGTGGTATTAGGAAGAATATCGATATTGAAGTCACCTATAATAGTTATTTCAGATCCAGGGAATTTATCTCTAAGTGAGTCTATAGTTTCAACAAGGGTCTCGCAGAAGGTAGAAATTCGTCCCGCCGGAGGCCTGTATAAATTAATTAAAATGAGATTTTTCGAATGTGGGAATTTAACTTAAAAAACTTGTAACTCAATAAATTGGTTAACCTAGGTTAGGTCTTCTATAGTTGAATATTCGATACTGGATTTAACATATGCACATAATCCACCTCCCATTGTGATCGATCGGTCAGCCCTTACAAGCGTGTAACCGTGTAAAGTGATATTGTTGCTCAATATGCTTGGTTTGAGCCAGGTTTCACTAAAGAGAAAAATATCAAATTCAAGCTGCTCTAAGTCGAGAGCAAGCTGCTGCCATTTGTGCAAGATTGACCTTATGTTTAGGTGGAAGATTTTAAACCCTTTCAGTTCATTAGTGTTAGTCAGCAATTGTCTTAGCTTACAGGGTATGGTTGGAGGGTCAGACATGATGTAGAAAGTTTAAGTACATGATGTAGTATAATGACGGCATGTGCCAATGTACGAAGTAAAATGACCAATTAAAGTACAAGGCCTGAGTATGAACAAACAAACTGTGAGGCAGGTAGCAGTAGTAGTATAATCTATCAAGATTGCATGTAATTTTAGGTATGTATCGCAATCTTACACAATAATAATGCAATATAACATGGTATGGTACAGTCCGATATAGGATCATCATCCGGTTAATAGGAAAATGAAAACAACATGGAAGAAAACTTGTCTGAGCGGTTGTCAGATACATCTTTACACAACTAACTAAATAGCGGTGTAGTTGAATCATGGGATTAGTAGAAGAAATAGGTGTAGAAGGCATATGTTGCGCATCGTTAGGTTCCCAGTAGGGACCTAATGAAAGGTAATTATGAACAGTGCTCCAACAGTAGGAGCGCGGGGCGCATAGTAGCATAAGCCAATAACAGATACAAGTGCAATGGTTAGGTAGTAAACATAGTGTAATCAAGGGGCTTTCGGTACACCAGTGAGTAGTATACCAGTGAATAGCACATGAAATCTCGTAAGCGTAACCTCTGGTCAGTCGACAAGTGTGTGAAGAACAATTAGGTAACCAGTGGCCATAGGGGACAGTGTTGTAGTGAAAATAGTTATATATGATGTAGGCTTTTGCCAGTATTATTGGTCCAAAGATAACAATTGGATATACAAGTAATATAGCCTCAAGTACAAGTAAATTATTGAAGCAGGTAATTGGAGGGGTGTGGATTTAGTGGGATTTAAAAATAAAGCTATGCGATTAGCATAGGCAGTTGCCAGTGTTGAAAATAATGTTAATGACAGGTAATTAAATAGGTAATTAAATAGGTGAAATAGATACAAGTGAAGTTTGTAACAAGCAGTTAATGATAAGGCGCGGTCAGTCCTAATTAGAATGAATTGGTCTGGTTGAACCGGATAACACATTTTGTACACATAGTCACATATGTGATGTGTTTTAGGAAAATGAGTCATAAGTCGCAAAAAATAGATTTTGAGATATCATTATATTTGAATAGAGGAGATCAGGCGGATTCCAATGGTAGTAAACAGTCTCATAATCTAATAAGTATTTCTAGATTTAAAGTTTGATATTTTCGTTTTTGAAAAGAAAAGTTTCCAATATTTCTGGGGGTCAATAAACAGTAAAGTAACTAAATGTAGTCCATATGAGGACCTTTAAAACGAAAGGTTATATTCTATAGATTGTCCTGAAATTTAGAAGATAGATTGATATAACCATGAGTTATCAACCCTTAAAAAATTAGAACATTCCAATAATGTGATCTTGTGAAAAAAACAGTTTAAAAAATATTATTTTTGCGACTTATGACTCATTTTCCTGAAACACATCACATATAGGCAGGTGCCAGGGTTAAAACAGTGAGCATAGGATATTCGAATTACTGTAAGTTGCATCTGGAATTCTTAATGAATTGTTTGGCCCAGTCTTTTACCACGAACCAGCGGGCGTGTAAGCCGTCGTACAAGGCATAATAGCTAAAGTCTACTACACCGTAGCTGCGATGGTGGACTTTCCTGACGAGGGTTGGATGGAATAGGCCTTTTGCCAAGTTCTGATTCATAATATAATAATTAATATCAGTGATGGCGCCATTGAGCAGGTGCTGATCTGGGTCGGGGTAGAGCGAATGGTTGTTTCTCTGAAGCGACATTCCGCATATACTGCAGAAAATGGGAGTAATATCAGGGAAGAAATGCGACATTGCTTCTTGTACCCAGTTAATCTGGTCGATTACGTAATTCTCGGTGGCTCTTCTATCAGGATAACGAAGCCTGACCATTCTAGTGGTCTTGTTCTTTACGGTAACATCGCAAATGCCAGCAAAGAAGTAAACAAGCTGGGGTTTACATCTGGCAATGGTGTCACGGCCCAGTTCAAACGTGCGTTTAAGGCCAGCCCCAGAAAAAACTTCTCACCTCATCATCTTCCAGAAAGGCAGGTAGACAGAACCCTCTGGAGTCCGATAAAATTAGGGTCTTGACCGACTCGAAGTCTTCCGGGATCCGGGAAAGCCATTTTACTTAGTTTTCTTCTTCTTCTTTTTCTTGGTGGACGGAGGAGTCGGCTGAGAAGCGAGAATATGATCTGGACTGGACGGTGTTTCAAAGGCAGATGAGGGGCCCTCGTGTGAGCTACGGGTTCTGGGCTTGGACGCAGGGGCAATCATGGATAATTGGGTTGGTTTGGCAGTCAGAACTAGGCTTTGATTGGGTGCTCTGGGAGTTGCTTGTGAGGGGGTAGGGGTAGGGGAGGAAGTAGGGGGAGAGTGGGACTCAACAGGTCGATCAGGGGGTCTGTTGGTTATGTCAATGACCGGAGGTCTATAAGAAATAGGTGGTTTGGCATTTTGGTTGTTGATCAATTGGTTAATCTTAGTACCAGCTGATGGACTAGTAATCATGTCGTGGGCCACATTATGGGGTTGAGCAAGTAAGGGCTGAATAGTAGTTTCATCAATCAGTTCAAGAGGTGGGGGCTGTCTCAAAGCAATATCATCTTCAACAGGCACAGCATTTAGGTTGGGGGCCGCCTCAAAATTCTCATGATCAGTTGTTGTGTGGGTTGTAACAATTATGGTGCCCGCATCTACTTCATTGTCTCCAGGTAGGGTGGTATTGGGAGGGGGGGAGCTCTATTGATGTCAGTAATGACCTCTTCATCCTCATCCTCACGTTCATCCTCTCCATCATTTCCCTCATCCTCCTCTTCTTCAGAGGAGGACGAGGAAGAAGAGCTGTCTTCAGTCGGAGGATTGCGATTGGCATTTTGCTGGTGCATGGTTTTAGCTGCCTCCTCTCTGCGAATGTCTTCGCGGACTGTTGTTAGGGTTATGCCATGGTTGTTGTCTCCAGGCCAAACCATGGTGTCATCATCTAAGGAGGGGTTATGAAGAGGTATACCCGTTCCCCACCAGTGATCGTGTGTACACTCGGCGAGCATTTCATTGCCAGTGGATAGGAGCACTTGCCGCGCGTCTGCATGTTGCTTGAACTTGCAAAGAAGAATGTCTTTCATGACTCCATTCTTCGCGTTGTTCCATCTACACTGATAGACCCAACCTCGGTGAGTGACCGTTTTTTCTCAGGAATTGGCTGGCATCCAATTGCCAGGCACTGACCGAGAAAAAAACGGTCAGATTTTCAGTGACCGAAAAAAAACGGTCAGATTTTGGTGACCGAAAAAAAAAAACGGTCATCACTTTTGGTGACCGAGAAAAAAAAACGGTCATCACTTTTGGTGACCGAGAAAAAAAACGGTCAGTGACCGATAAATCCCAGTCATCTCAATGCTGACTGTTTTTTGCAGGGTGTTTTTTTTACCAATATTTGACCGTTTTTTTTCGGTGGTAACCAAGGTTTGACCGTTATTTTTCAGTGGCCCTTTAACTTGACCGTTTTTTGTTAGATTGATGGTTTTTCATTAATTCAAATTATAGGGGTTATGAAAATAGGAATTCTCAGGTTTTATAGTACTAATATCCCCTGTGACACACCGGGAAGCTGCAATTCCTGGGGTGTCACAGGCTAGTAGTATACCCCTGATGAAAACCTAAAACGATTTCAATATGACCAACTAGAAAGGAAATGGTAACAAACACTGGAAATCATGTAAAGCAACACTTTATTTACATTCATCACATACACATTTATTACTTTATTTACAGTTGTGTGTGATTGGCACAGCCAGGCATTGGGGAGGATTAGCCTCTCATTGCAGATTATTATCGGGCTTAAAATTGTAGTTGACTGAAGCCTCAAAATGAATCAAAATGAATATGAAACTACCGTAATTTATGAACTGAGACATCAAGTATGTATTTTCATATTTTAACCAATGCACTGCCACAAGTATCGAGTTAAAAATAATACAGGTTACTGAAGCCTCAAAATACTGCACTCACATTATGATACAGTTTACTCATTTATCATTCATTTCAAACACA
Source organism: Sthenelais limicola (assembly GCA_942159475.1). NCBI lineage: Eukaryota > Metazoa > Annelida > Polychaeta > Phyllodocida > Sigalionidae > Sthenelais > Sthenelais limicola. Next base: position 8,744,066 of record OW804101.1, on the reverse strand, counting down.
TTTATCCATATATAGTACTTCCATTTGGATTTTACATGCATAGTTATTCCCTCTGCAGGGCAGATCATCCAGGGACACCAGTAATCCCCGCGATTATCTTGAGATGCATAAACATTACATATGATATTAGGAAACAACTACCTGCTCCTTAGTAATAATAATTATAATTATACAAGCATAAAGAAATCACAGAATACACCAAGGATCCTATAGCTTCACATACATAGGATCATTGAATACACTAGCAAGCACCATCTAGTTGCACCTACAATCAGCCATACCTTAAAAGCTGTGACGGCTACCTGGGCATGTGCACAATATCAAATATCAAAACTATAATTGTGGAAAAATAATTTTCGAAATCCTAAAATACAAAATATTTCAACAAAACATTCCCTAATATAAATGAAAAGTGTTACCAGTTAAGAATCATCAAGGATACAAACGAAAAAAACGATGGTAACATCGAGATGTATCTATCAGAGCAATAAAAACGTTACAAGAACAACCTTGGAACCTATGCAAAAAATCAGGGGGGCAAGATGAGGTGAGGCTATGAGAAGGGGTGAGTGGAGGAGAGGAGGGGAGGGGCGAAATGGGGTGAACCTATGAGAGGGGGTGAGTGGAGAAGGGAAGGAGTGAGATAGGGTGATGGTATGAGAGGGGGTGAGTGCTGGAGGGGAGAGTTGGAATGGGGTGATGGTATGAGAGGGGGTTAGTGTAAGAGGGGAGGGGTGAGATGGGGTGAGGGTATGAGAAGGAGTGAGTGTTGGAGGGGGTGGGCGAGATGGGGTGAGGGTATGACAGGGGGTGAGTATAGGAGGGGAGGGGTGAGATGGGGTGAGGGTATGACAGGGGGTGAGTGGAGGAGGAGAGGGGTGAGATGGGGTGAGGGTATGACAGGGGGTGAGTGGAGGAGGGGACGGGTGAGGGTATGACAGGGGGTGAGTGGACGAGGGGAGGAGTGAGATAGGGTGATGGTATGAGAGGGGGTGAGTGGAGGAGGGGGTGGGTGAATGGTACTAGTAAAATATTTCAATTGAGAACGTAATCATAAATTATGTGTCACCTCCTTATAAAATGGTTTCTGTAACAGATACAAACTATAAAAGTTGTCCAAACGTTCCACCATCAATGGTATTGTATATTAAATATTCGTATTTATATATCATCCCAAATTGTGTGGGAGAAATCAAATTTGTATTGACGAGAACATCAAGATACACCTTTCTCATTCATTATACATGAAGGAAGATCTTCAATTCTCCTATACAGAAGACTTCAACACACATAGCTTCATAGTTTAACATCCAATCGAATGTAAGAACATGGATGCTCCCTTTTGAGAAATAATTTTCAGGTCAATGAAATACCTCTGGTCTTGGCACATCTATAGCAAAGCGGAATTAGGACATCAATGGAAAAGGGTAGGGATATATAAATTTTCGAATTCACTCCACTGGTTCTGGCACCTCCTCATGTGTCTCTCAACTAGGGGACAAGCGCGGACTTGGTTTCTCCTCCTCCTTCTTCTGCTCAACCTCCATGACTTCTTCATCCTCCTCCTCTTCATAGGCTTCCAGTCCATAATCGGCCAGCTCCCTGGCCCAAGACTTGTCCTCAGACTTTTTCAGAAAAACTACCACTTGGTTCTCTTTTATCTTGTGATAAGTGGGGGTCGTTTCGTAGTAGTCTCAATGTTTCTATCACAAATAATATTTCAAGATAATCTGCACACATGTGTCACATATATAATGCAGCAGGCCGAATAATGGTAGACTGGTAGATCTTGCTAATCGTATCATTGGAACTGTGGCCACTCAATAGGAATGCCCCAGACTGCTGGTAGACTGAAGAAACCTTGGGATGAAACATGGCATCTGTTTCTGGATAAGATTTGACTTGTTGAGCTAATATTGATGTATATCCTGTAAATATAAGGAAACTTCTGATTACATATTTAGACATAGCAACCATATTCAAATTTGCAGATGACTAGGTCTATGGATAAAGCCCAAATAAATATTGCGGAAAACATTACATATTTGTTGTCAATAACAGCATAGGTACGGGGATTTCCCTGAATGTATTCTGGGTTATTTTTTCAATCATTTTTGATTGGCATGAAGACTATATATTTATTAAGCTTAGTCTCCCTCTTGGGCCAGGACCACAAATTGAACGGGAAAGATGAACTCATGAGATCTTTATCTGAGGAGAACCTTTTCTCATGTTAAAAGTAATAATTCTTTTTTGCGGTCTCAGTAAAATCATGTAGGTCCCCACTGTTACACTTTGACACAGACTGACGGTCTCGGGTCTCCCAATTCACTATGTGATATTAGCTCCCAATTCACTATGTGATATTAGGGTGGATGTGTATTTATAACGATTTCAGATCTCCCAACCTATTCTTCATTCCCTGTACTTTCCAAAGGAGGAGATATATGGTTATTATACAGGAAAGGTACTGTTGGAGATACAGGAGAAGCTAGTGGACAAGGGATAGGATCATATTAATAAAAAGTACAGGATCACAATCTGGTAGCAAACCTCAAAGGGGGAGGTACAGGAGGAGGTTCCAGAGGAGGTAAAAAGCAGAAGGTACGGAAGGACGTACAGGAGGGATACAGAGGGACATACAGGAGGGGTACAGGGGGACGTACATGTGTGGGTACAGGTGGATGTACAGGAGGGGCATATTGTACAGGGGGGATACAGGAGGGGTACAGGGGGCCATAATAGAGGAACAGAGCACTCAAATCAGTTATATCAGTTCAAAAATATCATCAAGCAAAATGGAAACTTCTTAATAAAAAATGAATAAAACATAAACTATGTTCCACTTAAACCGAAAAGTCAGCTTAAGAGAACAGATATATTGTTGGAAGTTGGACATCTTCAGGGATATTGCAAAAGGTTCAGGTTAACTGAAAATTCAGATAAGTCCAGGTTAAGCGGAACATAGTGTAATTCTATTTCGAAATAAAAACAACATGGGGCAAAACTTGTGGCCTTCCTCTTTGGCCATGATGTCCTCCATTATCATGGCTGAAAGCACGGTAGTCGGCCACTCCAGATTCCTTTTTCTCCGTTTTGTTTCTCAAGTGTTACTGCTATCTTCACTCCCTGGTCTGAGCTCTTCTCATTGTTGGTGTCCTCCTGGTTTTGATCGGCCCAATACTCTCTCTGAAAAATGATAGATTCAAATGCAATTATAAATAGCATAAAGGGTTTGATCGAGCAGTGTGAAGCCATAATTCATTCCCAGTAAATTAATGAAACTGTGTGGTAAGAGTAATAACAATTTCGAGAGAGGGAGAGATGGAGGGAGAGGAGGAGATATATAGAAAGAATAGGGGGGGGGAGAGACAGTGGCCAGTGGTGTGCCCGGGACAAGTGAACAAAGAAAAGTCACTTGCCCGCCTTAAAAAGTTACCTGCCCGCATATCTGCACTATAATTTACCATAGAAAATAGACACAATTCCGATATGAACATGATTTAACTGTGTCAATTTAAGATATGGAAATGCCAGTATTCAAATAGGCACCTTCTGATATTTCCCCCCAATGTTAAGTTAATTCATCAATCTCGCCTACATGTCACAATACTTTAATTCAGAAAAAATAAAAAATAATAAGAATGTGACAAAACTGCATTGAAAAATCAAACATATACAGGGTGGTAAATGGGCGAGTACCACTGTGGGTGCACTGGTCCTTATTCTCGAGTACCGAAATGCAATAAAAAACATGCATTGTCTACCCTTAAAATGCATGAAAACGAAGGGGTTTTTTCTCATGCAAAATGCTGAAAACGGGAGTCCAACTTGCTCTAAAATCGGTATCATTTAATAAGGATTATATCGATGAAGCTCTTGAGAATAATGTGGAGGCCAGTTATGTCAGGTCACAATATTATATTTCCTAAATAGGAGAAATGTAATGCTAATCACTTAAGTTTTCAGCAAAATTGTACTTGTTAAAATGAAATCAAGTGTACAGTAAGAAACAGAGAACTTTCGAAAATTTTAACAGGATTCCAGGCCCATAATACTTTCCCAGGCTCTTCGACCAAAATGCCCATTTTCCAAGCCTTGAATATATTTTAAATATTGTGCAAAGATGTTCGAAAATATTACTGATGGAAGAGAAGAGTGGCTATATTAATAGCATCAAGATATAATGGAAATAAATCCGTTTGGTTTGCGCCAATTGCCCGCCGGGCAACTGATCATATATTTGTAGTTGCCCAGACTAAAAATATGGTTGTTCTGGGTAGTATTACAGGGGGTAGAGATGAGAAGTGTCCACAAGGGGTATTAACTAATCTTGTCTTTAATTTGATATTATGTATTATGTCGGTAGATTTTCAAACTTTAAATCAAAACCTAATGCTTACTATAGTATATTGATAATAATTCCTATTTTTTCCCTTGACAAATGAGAAATATCCCTTTGTGAGAATTCATTCAATGAAATTTTGTTAATAAAAAACAAAATAACATTTGGTGCAGGGGGCTGGGGATGGTGGGGGGGGGTATTTGGTCCAACATTTCAGGCTACATGAGCCCCTTTTCAAAGAGGTTTATGATTTTTCTTTTAGAGGGTGTTATGTACTATCATTCATTATCATTAAACACCATCATAATAATAAACATTCGTATGAGATGAACAGTCTTTTGCATGCTTATTAAAACGTTATTGTATGTAAATTTTGTTTATTGAGGACCGGACCAATGCCAAGTGGTATGGACCAGTACCTCCCCAGTCCACTGGTCCGTACATTCGAGTACTGCCCCCCCTTCCAGGAGAGGGGGAGGGAAAGAAGGAGGAGAGGGAAAAGAGGGGAGGGAGAGAGCGGAGGGGGAGCATGAGGAAGAGAGAGGGAGGGGGAATCGGAGATGGGGTTTGGAGAGAAAAACAGGTATGAGAGACAGAAGAGGCGGAGGAAAAAGAGGGAGAGGGGGAAGTGTGGGGAGAGAGAGGGATCGTCCTGAGGACGGGTACTTTGCTAGTATTACATAAAAGAATGATTGGTGGTCGGCAGACATGCAGCATAGACATAACCTGATACCATTTCTTAAACTCAAAACAAAACAAAAACTGCATCTCTCTGTATTTGTCTGTGCGAACCTCTAATTATAGGATTAACATGGTACAAAGTTATTGCTGTACTGAGAAAACATTATGTGAAGATGGTCATCTGATGATTCACTTTCATGATGCATACATGCAGTTAAAACATGGTCATAAATTGGTGAAACATGAATGAGCGTGGGCGATACAACTCCCACAGCACTGAGTGGGAGAGGGAGAGAGAAGGAGGGAGAGAGGAGAGAGAGGGAGTCCGAGAGGACTCATGTGCAGGGTCCTGTGAGCCTCCCTACAATCATTGTTTTCATACCCCATGTTTACCCACACCATTACGATATTCAAAATGCACCAACCACTAAATACACTGGCCGCTGGGTGATAATTAAATATTTCCATTCATAAAATACAAATAATAGAATAGAAATAAGTTTGTTTGCAAGGCAACATTTCAATAGATGTTTTGTCAATAGAAATTACATATATATCCGTGTGATTTGAATCTTAATTCTGCAAATAAATTTGGGCAAGTGAAAAATAATTTGGGTAAGTAAATCTTGGCTGATACTTGCCCATTGGGCAGGTGGAGCTGGTAGATTTTTGTCGAGCCCTGTACATCATGCTTAAAAACGATCAACATTATTAAGTTGGTTCTGTAGTATGTTAATTATCAACTGATTGCATCATTTATAAAATACTGTGTATTGATTCATAAGAGTTATAATCTCATTTACGTGCGTTTTTGTGATGGTTAAAGGTTTATTTGTGGCGAAAAGAAAGTCAGTGTGGCATGATATTTGTTTGGAATTTCGCCACAGTGGCTAAAGGGAAACAAATCCAAGTGCGAGCCTAGAATGGTATACGGGGGTTCGCACTCCTATGAAAATGCGCTTGCTGAAATTGCCCCTAATCCCCCCGCTGAAGCTGCCGTCACTCAATGGTCACTGCCAGTCACTGCCAGTGTCCCGGTGAAAGCTACGGGCCAGTGACACTGGCCCGTAGCTTTCACCGGTCTCTACCACGGTCTCTACCACCCCGATTCAGCCATTGTTTTCTCACCTCTCACCTGCACGACGATATGTACAGCTAATGTGTGGGAACACCAATTTAAATTGTCATTGGTTTTGGGAGAGAGGGAGTAGGGAGAGAGAGGAAAATCGTATTGAATAGTCTTAAATATTTCATAAAAACAGGGCTCTCTGATCATTCTTCTTCTTCTTCCCGTGTTGGAGTCGACTCATGCTTGAGTCAATTATTACGTTTGTGTTTGTCAGATCTTATAGCTGATGTGGGAGTTCAGAGTCTCCAGATAGGGATTGCTATGATGTTACTTATTCTATGACTATCAGTGAAGACACAAGAGATGTTGTTCCTATGCCGGTTGTATCGATACTGTTTATTCTCTCCTTACATCACATAGTATATTCCAAATACATCCTCTCAGGTAACGCCCCCCCTACATAACATTACACCCTTATATCAACATGCCCCGCCCCCTGGGCAACGCCCATTTCCCTTCATGCTGCGCCGCTGGTGCTGCCATCACGGCCAACACGGACATCACATCACCCCCCCTCTCGGGTAAAAGAAAAAAACAGAAAAAAAAGAAAAAGACCTGAAGCAGGTCTTTTCTTTACTTTACTGAAGACCCCCACCCCGGGCTTAAGGCCAGATACTCAGAAATTTTTTGAAAAATAGACAAGAAAATAAGTGTAGAGTCCTTCAACTTCGACACATGGAGTGCTGCAAGCAACCATGCACCGACCTCCCCATAAACACCAAGATAATATCAATACCAATTAAAGAAATTTCACTATAGTAACTTCTACCCCCTTTAGTCCTACCCCTAGCAAATTTTGAATGTAGTGTGATGTCCTCCGCGCGCAACCCCGCCACATAACAGCAAGCACTTGATCCCGCGGTACACACAAGGCCCGGTCGCAGCGATTCTCAAAGCAACACCAAAGCGGCCAAGCTCACACAGCGACCCCAAACAGGGCGCAACAAATTACCACACATCCCATACCCGATTATACAACTTGAAACACATCCTTATATTAGTCTGAATTTGTTACCGCGAATTCAAAATTATATATTTTTAGAGGGCCGCTCCCTCCACGCCCCGGTACACAATGTCCAGGACTGCACTATTGTTTTAACAAAGCTGACGTCCCCTTAAGAAATGCGCCGAAAGGTTGGTTTCCCCCCCCCCCCCTCCCCCCACCCCCCTCCCTTTTCTACTTCAACCGGCAAATCTTTATGCACTAGTTATATATATAGCAACTACCAACGAGTGACAATACAGCCACTACAAGGCCTCCAGGGCCGCTACATGGGAACAGCTGATGCTGGACTCCCTCATCCAAGCCTACACTATCATTATGGAACTTACATAGACATCAATACTTGAATCGTATACCATACATATTCCACCCGGAACACCAACCGCACATAACACATAAATACCGCTACAAACATCATGTCTTACATATAAATATAAATCCAAAAAAAAAAAACATTATGTGATGCATGCAGATATTGACACACAAACACCATGTGATACATAATACCTCTCGTCAATCAAACATCATGTAATACATATAAATATTGATACACATGCATCATGTGATACCCAATACTTCTTCTTAATCATACATCATGGAATACATATAAATATCGATACACACGCATCACGCGATACCCAATACTTCTTGTTAATCATACATCATGGAATACATATAAATATCGATACACACGTATCACGCGATACCCAATACTTCTTGTTAATCATACATCATGGAATACATATAAATATCGATACGCACGCATCACGCGATACCCAATACTTCTTGTTAATCATACATCATGGAATACATATAAATATCGATACGCACGCCTCACGCGATACCCAGTACTTCTTGTTAATCATACATCATGAAGCACATACAAAATATCGATACACAAATATAAGACGCCACACGCTAAGGGAATCTGACAGTCTTCATGCGGAGTCACACGTCGTTCTCGCCAGGTGGCGCCACTTCTCCGGTCTCCTGTAAATAGATCCAAGACAGAAAGGCGCTTTTACTTTATGTGAGTTACCCACCATGACGCCGGGCTTTGCCCGCCCCGACTTACTGCCATACCTGCCTCACAATCTTTCTGCCATTGCTGGCGTATAACATGTGTACTAATTACTATAAAATATGTAATAATTGAGGCGGTCCAACACTACAGGACCTGCCTTCAGCACTGCTTGAAACTTTTCACAAAAAATGTAGCAATACTGCCACCTCATCGGCTAGCCATACTTATGAACACTTATTTAAACATCCGATCACATAAACCCGTCAATACATCAATAAGTGCAGTATATTACCAAAAAACACAATCAATTCATCAATAATACCTTCTACCCATGCTTACAAGTAAATGCAGTCGCACCCACCTGCACCCGCTGGATTACATCCTGGCATAATCAGAAAATACAACACACTCGACAGAATATTACAGCTATACAGTGCAAATACTTATCACTCGATAGTCACCCAATCACCCTAATGTTAATACAAAATAAAACAGTCGCCACTCACCATGGCCTGTTAGCTTTCAAAGTCTACTGCGCAAGCATGAATGCGCTCTTACATATAACACAAAATACACTAACTAGGACCGACTAGCAGCAACTACTACGGGTACTGAGATCTACCATGCACTAGTGAGAGGTCTATCGGCGCTCTTATATTTTTCAAATTTTCCTAGGTGACACACTAACCCCTGCGCTCTCTCAAATCCCTATATCCAGAACACCCCAATTTTAATCTGACTCGCTGTGGTATTCATGAGGGCTATCATAGGAAGGCCTAAGTCTACCTCCCCTGGATGGGAGATACCACTTCAACCAAGGATCACTGAAGAAATCCTCCTCGCCCTCCATGCTGGAATGCCTTGGCACTGCAGGCAGCTGAGTGTCAGGATGCAGTTCATGAAACTGCCTCAGAAACTCCCTCCTTTCCTCCCTGTGTTCAAAAACAAAAAATCCGTACATCCTGTTGGGATCTATCCCCGACCCGCAATTCTTACAAGTCCAAATTCCATCCCTCCTCTCTGCATCTTCATCAAACCAGTAGCACCTGATGTGAGTCAATGACCCACAGCAAGGCATCCTACCCGCTCCATAGATGCTGGTATGCCCTTCCCGTCCTCTAAACACCACCCCCTCTTTGCAACACGTGATGCATCTGTATCTCATGGGTTTTCCCCTCGACCTTCGCATCCTCCCACCCCTTATCTTTTTTCCCAATACCTGCACGTCCATCGCGGGCCCAAAGTCAGCAGGCGCCATCGGGCCCACCTCCAACAATGTGTGACCATCGATGTCGCATGTGCGCGAGACCAACTCCACTACTGCCTGGACTAATGTTTGACTTTGCAGGCTCAAGTCGTTTTTCCACTTACGGCATCCCCACACCCCCAATAATTTGAAAAACATTACTATCCACCTAGGCGCCTGAATGAATGCCTCCTGCATGACCCAATCAATCATACTAAGCACGAATTCTTCATCTAAGAAATAAACTATGAACTGTACGTAGCCGTACAGATCCCCTTTACTCATGGCTAATCCTAGCCTATCCACCACCCTGTGCTTATTAGCTGCACTCAGGGCATGAAAGGCTGCTCTGTAACCCTGCTCATCCAAAAAACCAGGCACATCCATATCCTCCAATGCCTGAGCTCCCCCGTATTTATCCAAACACCTAAAATACTCCGAGTACTTTCTTACTCTGCGCATGTTTAATTCTGCTCCAAAAGTTATCACCGCCATTGCAATGTGCCTCTAAATAGCTCGTGTTGATCTTAAAAAAAAAATATTACGTATCTCCCAATCTCCTATTGCTGCTCCACAGAATTTCTACTCCTTGTATATAGCTCCTGCTCTTCCTTTTCTTGCGTTATATAGTCACTGCTAGCTCCTATGCTATATATCTCCTCGATCAATCTTTACATTTGTAGCTATCCCTCTACCAATGTCCTAGGGCCAAGTGTCACCACTCACAAGCCGAAAATCAATGCACCACCACAATCACTAGCACACAATATAACCCTTTCCCCGTGCAATCAGCCTGCTTCACAATTTCACTGGTCACCTCTTTGTGACGGCACACCCGGGCCTCCCCTCCCTCCCCCCCCCCCCCTCGGCCTGTCAGTAAGCCGCAACGGTTTCCCCGAACCCTTTTACAAATCCTGTGCTCCCACGATACCCTCATCAATCAAAATTAAATTCGCTTCACCTCCCTGTCAAGAATTACGCATAATACGCGCTCCATACAGAATAGGTGATTTTTCCACGCACACTCTCAATAATTTAAATCCCACCACGTTGTGACAACCTACATCTTAGTATAAAACACAACATCCCATCGTTACAAATAACACCATACAAGATTTTGACGTTCCATCTGTTACATACCATAATATAAACATTCACCATTCACCATTTGTTGTTACCATAATAATGTTACCATAATAATCATTCACCTTTTTTTTTTTTACCATAATATAAACATTCATCATTCACCATTTTTCGTTACCATGATATAAACATTCACCATTTTCTGTTTTTCTATCATTGTTCGCTTGATGTAGATAAAGAGAAAAAAAATACAAAAAAAATAAAAGTACACTACTACCTTTTGGTTGTACACCTTCACCACTATGCATTCATTTCACTGCCATTCAGCACGCATACACCTTATTGTAACCGCCCCCCATCACCCACCCCCTCCCCCCTGCCATTCTCATAACCCACCCAGGAGGAACTAGTAGTGCATGAGCGTTTAGCACTTGTGCCCCCTCCCTTATGAATATACTCAAACCCCTATGTATGCCCATCATCCTAGGTCACGAACTCCGGCCCTATGTGACATTACCTTATGGTCCCCGTCCTGCAATGACAAGTGGTTGATTATCTCAATTCTAGGGCACACAGCCCCAACCCCGGGACCTCCCCCCTCTAGTCAATTTTGATATAATGACTAATACAATGTGTTGATCCAAGTACACTGTACACGTTTCAATAATAAACAAGGCCACAAAATATGACACCCTCAAAACATGCCGCCCTTCCCTCCAGCTAACTTAGCACCTACATTATCCCGTGTAAACATGCAATTAGCTCATTATTAAAAAATACAATAACAGAACTTATCACTATGTTAGTACATCCTTACCTCTCCCCCACCAGTGGTTTCCCTCACCTCATGAGCAAACCAGATACCCATGCACAAAATTAATAAATGAGAAAAAAAAAAAAAAATACCAATCACCCTCTACCCCATCCTTCACCCATGCTGATGAGCCTGTGTTTTTACCTTACACAGTTGCCTCAGGCAGCTCCTCGTCCCATCCCATGACGCCCCTCGCCCCACTGCCGTCCTCCGCCACCACCACGCGACAGGACCCTGTATCATTTAACAGGCGCAGGGCGCGTGCTGGCCTCAACATGTTGATCCCCACGATCATTGGGAGCTGGACCCTCTCCTCCGACCCACCGTTGCGAATCATCATCGGTCCAGCCCAGTCCAAATGGATGACCACACGCCACCAGAATAAGGACCGATGAGCTCTGATGGCGCGAAGCATGGGCGCTACACTCGCTGCCACCATGTCCGCCGGGTACAGAATCTCACTGAGGCGGAGAGCCAGATGATGCTCCCCCCCTTTGTATTCTCAGCACGAGGGAGGTGGGCTTGGCAGGGCTCCTCCCGCACATGCCCCCACAGCATCGCGATGCCAGCACCACCATACGGTATATGATGGCAAATGCTATCATCATACCCGCAATCTGCAGGTAAGGATGCGTGTACCATGGTGCATCCATGACCTCATTCGACTCCCCCAACTCCACTGTTGGCGCCGCCTCTCGTGGGTAAAATCGGATGCGCCTTGCGCCCAGTGTGCTGTAATTGAAGGCCTTGGCCGCCCCCAAACGCCCCACCGCACCCATCACCAGCCCCAACTTGAACAACCTGTACAAAAGATAAAATGTTATTAGACAATGCACCACTTCAACCACCCACAACATGACAGAAACATGTGAAGTAACTGCCAACCGCTGCAAATGATACCATGCACGACCCCACTTTGACTGCAGCATGTGATCCCTCCTCCGTATCTCCTTCACAATACTTTTTACCTCCCTACCCCGCTCCAAAGCCCCTGATGGCAAGTCAGATAGCTGCTCCCGTATAGCATTACTAGTAGGTAGCCCCAACTCAATCATGTAGTCTGTTAAAGATTCCCCTGTTATATTTATTAATGGAATATCAAAAGCCATTGCAAATGGCAAATTAACACCATGGCCAACTCTTACTGTAAAATCAGAACTGTTTACACACTCTGTCAATCTAGGCAATAATTCAATAAGTTCAAGGCTTAGTTTGCACTGGCAGGGCACACGAAAAATACCGATCCCAGCAAACTGAACCTCCACAGACCCTTCACCCTCACAAGACAAGTTCCCATGTGGCCCCATATTTACCAATATATAAGTCGACCCACCCAGATGCTTTACCATAGACGGCGCTCTCTTAGTAACGTATGTATCAAAAACACAATGCTCTGCCACTAACTCCTTATCGTCCCCAAAGATAGCTGTGCTACAGCTACTCGTGGAAACCTCCATCTCCCCAAGGTAAAAAGGACATAAATATGAGTTCCCCAGAGTGCACTCACGCAGCGCCACTCTTCCACCCAACTCTGATAACGCTCCTGTCTTTTCAATGCGAGCTACTAGTGTATCCCTAGACCTTAATTCTGTATACCCGTCTAGGCTATAATTATGCACATGTATTGGCACAGCAAAGCTGAACATTTCATACAATTCAAAGAACTGGTCACTAACCTGATAGTGTATGGGCAAGCTAATGATAAGTTCGTTATTATGGGTCCTCCCAACCAGACGTGCTTTACCCCAACTAATCTCAGACTCCATGATCTTTAAATCCCTCGAAACTGCCGCTCCCAGGCGCTCCCGCCAGTTGCTAGCCTTTAGTTTCACTACTAGTGAGGCATGTACATCTCCATCTATCAGCCCTTTCACCAACTCACTCATCTCATTCACTCTCTCTGAATAAATTTCCTCCACCAATCCCTGTAGTACTGCATGGTGCAGTTTACTGAACACACTCTCCTGCAATACAATATTCTCTCTTAAATTGTCAGTATAGTTCGCGGTATGGCCCGCGAAAAAACCCAATTTAGATGTAAGATTTCCTAACACAGAGTTCACCTCGTGGGTGTGCGCATGAGCGAATTCTAATAGGATGTTAGAATTGTCCGCCAATGCTTCTATCGCGCTATCACGTTGCTGTATATCCAAATTGCGCAAACTCTCTGTTTCAAAGAGTCTAGTGATATCCCTCTCCATCACACGTACCTCGTGGTCCGTTGCAACCCCGAATAATGCATGCAGCAAATTGCCTACGGGCGGCAAAATTGCCTCTCTCCTAGCACGACCTATGTCCACGATTTTCACAGAGTCCAGTAGCGTATTATAACGCGCAAATACCTCAGCCGCTTCATTACTCAAATTTTCAGTATAATTTCTCAATGTTGCCTGCACATGTTCATATGCAGGTGGCAGGTCGTAATCCGGATTCATTCGTCTTGGCGCGGGCACAGCCACATTAGCACGGAAGTCTAAGTGCACTGTCTCCACCCCATCTGCAAGTCTCCCATAGGGACGAAAGTACACCCCGTAGTTTTGTCTCAGAATTGGTTCCCCATAGGCCACTGTGACAGCCAAGAGAAATACCAATCGGAGCTCCACCCTAGAAATTAAAAATAACACACAAACCTTACTAATCTGGTCTAAAGTAGTTACCACGCGCCAGCAGTACAGCAGCGCACAGAAGTCAAACCTTCTGTTTCATAATCTAATTGATTATCCGAGGCTATCGCGCCACTGTTTCACCCGCCACGTGCGAACGCGGCGGTCAATTTGCTACCGGTTTTCAACTCTATCTTCCCACACATTATTTCTAACGAAATTCGTTAAGGCATCACATTAGGATCATTTTAAGTAGTGCAAAATCACGCTAACCCCACAGCCCCACGTGAGCGATCACGGCTCAATTTCCAAGCATTTCCCCGTCTCACAGTGGTATACACACAATGCAGTCATTTCATGTCAACATGGGAGAAGCGTGCAAAAAATAATGGACCTACCCGGATGAAGACATCTTGTACTCTTTCCTCTCGCTTTCCTGACTGCCCCTTCTCAACTCTAAGGCAAGTCTTGTCTGCTTTCTGTGTGCGCTTTTTCTCTTTCTCAAATGCTCTCTACCCTTCTGTCTTCAGCGTGCAACTGACGCTACTCTCAGCGCACCTCCAGTGCATGCTATGCTCATTTGCATACAGTGCCTCGCCTCTGCCTCCCCTCCTCTGTCCACAGCACACTCCTCCTCAGCACCCCTTACCCGGTATGCATATCCCCGCTGCTCCAGGGTCCTCCCCTTTTTACCTATGTAAAATACCCACACGCATATGGAATTTAAAAACCATGTACCATTTGACTAAGAATTGTGGCTGCTAGAACTACTGCACGCGCCCACAAGCTTATTTAGCCATACCCACTAATATGTGACTCCTCCATGTAAAGATGTAAGAAATGAGGAAAATTTGTCCCCACTCCTCCATAGGGCTTGTCAACAATGGGAATATCGCCTAACCAATGGCAGCGATCAGCTGCAGTCTCGCCACACCACTTCTTTCATGACCACTTAGCACAAGATAAATATTGAAACCCACCCAGGCGGGTAAAGCTCGACGACCCTTTGAACTGAGTTCTCTTCTTATACATCATATAATATTTTTGAGTTTCATATCAAGCGCACAGAAATCCAACAACGAATATCATGGCTCCATATCCCCCTGTGCTCGCTCTGCACGCGAAAACATCTCTTCAGCCTCAGGACGCCAGCTCCTGCAATTGTGTACAACATGAAGACAAAATGAGACTAGAATATATGCTCTATACACCCCCCTCCACACAAGGCGTAGTCCTTTTACCTATTATGATATTATGACCACTGTTCTCAACAGCTGCTTCCATGCAGCTTGTTAGAAAAACAGCAATCCCTACATAACCAACACTCAAACACATATTATATGGTCATCCCATACCCTATATATTCTCATGCTCCTTCATAACCTTCCCCATTCCCTGCACGCTATATCTTTACCCACCATTTCCATGTGTACAACACACAGAGGACGGGCCCATAGGTAGCGGCCGCCTTGGTTTATTGCTCCGCCCCCCGCCCCCTTCCCCTCCATACCGTTACAGCGCCTCCCCTTCATCAGCATCTCCATCAACCCACTCCCTGTTGTCTCCATGGCCTTAGCATCGGTCACCCACTGACCTCTTCATCGGTCACCCACTGACCTCTTCCAAAGTTCAACCCAGGATCAAACACCTCTCCCCTGCCGCCTCGATGCCCACCTCTGGCATGGCTGCTCCCTCCCCCCTCCCTCCCCCCTGTCTTTCCTGTCATATAGTAATCCCCTACCTAATTGTAACCCACATTTCCTGACCCCTGCCCCCTCAAGTTGATCAAAATTCTTCTCGCTTGTCTCACTTGCCATCTTTCTAATTCCCAATTTCACTCATTCATGCATAGATTTTCGCTCACTCCCCTGTATCCATGCCATCAGGAAATGACCCAATTCCAACGACCCCTCCCTCTTGGCAGCTCACTACTCCAAAGTGACATATTCTGCCAATAAGATTTCGATCTCCTTCTCCCCTCACCGACTTTGCAATTTCCCTTCCATCAGCCTTTATCCCCTAGGCCTTCAAGAGTTTGCAATCACCGACTGACCCCTATTCTGTGAACTCTCTTTACCAAAATACATGCACGCAGTCACTGCTCCGTCAGCAACTGCCAGTCCCTTCCAAGATTTCTCAATAACATTTTTTTTTATATTTCTTATATCTGTTTCCATCTTGCTACGTATTGCCAGTTCTTCCCATGACTTCTCAAAAAAAAATTTATATACTACAATTGTTGTTTATCTTGCTACCTATTGCCATTTCTTCCCATGACGTCCCACTAAAATTTTTATATACTATAATTGTTTTTATCTTGCTACATAATGCCAGATCTTTCTATGACTTCTCAAATAAAATTTTATATATTATATTTGTTTTTATATTGGTACCTATTGCCAGTTTTTCCTATGACTTCTCAATAAAATTTCTATATCTTATCTCTGTTTTCGATCTTGCTATATAATGCCATTTCGATATACTGTCGCTCTGCAAGTCTCTAGGGGTAGTAAATATTCTACCCTACCTCCCAGTTATATCCCTAAAGTCTTTTCGTTATTACTTGTCATATTTGTACTTCCCCTATAGACCTCTTAACTTTATTTTCCCTTCCCCCAATACTACATCTTTGTTACTATAATAACCCAGCCTACATTTATTATTATACTACTTTTTACTTTTTTTTTGCTATTAATTCTCCGGCTGAATCAACTAGCCGTCAGTTCACGAGCTGTCTTACTCAGCGCCCTATACATTTGCGCTCCCTAGTTTACCGCATTCCAGGGCCCCCCTCCCCCCCCCCCCCCCCCACCCCAGCTGTCTGCCTATTGGCACGGCAGAACACAGCACACCGCCACGCGCTCGAAGCGCATGCCTGACAATTGTCATGTCAATCCCAATACCACTCGGCCGGCAGCCATGTCTGTATTCTCATAAACAGCCTCCTACTTCCATACTGTCATTTTCGTTCATACCTTCATCTCCCAGAATTACATTCCCTATTTCCTCTTTATATCTCATGTTTTCATAGCTCTCACCATCACAGTTATTGTTTGCCTCTCAACCACTGCCTGTCATGCAACCAAACACACACAACTCTGGCGTGTCAAATATGTCAACAAAAAAATTATGAGTCATTTATGTGCTGATCCAGCCACCAGATCGCACTGCCGGTCTCCCCCACACCACTGACTTGCTCTTTTAGTCAGTGTCAGTGTGCTCCATACGGTGTGGTTGCCCCTAGCAACCACATAACCCAAATACACACTGATGTCTCCCACACCCCCACCTCCCCATTGCTCTCGTACCCTCATGCATTCCACAACCCACAATCCAATGCACACACACAATATCATGACACTCTAAAAAAGTAAGCACTCACTCATTACACATCACTTATTCAATCACTCACTACAAAACACATTACGTTACACTTAGTTGGCCCATGGTCATCCTCACCACACCCCAGGCACACTGCCTCAGCCCCACCCGTGCCTCGCCCTCCGAGTGTCACATCAGCGGCCTCCGCTCACACCATCTCACTTGAACTTGACTCACAGCATCTGCTCTCCACTCCCTGACTGCATCCATCTGCATATCCTTCTTCCCTGCGTCCAAGAGCGCTCCGCGCTTCTCCCACTACCAACATCTGCGCGCCGCTCCTCTGCCTCCCGCAGCTGTAGCACCTGCTGCGCTTAAGGGTCTGATCCACTGACGCGTATAATACTCATTTTCCACTCTACACGTCGTGCAGTGGGCCCTCTGCAACTCAATTCTCCTTTACTTTCACCTATCTTTCTCTCCTCCTTCTCTAGCCACACTCCATGTATTGAGAAAGCTGTCTAAACTGCCGCTACATTTTGTTCACACGCTCTATATTTGGTTTTACCAGCAACCTCTGCCACACGAGCTAGTTACACCCAGACACATCAAGGTCCAGGGCCGTGTTTTTAGGCCTATGTGCCCCTGGTATGTAGCTCCCACCCCACAGGCCAACCCCTATCTCCCCTACCTATGCCTCAGGACAGTTGCTTACAGTCCCTGCAGCCAAATCACAACAACTTACACACCTAGACTATCATCACGCTACATGTCAGTGAACACATATCAACACCCGCACTCCGCCAAACACTAGTTTCTCACTCCCTTGCGCTCCCTTCCCCCCCCCCTCCCCCTCCCTCCCCTATCCCATAAGCTCTCCCACTTGCACGCCCGCCATCTGCACACCAGCAGGTCTCAGGCAGCGCTCTCCGCTCTCCGCGCTTTACCACCTGCACCACCACCATCTGCACTCCCAGTTATATATTGTTGACGGTGGGTAGTCCCATCAACGATGCGGCTCACAGAACCCCCCTATCCCTTACAATGGCTCCAGTATGGACTGGACGTGATAAAAACACACCTGAGAGAGAGAAAAAATTATATCACACCCTTTACTCACAACTCCTCCCCGCAGACCTTAGTTCTACTTCCCTTGCTCCTCCTCCCCCCCTCCCCCCTCTCCCTCTTCTCCAATGTCGCTATCTTCTTTCTCTTTCTCCTCTTCCCCCTCCTCCCCAGTCCCCCCCATCTCCCTCCCCTCCTCATCAAATGCTAGCATTGGTATTAAATCTGGAGACACCAATCTCCCCAGAAAGCCATTATTTCTCCCCAGACTAATAGGCTTCAAATGCTGCACATGAATCGGCCTTGGCAGGGTTTTTCCTGTATCCACCCTCCTCAGGCGCACCGTGTACGGACTCGGCAGGCCCACAACCAGCAACGGCCCCGTAAAAAGAGGTTGAAGCTTGACCCCTGTCCCCGGTTCAAGCAAGCGGAAAATTCGCAGATAAACCAAGGACCCCGGTCTAAAGCCGTGTGGCCTTGCCGACCTATCATGCCGTACCTTCATCCTGGCCTGTGCTCTGACCAGCTTCTCATGCGCCACCTCCCCGTAGAACTCCTGCTTCTGCACAATCCTTGCCAACTGGTCAATGACCGGTTTTAGCTCGCTCTTCCACTCCGTCAGGACGTTCTCGTGGGGCAAACGTGCATCGCGCCCGAATAACAAAAGATGCGGGCTGTACCCAAGACTATAAGTATCTGCTGCGTTCATGGCAAAAGTTATTGCAGGGACATACTCGTCCCAATCACGCTTAGACTTTGAACAAAAACTACGCAAGGCCTGCACCAGGACGCCATTAAATCTCTCCACCAAACCCTGGCTCTGAGGCCTGTACGGTGAGGAGAAGACCTGTCTGATACCCATCAGCTCACAAAAGCGGCCGAAAGCCCGCGATCGAAAGGCGGCGCCGTTATCTGAGTACAGCACCGCCGGCACCCCCATCACCGATATGACCTTCTGGAAAAATTCCTTTATTAGGTCAGAGGCCGCCATCGAGTGCGTAGGCCACGCCAAAACATACCGCGAATAAAAATCTGCCACGACTTGACAATATTTGGATCCTCGTGAGGACTCGGTCAGTGGCCCCACCGTATCTATAACCAGCGCAGACCACGGCGCGGGCACCTTATCCCTTATTTGCATCGGCAACTTCAAAGGGTTCCTGTCTGGCTTGTTTGCCAAGCACGCTTTACACGTGCCGACAAACATGGCCACATCCCGCGACACCGTGGGCCAGTAGTACCTTGGTCCCACTGTCGCTAGCATCTTCTGCACTCCCAAGTGCGCGCCCAAAGGCGTTGCGTGCACCTGTTCCAACAGCTTCTCAACCCGCATACGGGGTATGACCAACTGAGCTCTAAGTTCCATCTCCTCCCTCCTCATATAATGCGGTATCCTATACAACACGTCGTCCGCGACCAAAAAACATTCATGCTGCAGCAACACCCTCCGAGCCCGATCGTTACTCTTCGGGATCTCATCGTGCTTGATGTACTGCAGCATATCAAAACAAAATTCATCGGTGGTCTGGGCTTTAAGGAACTTCTCTTTCGTTCCCAGCGCCGCATAAAATCCTTCAATTTTTTCTTCGAACGCGATTTCGGGCTTGGGAACTGCCGCTCCCCTTACCCCCTTCCTCCTTCTCTCCTTCTTATATTTTCCTTTCACCGCTACCACACTTCCCCTGGGTCTGCCCCTTCCCCTTCCCTCCCCCTCCCCCCCCCTAATAGCCTCTTGGCTTTCTCCCGCTGGCTCCCCCCCCTGTCCCCGACTCGCACCATCGCCACCAGCCGAGCCAAGTGCCCTTTCCGCCCGTGGCACGCGATCAGCGACTGGCATCTCGGCCTTTTTTGCCACCCTCCTGCTATTTGGTCGTCCGGCCACCCGACCTTGCTTCGCCTTTTTTGCATCTTCCAGCTGCTGCATCTTAGGCGTCAACTTGCGTGCTCTACCGGTTCTCAATGGACCGTCACTGTCCACCGACCGTCCGGCTCCCAGTGCCATCACTTGCTCCGGCGACACATCCTCCGGCTGCACGACGGTTCCCTCATCCCGTCGGGCATTCCTGCGCTTTCCCCCTTTTAGGATCGAGGGCCTCCTATACTTCAGAAGTGGAGCCAGTCCCATCACCGCAGTACTATCATAATACCTAATGCACTGGGTCTCCGTGAAGCGCACCTTTTTCTTCATCAGCACCGGTGGATTGTCTCCTTCTTCGTCTACCGTGTCATATGGCCGCCTACTCAACGCATCTGGCACCACGTTGCATCGGCCCTTGACATGCTCGATCTGAAAATCATAGCCGCTGAACCAGTCGAGCCACCTTGCCATACGACCAGTCAAATCCTTCTTGGCGTTTATCGCCAATAGGGCCGCGTGGTCTGTAAACACCACGAAACGGCTTCCTGTCACATAATGCTTGAACTTATCGATTCCAAACTTCACTGCCAACAATTCGCGTTCTGTAGCCGAATACTCCCGCTCAGCGAGGTTCATGGTCCTCCCCGCGAACGCCACCGGTCTGTGGTACCCTCCCGCGTCCTTCTGCGTGATACAGGATCCCAGTCCCACTCTACTGGCATCGCACCAGACAAAAAACTGCTTATCATAGTCTGGGTATCGCAACACCACCTCATTGCAGAGAGCGCTCTTGACTACCCCGAATGCGCTCTCGGCCGCCTGAGTCCACGCCAGCACCGGTTTTCTGGTTCCCTTCTGTCCTCTAGTCGCTTGGTACAACGGAAACATCTTGCTGGAAAAGTCCGGTATGAACGCCCTGTAATAATTAGCAAGTCCACAAAACGCACGCAACTGCTTCACCGTCACCGGACGCGGGTACGTTCGTATGGCCTCGACCTTCGATGGGTCAGGTTGCAGCCCATTCCGTGTAATCACAAACCCCAGAAACTGCATAACCTCGAACCCAAAGGCGCACTTCTCCGCCTTGAATTTCATATTGGCGCGTTGAAACGCCTCCATCACCTGTCGCACGTCTCTCAAGTGCGTCGGCCAATCAGGCGACGCCACTATTACATCGTCGCAGTATGGCAACGCATTCTTCACCGTACGCAGCACCCCCTCCACTACCGCGTGAAACGCCTTTGGCGCTGTCTTTAAGCCCATCGGTATCGCTTTATACTGATACACGCCGAAGGGACTCGTGAACGCCGTCAGGGGCCTACTTCTGCGATCCAACGAGACCTGATAGAAACCGCTGAAACAGTCCATCTTCGAAAAGAACCTACCTCCCAATCCCCCAACGTTCTCCAGCGTCTCATCTGCCGACGGAAATGGTCTCGATTGCGACAAAATCTGCGAATTTAAAAACCTGAAATCGACGACTAACCGCCACTCGGTTTTACCACGCGCCGTCGACCCCGGTTTCTCTACCAAAAAGCATGGACTAGAAAACTCTGTCTCCTCCGTCGCGCGCTCGATGATCCCCAATCGCATCTGTTCGTCCAGTAAACCCTTCATGATACGCGACATGTGCGGATTCATTCTATATGGGTTCCTATTTACTGGCACGTAATTCTCTTTCAAATCAATTCGATGACTGTATATATCAGTCTTGACAATCGGGCTCTCCTTTGTGGCAAAATTCCCTCTAAACTCCCCCAACAAATCCATCATCTCCCTTTTCTGTTTCGCTGTCAAATTTGTGCCCACCACATGCGTCCAATTGCCCTTCCCCTCCCCGCCCCCCCCTCCCTCCTTTCCCTTGTGCCCCCCCTCGACAACCACCTCCACAGGTTCACCAACTGACTCCTCCCCCTCACCGAGAGTATACACTGCCATCACAAAGCCCTCCCGCATGACCACTGGTTTGCTCCCCACATTACACAATGTCACGGGTACTCTATTGCCCTTCGGCATCGGTCGCACCCGAGCCCTACAAACAGCTAGTCTATTCACATGCAAGCTTGCTACATTGTCAATTATCCCCATAGTGCCCGACATATCTCTACTGCTTTCAACCACTGCCATGCATATATACTCACACTTAGGAGGTATCACCCTGTGTGCTGCAGCCCTTACAGTATACACAGCCCCCTTTTCAAAGCCATAACTCAGAATCGCCTTTGTAGCCTTTAAAAAATCCACCCCCAAAACAATTGGTAACGCCAGGTTCTGCAACACCGCAAACCATAATGCAGCCTGGAATTCCCCCAGGCCCACCTTGAGCTGTACCTTTCTTCTCACAGTATGTCCCTTCCCATCGGCAGTATAAACATGCAGTCTAGTGTCTGCCTTAGCAAGCACTACCCCCCCTTCCTTCTCAAGTTTATGCAAAAAATCCCTGGACATACAGGTAACAGATGCCCCAGAATCCACAAGTCCCTCCTTTTTTATTTCCCCAAACACCAATAGCACTTTACTATTGACAAGTCCCACTGAAACCCTCTGAGCCCCCCCTCTAGTCATAAACGTCAAACACATTGTTTCCCCGTGCCTTTTGATTGCCCCTCCCGTACATTCAATAGCTTTACAATTGCTACACAGCCCAGCGACCCCCTCCTCCCCCACCCCTCCTTTACTCAACAGAAACACCTGCTGTTTGAACCCCCTCAATGGTATACTGACATTCAAACCATCATTGTCGGCCAGTGGGCCTTTTCCATTTACACATAAATCACCCAGAGCATGAATTTCCCCACCGCAAAGGGTGCATGGTGACATTGGCTTCACCTTTGCTTCCCCCACTATATCCCCACCCACATGTACATCATTTTTGCTAAGTACAATTGAGTCTCTTCTACCCTTTACACCATTATCTTTATGGACATCCCCATCATGCACAATACAATTTAAACCAGTTTTTGGTCTCCTAGGGAGACTACTCTTTTCACATCTACACCCACATGTGTTAGCATGACAAATACAATTAACATCGGCAATCCCCCTATTAGGTAGAGTACTTAGCTTGCAACATCTATCTCTGTGATTGGCATCTCTTCTTCCACCTGTGGCACGCGACGTCGAGGCGAGGGTCACACTTTTCCTCGACGTCTCTATCGAAAACCCGCCGGGTGCCCATTGTAGCCCTGTCGATCATCTCTCCTCGTATTGTCAGGACGACCATCCCTATTGTAGGCACTCCTGCCCATCGCAGGCGCAGAGAAAGAGCGCCCCCTCTGGGCAAATCCTCTGCCTCCTGCTCCTCTGGCTCCACTCGGCATCCCTCTGCCTCCTCCATATCCTCGTCCCCGTCCTCCCGCCTCCATACCGCCTCTCTCCTCCCTCCACTGTCTGTTCGACGGTCTGTCTCTATTTGGCGCACGTAGCCCATCATTAGGCCCCGTGTAGATGGCACTTGTGCTATTGTACGAAGCACCAGCATTGCCCCTCCAAGCAGGGGAGGCACTCCTCATTACTCTCTGTCCATATTCATCTCCCTGCTGGATACTATTTACTGACTCCCGCTTCTCCTCTGGATCAGTTACTTGAAACCCACCCAGCGTCAGCGCCGCTATCATCTCGCTTGTCCCCGGTTTGAAACTCGCCAGGGCCTTTGCCTGTTGCTCATCAAGGATCTGGTGCTTTATAGCTGCTCTCCTTGCCTCCTCACATGATTTTGGTGCCTCCGCAAGCACTCTCTCCACCAAACTGTCCTTTAGGCCCGCTATAAAAGCCTTAAGTTTCTCCCCTTCTGTGAGGGAAGACTTTGCCAGCAACACCAACATGGAGTCTGCATACTCCTCCACTTTCTCCCCTTCTGCTTGTCTCCTGCGAGAGTAGTCATCCTTGACCTCCGAGAATGGTAATTCCTTGAATTTATCCAAGAACTTTCTCTTAGCCTCCTCGTAACTTCCCAAGAACTTCCCACCAGCTGTCACCTGGTGATAAAAGGATTTTGCTGATCCCTCTAGCCTTCCAACCAGTCCCTGCAATAAGAACTGTCTGGGGACACCCAAAGCTTTTGCATAATCTTCGTACTCACGGAAGAAATCCTCCACACTGCGCATAGCTGTGGAGTGTTTGAAATTATCCGGTCCCTTAACAAAATATTTCATAGCTGAATAATTGACTGGTGCCTCCATTGTGCGTGGCTTAATGTAACTTGGTGTGGACCTTCCGCTGCCAGCTGATGAACTAGCTGCTGCAGCTGGGCGCTTGGGTGAGTCACCCCCACCAGCCCCTCCCACCAACTCCTCCTTCAATGGAGCACTTGCAGTTCGTGGACTAACAGCCGGCGCACGCGGGCTTTCACGCGCGCGCTCCTCCCTCAGGGACTCCAACTGTGCCTCTAGCAGCTCCAGTGATTCCTTATACCTGTCTCTGGCCCCTTCAAAAGCAATTTCCCGCATGTCTGTATCAGTATTTAATTTGTCTATATGTGCCTGCATATTACCCAGGGCTCTTTCATATCCACTCTGCTCCCTGCCCCATGCAGCACATTGCACATCCTGCTCCTTTATGCACTGTTTTATCTCTTCTTGCAGCCTCAGAACTTTCTCATTACTAGTGTCCACTTCCTCCTGTAACCGAAGGTCATCCAACGCACCCCCCGGGTACAGCATTGCTCCCCTGCTTATCCCTGTTGCTAGGTCTGCTTCAGCGAGCAGAACCTTGTCACGTCTCTTCTGCAAGTAATCCTCATAGGCTTGCCTCCCTGCCTTTGACAGACCCTCCAGGGGGGACCTCATGGCCGCTCTCCTCCTGCCTTCCGCTATATATCTGTCCACCCGCTCACTCAGGTGTCTGTCCTTATGTTCCTTGTCGGCCATATTTAATGACTCATTAACCTGACTGTCCGTATCACTACAGTCCACCATCGTCACACGTCTCCCCATTGCATCCTCATACTTGGGGGGTCCGTCCACACCTGCCCCCCTTCCATCCTCCACTTTGAAGGCACCGGTCCTAGTGCCAGATGTCCCCATTCTTCCAAGGGTGCCCTTTAAATTGGCAAGCGAGCTTGACATTTTCCTCAACACACCATTAAACTCTGCAAAGCCCTTGTCCACCTTGCTATTGTGTATTTTTGACAGTTCCAGATATCTACTCACTCGACTAGGTTGCGGTGCGACGACTGCTGCTCTCTCCACTACACTTTCCTCGCTTGCACTCGTATCACTCCCCCTTGGCACCGTACCCGTGGCTCCCGCCGCCCCTGGACCAATTCCCTTATCCACACCCGACATCTGTCCTCCTCAAACACCAGCTCCGGGAATCTCCACCAGATATTACGTTTGTGTTTGTCAGATCTTATAGCTGATGTGGGAGTTCAGAGTCTCCAGATAGGGATTGCTATGATGTTACTTATTCTATGACTATCAGTGAAGACACAAGAGATGTTGTTCCTATGCCGGTTGTATCGATACTGTTTATTCTCTCCTTACATCACATAGTATATTCCAAATACATCCTCTCAGGTAACGCCCCCCCCTACATAACATTACACCCTTATATCAACATGCCCCGCCCCCTGGGCAACGCCCATTTCCCTTCATGCTGCGCCGCTGGTGCTGCCATCACGGCCAACACGGACATCACACAATGACTGTGTATTACTCCAGGCCTAGCTACAGGCAGAACATGCTTAATATCGACACAGTTTGAATACAAAGGATGATTTTACTTACCTGAAATACTCTTTAACACGGTTGGCAAACATTTGCACTTTGCAGAGGTAGAGACATGAAAATCGGCTGGAAATAAGAACAGTCGTTGCAAACTATGATTTGAACGGTCCGCCATTTTGTCTGATGGTTTCGCGCATGCGTGCTGTGGAACAGCTGAGAGATGTATTTATAAACAAGTGGGTGTGTCACTGTAGCGAGCACGGTAGCAGAGGCTCCATATCTCCCGTGATGGTGGGAGATCTCCCACTATTTTGGGCCTTTTAACTAATTCATCCGATTTCCCGATATGGTATTGAAATCTCCCGCTATATGAGAGAAATCTGCAAATATTTAATATTAACAAACTGCTAAAATATGACTGCAAATATTGCGATAACCATTGGGTGAAAATCACCACAATGGCCTAAAATAGCTTTCGTTTTGCCAAAGTTTTTTCAATGCCTTCCTACTTGGACCCCGGACTTGAACACAGAAAATCTCAGGCTTTTGGAATATATAGGCCTAGAATAATTTGAATTCAAACCAAAGATAACTACAATTGTAGTAGCCTACATCCATGGAGAAATTTCTAGCTAATTCTTCCCAGCTCTAAGTTAATAGTTGGGTTAATGTTCCCATAAGAAATGTGGACGGGAATCCAAAAGTCGGGGGTCTAGCTCTCATTAATAAATACATCAATAATAGCATAAATTGATTTATGTAAGCGTCATGATGTGTAAGAAACGGGAGTTGGAGTCTGAAACTAATTTTTCTGAAAGTTTTCCCTGAACATTGCCCTGACCACAATATGCATTATGAACGTTCCCAATTTTGTCTATATTAGCAGCAATATACCTACTTTATGTACGAGAAAAATAAATTAATGGAAGCAATTTTAAGAAATTATGAATTTTCAGCCCTGGATGGCCAAGAGACTCACGGCAAGGTTGGCTATACTATGGGGTAATGTCTGGAGCATACCATGTGGGCAAATATGATGAAATCTCACCCCCAGGGCAAGATATTTGTGAATCCCCGACCCCATATAGGGCACATTTTTTTGCAAATACAAATTATAAACCCTGACGGACATTCCCCCATCCTGGGCCACCTCTTGATATGTGTGTCATAACCCATAGACCGACAGACCCAGTCTATGAAAAATGGTAGTCGGGCCATGAAGTTTTCAAAAGCACTGGTCCGACTGGCCATGAGAAAATTGGGAGAACTAATTTCATCACCTGTCCGTTATATTTTTATATCAACACATCTAATCCTTAACTGTACCATCATTGTATGCTATTGGATATAAAGAAAATGGCTGGGTGAATGAAACTTGTTGAAATCTATCCTGGGAACACATTCAAACAGATGAACCAATGACGTTCATATTGTGCCCCCCCCCCCCCCCCCCCAGACAATATAATGTAGGCAGTTAATGAGCCATTATTTTATATTCAAAATATAGTTGGGCCATGAAAAATCGCCCGACTCTCTATGGCAACCCAACCCACTATGTCGTACACATTGGTCAACTAATTATTCATTGATATATTAATACCTCATATTATGTGATGTTTTGCTCGTTCTGAAACAAAGTTAAGGGATGTTTAAGCCTATTCCGGCCTGACTCTATCTTGACATAGTTATATTTTTGTGTGCCGCCAATGGCTTAGAACTGTGAATACACTATTCTAGTATAGCAGCACATTTAGGTTTTAACACCTGTGAACGCCCCTTTTCGTTCACCCATACCCATAGGGGTGTGGTATCATCGTCACATGTTTGAAAGCTAAGGCGAAACCAAAACAGAGGTTATAGTGCATTCAGAAATCGCCACAAATGTTAAAATAAGGTGAGGAGCGCTAAATCGATATTACAAATTCTTCTACAACGAAGAAAATATGAGATCAGTATGAAGTAATATTGTTGCTTAATGTAACGCTTTGTATAATGTATTTACCCTTGATATGGCTTATAGTAGATTATAGTCTACAGATAGGTATTAAACAATTCGATGTGAGTCGTAGTAAGGTAAGCTGTCCCTATAATCCCTTAGTATTAGAATTATAAGAAATGTTTAAGTTACTCTGTTCAAATGTTCAATTTTATTCCAACGAAATCATGATTTATCAGGATGGAATAGTGTACAATTGTACATATTTCTAGTTTGGACCCAGAGATATTACGTCGTCTGATGACGTTGTCTGTTTGTAACATAATGATTGGTCATCAGTAGCATAGGAAAGTTAGGTGTGCCTTGGTCTAAAAGGTGATGAAAACACACTGTTGTGCTGAATGTTTTACCAATATAAAATCGTCTTCATAAACGTTTAGATCAGTTGTGGTCACGGCGCAGTGAGGAGCAGCAGTGTCTCCATGCCATTATGCGTCCTGGGGAATGTGTTGTAAACGGTTTTGTAAACAATTGCGTCTTCAAATGGACAGTTTTGAGTACAATTTTGTAAATGGCACATTTACAGTGTACAGGTATATAAAGGTATAACATT
Organism: Sthenelais limicola; assembly: GCA_942159475.1. Classification (NCBI taxonomy): domain Eukaryota; kingdom Metazoa; phylum Annelida; class Polychaeta; order Phyllodocida; family Sigalionidae; genus Sthenelais; species Sthenelais limicola. Next base: position 8,715,679 of record OW804101.1, on the reverse strand, counting down.
GGTGTTAATCAGGCAGGTAGGCCTAACTAATAACTAAGGTATGGCCCGACCAATGAGGATGAAGTATTCCTCAGTGGCGTTAGCCTGTATACAGATAGCAGGTACTAAAATTAAATCTAGGGGTAGGCTTACATATATATGACACAATAAGGTATAACATAATTATTCCCCAATTATTATACATCGCTCCGCCGATGAAATATTAATATATTGCTTTGGTGTTGTTTGAAGTTGGCGAGGTGCAAAGTTCGTTGGAAACACTTATTGGGTTTTAGGCCTATACAAAAGTGCTAATGCCGTGAACAGATATTTGAAAGAAAATGTATTAAAAGTCTTTATATCTGAATTATTAATAAATTGGGTTGTAGGCAAAAGGAAAAAAACGCTCCATACATACACCCTATAACGTTACATCATGTTACATTTATTCGTATGGAATCTTTGACCAGACTCCAATGATTTGGAGGTTTGTATCTTGAAAAATATTTGATCCAAATTGTGGCAAATTGACAGTCATATAGCCTGATGTCAGTACCTTTTTCCTTATAAATATGTAGGCCTATGAAAACAATCAAAGTATTTTTTTATTTTTACCAAAAATCTCAAAATCGCACTAAAATTTGTGGAATCGACCCTATATATGGGGCAAGTTTTTTTCTCTGTGGTGTTATTAGTGTTGTCATCAGTGGCCGTCATGCACTAATGGTCGCGCTAGCTTGTCTGGCACTGGCTGGACGGCACCATTGCACCAACTGTGTTACCAAAACAGTCATTGACTGATATTCCCATTGGTGCTACGGAAAATCAGTCACTGACTGAGATTTCCATGAAGGCACTGAGAAAAACCAGTGATGGCTGTTTTTTACCGAGGTGACTGATAATTATCAGTCGCACCCATTTGCGGCTGAAAATAATCAGTCATTGCTGGGGAAATATTTATATCTGACTGATAAAACGGGCGCGGGTCTATCAGTGTAGGATGGTTACCACATCTTTCACCAAACTTTTTGGCGGATCTGGGGCATGTGGTACTTCTGATCGATTGTGCAATAAGATAGTTATTGGTACGAAGCGCCCGAATGTGCTGATATGCGTGCTCAGCAGTCCAGTAAGGTGTGCCCTCATATCTGAAAAGAGTAGGGCTGAAGTTTGACAAAAACGAGTGCTCGCTTTGGTAGCCTGTAGCACCTGCTATATGTTTGGTTTTTATGTCCGCAATTCTAATACCAAGGGGTAATTGATTTAACTGACTGTGGTTGTAGTCGTCCTCCTTAAGCTTCAGTTTACCACGCGAAAGGGTTGGTTTATCTTTAAGGTCGGTAGCTTTAGCATGAGCTACTACCAACCTCATATCGGACTGTTGTCTCGCTACCTTTTCGGGCAGGTCTGGATTAAAGAAACAGCGTTCATAGCCCTGGAAATTGCAAAGCCTGTTTTTACAACGAAAGATGCGATTGTGTGTTTCCTCATTATTAAACTTCAAAATAATGTTGCGTTGAGGGGTGGTGTTACGCTGTTTATTGACTTGGCCAATGCGAGCGGCGAATTCCAACTCGCCTTCTACAAACGTATTATCAATTGCGTAGCATAGGTTAGCTGATTTAGTTTGCATGATTCTACTTTCTCTTGTCTCGTCATTGGTCTCAGGCAAACCAGACAGGATAATATGTTTTCGGCGTTGCCCCCTGTCAAGGTCTAAACAATAGCGTTCGAGATTGTCAGTAATTGTATAGACATGTGACATCAGTAGTTCAAGTTGTTTTATGAGTTTATTCAAGCCACAATTATATTCAATGACTCGGTCTATTTTAGCGGCTGTGGGGAGAAATTCATTATTCCAATTTCCCTCCAGGGCCCCAAGACGTGTCTCAAGGGTATCAGCCATAGTATATAGTAGGTTCACACACAAATAGCAAGTGCATATGCAATAAAATAGCAGTTAAATACCGTAACGTCCTAGGATCGAGAGCCAGGTATGTAGAAGGCAGGCATAGAGAGGATATAAATAGCAAGAGCTAGGTGTTGGTGGTGTGGACTCACCGGTAGGTGCTAGATGGTAGTTAAATCTGAATAAAATAATTACACATTCCTGGCTACAACATCAAGTAGTACATCAACCTAATATTGGTATCTGACTTGCTGTATACGATGCCCACTCATTTTTTTTGACCGGGGATACCAATCATACAGTAAGTCACATACCAACCTTCTTACATCCTATCATAATATCTGCATAGTATGATACATTCCCTTCTTAACAAACGATTAATGTGGGCAGATTTAAATTATTAAAGAAAATAAAACATTGCATCTTTAACAAGCATTGAAAAAATATGGTATCTTAAATCCTATGTCAATAGATTTCTCATTTCGGGTAATCCAACAAGCCCTTTTCATGTTGTTTCTATCAAAAATATCTTATATTTTATACAGTCATTTAATATTGAAATCCAAGATGGCCACCAAACATTCCATTTAGAACATCACACACATATATAATGTATAAGCACTTAGAAAAGTATCAAAAATAGTATCTGCTCTGGAATTTGTATGTGCGTAAAACAATTCCTCACAAATATCAAGCCATTTTTTAATAAAATTATGGGTTAAAATCTCGAGAATTGAAGAAAGTACACAAATGCAAAACCTGTACCTATGTTCAACAATGCTGGGGCTATTTGCTGTGTTGAATGACATCCATTTTGAATTACAAAACATTCCAAATAATTAAGAGTAAAAAAAGACATTCCTTGGGGTTTCTCAACCCCCATAACCATAGAACCACATTTTAAAGGCAAACGCTACTATCTATTGGAAAATGAAAATCAATGTCATTTTTCTGAAACTTTGAAATTTGATTCTTGAAGTGTTTCTGGTCATAAAAATGGAAAAAAATCAATGGGTCACCGTGCTCAATTTTTAATTAGAGTGCTTCAAAAGTTGGTATCTCAAAAGAACCAATGAGGATCAAAAGGGGGACTCATTTTGGAGTACCGCGACTTCATAGTTCATATTTTGCTATTTATATTCCCTCAATTTAAGTAAGGTTAACAGTTTTAGAGAGAGTATTATTTTGCCAATAATTCTATGCCTCTTTTTTATAGAATGCATGGTTATTTTTATTCTGAAAACAAAAAATATGAAATGCAAATTTTAAATTAAAAACTCGAAAAAACCCACTTTTTTTCACTAATTTAATAAAAACATTTGTTTTCTCTCTCATCGAAATTAAATGTCATTTTTCTGATTCTTTAGTATATGATTCTTAAAGTATGTGTGTTCATAAAACTGAAAAAAAAATAGTGGGTCACCTTGCTAGTTTCTGAATTATGGGGCTTTGAAACATGGCATGACAACCTAAAAATCTGCTGTTTCAATGTGTTCTATGTTTCCTAAACAGGTCTATTTCAAACAGCTACAATTACTTTTTTAGCACGATGACATACATTTTTTCCCTATATATGTGTAGAATATTACCTGCACTATATGTGTAGAAAATTTTGGGACATTAGGAGTTTTCATTTTTGTTTTATTCCCAAAACCGTGAAAGAAAAATGCAGCACTTCCCAATAGACTTGCATACTAAATGGGTACAACTGATGGTACCCACAGTTAGCTCAGTTCCCCAAACATGTCTATTTCAGACAGCTATAAAAAAAAATCTAACTCGATGACATATGTTTTTTTTCCTTTTAATATGTAGTATATAACCTGCACTATATGTGTAGAAAGTTTTGGGACAGTAGGAGTAGCCATTAATTGTTTGTTTTATACTATAAAACATGAAAAAAGGCAAACGCTACTATTCACTGCCCCGCCCCCCTTTACCATATACCAAATCTACGGGCATTTTACGCACTATTCCTTTAGCATTGCAGTCTATGAGGAAACGGCCCATTTTGTCACATTTTATAGAATAAAACAAACAATTAATGGCTACTCCTACTGTCCCAAAATTTTCTACACATACAGTTCAGGTTATATACTAATGATAAAAAGGAAAAAAAATATATGTCATTGCGTTCGATTTTTTTTTATAGCTGTCTGAAATAGACATGTTTGGGAAACAGAGCTAGCTATGGGTACTCTCAGTTGTACCCAATTAGCATGCAAGTCTATTGGGAAATGCTGCATTTTCCTTTCACGGTTTTGGGAATAAAACAAAAATGGATACTCTAAATGTCCCAGAATTTTTTACACATATAGTGCAGGTAATATTCTACACAAATATAGGGAAAAAAATGTATGTCATCACGTTAAAAAAATAATTGTAGCTGTCTGAAATAGACATGTTTAGGAAACATAGAACACTTTGAAAGCAGCAGATTTTTGGGTTGTCAGCCATGTTTCAAAGCCCCATAATTCAGAAACTAGCACGGTGACCCATTAATTTTTTTTCAGTTTTAAGAACACAAATACTTCAAAAATCATATACTAAAGAATCAGAAAAATGACATTTATTTTCACTGGGGAGGAAAAAAAATTGTTTTTATAAAAATGGTGAAAAAAATTGAGTTTTTTCGAGTTTTTAATTTAAAATTCACATTATATATTTGTTGTTTTCAAAATAAAAATAACAATGCACCCTATAGAAAAGAGGCATAGAATTATTGGCCAAATAATACTCTCTCTAAAACTGTTAATTTTACTTAAATTGAGTGAATATAAATAGTAAATATGAACTATGAAGTTGAGGTACTGCAAAATGGGCCCCCTTTTTGGTTGTCATTGGTATTTTTGAGATGCCAAATTTTGAAGCACTGTAATTCAAAAATGAGCACGGTGACCCAATGATTTTTTTCCATCCTTATGACCAGAAACACTTCAAGAATCAAATACTAAAGTTTCAAAAAAATGACATTTATTTTCATTTTCCACTAGATAGTAGCGTTTGCCTTTAAATGGTGCTTATAACCCCAAAATTGGTAGGAATAATTATACTCATTTCATGATTCTAGTGGCATTGACACTGAAATCCAAGATGACCGCCAAAACGTTCCATTTAAGAAATTACACATAATCATATATACATATGCATAGATCTAGAAAGGTTTCAAAAGAGGTATCTGTTCTGAAAAATAAATATGTGTATGATAATCTATTACTTATATTTAACCAAATGCATTCACATACGTCTGAAAATATTGATTTATAATTTGATACAAATATATACCCTTTTGAGGTCTGTGGCTGTTTTTCGACATTTATATACCTATTTACTGTGCTACAAAGAATCCATTTTGAATTGTCAGACGGCTACCAAACTTTCAATATCATAAGAAACAAACAAAATAAGCAAAAATCATTCTTATATTTCCAATGCCAGACATCAACACATTCAAATTTTAAAGTTTGTTTTCATCTATATACTAAAAAAGGTGCAGCCATTTTGGGTCGCTAATAGCCTTGAATTGAAATCCAAGATGGCCGCTAAAACATTCCATTTCAAAGGTCATTGATACATCTATCTAAAACTAACTAGCACCGAACAGATCCATAAAAGTCTAAATATGCCAGTTTTAAAAACGAGAAGAGAAATGCATTTATTCAATAGAGCCTACTCCAGAGTAAATACAGGTATAAATATTGACACGGACTTGTAATGAGAATGGATAGGAAACCTGGCTTGTGGGAATGTTAGTTCAGCGCTATGTCTGTCTCGGCTGGGCCCCTAGTGAGTAGCGGTGGCAAACTCACGCCCATTGCGACACCTGGCGAGATTTGGCGACAATATTGGCGGCCATTTTAGGCCAGAAGCAGTAGCGGCAGATTCAATGTTTGTTTCCCAGAATATTGGACAGAATTCGTCATGAAAACGACTGGAAGTTTACTGCTATTTGCGTGTATAGCAGCACCAACAGGTAAGGAAACTTTAACTTGCAATATTAAGAATTGAAACCATTGTTTTACCGAGTTGATGACTAGGCCTTAGCCTTCTAAGGTGAAGACACACTTGCCATACCGACCTACACACTAACACAGTAGGCCTATAGTTCACACTGTAGTATCCACAGTCGACATGCCTTACTGTTTTCGGCATAACTTCTGATCCGTTAGGTCTACAACTTAGCTAAAACAACCATTGGCAAGCTTACAATGAGGGCTATCCAGCCAGCCCATCCGCGACCATATAGTATTAATATTTTTGCGTCCAGATTGCGGTAAATCGGTCGTCGTCGACATGTTTAATTATGCATGTTTAATAGGGCTTTAATGTTAGCATTTAGGCCTCGGAAGGGTGCTTTTGTAGCGTTCAGAAGCAGCAAGGGAGGCCACATATGGTGGGGGTATTTACCCCTACCCTTGGACGCCTGCTTGGCCGTCACTCCGGGGATGCCCCTGTACAGTGTACCCAACGCTCTGCATGACGGCCGAGACGGCTGACGCACAATTTGCAGGGCAGAGGTGTTTTAGCTTAAACTCTTTACACCTAACTAAATCTGTCCAAATCTTATGTTATGCCTGCCATTGTCATTTATATTTTCCCTGTTACACCTGGGTCGGTGACCAAAATTCTTTTAAATATCTCATACATCAGAAATAAAAATATGAGTCTTGGATATACAACTCTGATACATTCAGATTACTCTTACTGTGTGCTCTCTTCTTTCATAAATATACAGGGTGGGAAGTGTGGTGGGCAAGTACTTACTACTGGTCCATATTGTTGAGTACCAGAATACAACTTTAAATAATGTGTTCGCTACAGAGTAACACTTAAAATGCATAAAAATGGATTTTTCCTCCTGATAAAATACTGAAAGCGGGATTAAAACTAAGCCCTAAAATTGTTTTCTTGAGAGCGTTAGGTAATCCCTGTGAATAAATATTAGTGCAAGAGGAGAGCAACTTTAATTTTTGATAATATTAACTAGCATCTCTGCATGGTTATAAATGGAGGAATTAAGGGGAAATGGAAATTCTCTATATACATTTGATAGTTGCGGCCAAACAAGAGGGAAGTTGTGTACGCGGGGGGGGGGGGGGGGCGGGGGTGAAATTGGGGTTTTGCCTATTGAGTCCCCCACATTTCAGGTACATTTAAGCCCTCTTTTAAAGAGTTTCATGATTTTTGTTTTAGAGGAAGGGTCAGTATACAGTATCATACATAATTATGAAATCACTGTCGGAATTATATGCACAAACATTGGTGAGAGAGATATCCCAACCTCAGAAATGGAAATATCAGTCATAGAAATACAAGTCTGATACAGTCAGATTACTCTTACTGTATGCTTTGCGATGGCATGGAAATCATTTCTCTGGGTTCTTTCATTCTCAAGATTAGTCGTGGACTTTTTTCATTGGAACGGCCACTCATTTTCGGCAGATTCACACAAATACTTTAATTAATTTCAAGCACTTGCAGTAAGAGTAGACAGGAGTTTTAAAAAGCTACTTGTACTGATTCCTACAATCTGTTCGAACAACATGGAGCAAAATAACATCATTGAAAGTGTATTTCAGCCATACTGATCAATATGGGCCAAAACCTCAACATTTTTCTCCGGGTCGGTCGCTAAAATTCATTGAAATATCCAATACCTCAGAATTAGAAATATTTGTCTTGGATATACAACTCTCATACATTTAGATTACTCTTACTCTGTGCTTTGTGATGGTATATAAATCATTTCTCTGGGGTTTTTCATTCTCAAGTAATGCTCCTAAGAGTGTCTCTAATCATAGCATTTTTTCACCGGAACGACCACTCATTTTTGGCAGATTCACACAAATACTTTAATTAATTTCAAGCACTTGCAGTAAGAGTAGAAACAAGTTTTAAAAAGCTACTTGTACTGCTTCCTACAATCTGTTCGAACAACATGGAGCAAAAATAACATCATAGAAAGTGTATTTCAGCCATACTGATCAATATGGGCCAAAATCTCAACATTTTTCTCCAAGTCGGTGGCTAAAATTCATTGAAATATCCCATACCTCAGAATTAGAAATGAAATCATTTCTCTGGGGTTTTTCATTCTCAAGTAATTCTCCTAAGAGTGTCTCTAATCAAGGTCTTTTTCAATGGAACAGCCATTCATTTTCTGCAGATTCACATGAATACTTTAATCAATTTTCAGTACTTGCAATAAGAGTAGAAACAAGTTTTAAAAAGCTACTTGTACTGCTTCCTATGATCTGTTCAGTGCTTTGTAATGGTGTGTAAGTCCCTCTCTTCAATACTTTCAGACATGCTTTCTCTGCCCATACAACAGGGACCCTTGGATCCAAAATCACTAAAAGGCAACCAGAAGACTCATGGATCAACCGGAGATGAGTGTAGTACTTACGTCATCTTTCTGGGTCTCTGCGATTCAAGTAATGCTCACATCAGTGTCCCATCATATCTAATTATATCTCGTTATTCTGGCAGCATGAACTTAGAATAGTCTATGGGATGGTGATGAGTCACTTTTATTCTTTTCAGACATGCCTACTGTTCCTGTGAGAGGGGGACCCCTTGGTTCCAGAATCACTAAACACATAGATACCACAAGTGGAGTCATGTAAGGACCAAGAAAAAGAAGTCTCTGAGGACAACTGTAGACAATAACCACTGGCCACAATAAGACCACTGTTTAAAGGTTTTCCCAAGAGGTAAGTTCCCTGTCACCAGGATGAGGCACCATTTCCATCAACTAAGGATTTATTGAGATGTGTGATAAAGTAAATACAATATGTGATGTGTTTCAGGAAAATGAGTCATAAGTCGCAAAATTGATATTTTTCAAAGTTTTCTTTTTACAAGATCACATTATTGGAATGTTCTGATTTTTAGCGAGTTCATCACTTAGACTTATATCAATCGGTGTATCAAATTTCAGGAAAATCTATATAATACATCCTCTCGTTTTAAAGGTCACCATATGGACTACATTTAGTAACTTTACTGTTTAGTGACCCCCAGAAATATTGGATACTTTTTTTTTCAAAAACGAAAATATCAAACTAAATTCTAGAAATACTTATAAGATTATTAGACTGTTTACTATCATTGGAATCAGCTTGATCTCATCTTTTCAAATCTAATGGTATCTCAAAATCTATTTTTAGCGACTTGTGGTTATGTGGTTATTGGGTTTAATGGATGGCCATCATCCCCAGCAATACTTTATTCACTAAGTTTATTGACTAAGTAATGCCTGAGACGACGATAATTAGTGAAGACTAGAATATTTACCTTCATTTACATGTGCACAGGACAATGCTTGAAAAATTCATGGTCCATAATGCATTTGAATTGACTAATGTACTCAAATAATCATTAGTGGTCTTTAATGAAAAAAACACATTATATCACTTGACTAAAGAGCGAAGAGAGATAAATCAGTTAAATTGATTAGATTGGACTCATAGTAATTTCATATGGGTATAATTTCCCGAATAACTTGACTATGTTTTGAAATAACCTGTGTGGAGATACAACCAGTAGGCCTATTAGTAGTACTGTTACAGGTTAGAAGAGGAATAACCAATTGTCCTTACTGTTCATCAGTGAAACTTCATGCATTCATGAAACAATGTGATATTTGCTAAATATATCATGTTCCTGGGATTTATATAGTATATTGGTGGATAACTGGAGGGGTGTGTGGGTGTGGCGGGATGGGGGTGGGGAGAGAGTATCCACACAACCTTATGTGGCAGGATTAAACTTCTGTGGAATGCTCTTCCTGTTAGAAATCTTGATGATTATGACACATCAGAAATATAAAACTTATGCGTATGAAAGTGTTACTGGATACTGAAGAGATCAAGACATTACCACCGCCACTAGTAAAACCATGCATGGCATATTTACTATGTAATTATATAAATGAGATTATGAGTACAAGGGATATAATGTCCTTGTGTTGTTGTTGTATTAGTAGAAAGTGATATAATTATGATATATAACTGAATGAGTGATTATCAACAAGAATGGTGATATCCCTTGTTTATTATATCCTTTTACTGTTGGTAATTCTTTATATGTCATTGTCTTTTTCGGTATACTCTTCTATTAAATTGATGTAATGATCATCATGTACTGAGAACAGTCTACTGTGTTTAATGTTTTGATGAATAAAATATTCAAAAGATAAATACTCAAGGAACATTATACTTATATGTATTTACATTTATTAACATAGCCCATGTGCGTTGGGCCTGGTCATATAATATGTGCCTATGTTTATTTTGTGACAAATAAAAACCTCACTAATTATATATCAATGTTATTCATCTCAGTTAATCCTAGTAACTCTGACTTGCTAGGGATACCCCAAGCTTGTATACAGTACTGGCTTCATTATGCCGAACTCTGAAAGAATATAATCTAATGGAATATATTTTGTGTAATCAAGATATATTTATAATGGAGACCCACCTTACAAACGTGTCCTCCCTAGAACCCACAGAAATAACCCAGGAGCTGACAGTGGGCAGTTTACATAAAGAGGGACCTTACAGCCTAGATCCCTCAAATTTCTTAAACTGGGACCACAGAGCACATGGTAGCATAGAAAATGATCCAAAGTAGCGGTAAACAATTCTTAAAAATATTTTAATATTATAAATATAATATTTGTATGTCATAAATAATCAACAGATTGTCGATTCTCATGGAATAAAGATAATGGAATACAAATACATGGTCTACAAAGTAAAAAAGATATCATCTATTGCTCATTTCGGCATGACATGAGGCACCTCCAAACTTCAGGTAATGGATAGTGGATAGTGTGTCAAGTCAAGAATATTGTAAAGAAAAATCTTTGAATTATATTAAGAATATGTTGCCTGCTCTGTGGGGGCAGGGCACTTCCATTCATGCCCCATATGTTGCTCCCTTCCTAGTCTTAGTGCTAATTTCCCTCTCCCAACGCTACCGCCACCTGGTAGCATTCTGCAAAACTACACACATAGGTGGCACCCCTAGTGGTTTTTTTCGGAACTACGGGCGCTCGGCGACCGAGCTAATCCCTTGCTAATCCCTGATAAGAGAACAATGGCGAGACATACATGTACAGGCTATGGGGATGTTATTTCCTATCCATTCTCATTACAAGTCCGTGATATTGATAACAGAGGATTAGGCTTAAGGTCTAAGTACAGGTAGAAAGATGATTGTACCACACCCAAGAAATGAAATGTATAGAAAATCGTACCTTTACATCATGACAATGCTGTGGAACAAAGTACTGAAAAAAACCCAGTTGCTAAAAACGTATGAAGAATTTCATAGATATCTTAAACAGGAATACCCAATGGAATGTGACCTATATCTAAGTAAATCCACAATGAGATAATAATAATATGTGGACTATCACCCATGTGTTCTGTGACACAGGCGCTTTTCAGAGCCTTGATAACAATAACAATAACAATAATGAAAGTGAAAGAATTTGGTATGTAACAGATACATTTTATGAGTCATAGTGGTTGTATTAAACCAGTAAGAAGTCCAGACTGTACTGGGCTTGATAACATTTATTTTTCCAAGGTCACTTTTAACTTTTTCCACCCATCATTCTCTATTTTATCCATTTCCATTAATTCCTTCGCTAAATGTATTGATGCATACCTTTTTTAATTATATGGTGTGGAATATGAGATCATTTTCTACCCATTAATTTTGACAAGAGATCCATGCACTGTAGCCCCTGTGAGATTGTAAAATGGCACCTTAAATGCCGCAATTAATGCTAAATTAAATCCTGATCTTACAGCTATGTCCATTTGTTCATGTATTACACAATTACTTCTTGGTGAATTAAGAAAAACATGGCCTATATGTAGCGCACAGGAACATGGGACATTTACTATGGCCAACATGCTCATTTCTATCACCATATTAGCCTTGTGCTGACATACTAGCAATGCAGGCTTCACTGCCCTACGATTAAGTAGTCGATTTGATCCAACGTTAATAGGCGGTTAGAGGATGAGGTTATGGTGATGAGGGTTGATTATGGCTGCCGTGAACCAGAACGAGGCGAAGCCGAGTTCTGGTTCCGGCAGCCATAATCAACCCGAAGCACCATAACCGACTTTAGTCTCCTTTTGTTGGGCGCTTACTATCATCTATATAATACCCACAAATGATTCGAATATACTGAGCCCTCCAACAAACAAGCTACTCACTTTTTTATTCACTTCTTGTGCATTGACATATACTCTTCACTCTACGCGCACGTCCTACGTGATGGGTTCGTGTGCAACCGGAAGGGATCTAAGGCACACCCACCGACGCTGACACCTGGCGTTCCGCTACATCACTACCTGTCACTAACTACCAAGCCTCAGTGCCTCCCGCTCTCGTCAGGTGGCAGCACCATAGCGCTATGCTAGCCAAAACATAACAGAGGTTACTCAACACGTAAGGGCCGCAAATCCCCAAAAGACACGTGAAAGCTTGCATATCATGGCGGGCATGGACAATCATTTATTTAAAGCAATTTGGCCGATTCAGATTTCCAATTTCGCCTGCGTAGAAGCCACAAGGACTCAAGCAGCTCCTGCAGGAAGTCATACCTCCCATAGAGAACCCTCCCCCGCCACTACAGTGAGAGGCTTCCGGCTTAGACGCCCCTCCATGGCTGTCCATTCGTCCCTGCGAGCCCAACAAACGGAGACTAAGTGAAAATAAGGTACCTTTTCAGTCAAATATACTGTGAAATAGGGGATTTGCATAGCCGCCATTTTGACTCTTGATTCGCATGGAATTATGGGAGTAATGGTACAGTATACTATAAAGAGAAAACATGTTATGTCTAGCATGGAATATATACCAGTGCTCTAAGGTCAATATCCATGTGTTTTACATGTTTCCATGACACACAACTTTATCTTTCCCATCATGTATTTGGTTTTTATTGATCATTTATACCAGCTATGATATATGTAAAAGTACTTTTACAATTTGTGATAAAAATGTTGCTAAATAGTTGAATGTCAGACTTGAACAGAATCCGTCCCAGCATGCACTGTGACAGACATGCGCAGTGAGACATGCAACTCCCCTATTACACAGTCTATGGTCTATTTTGGGAAGGTCTTTCAGTAATGCTATGAAAGATATTAAGGCTATGTCATGAGTATCTGGTGGTGGTTCAAACAGGCAATACTTGCTTTATATTGTGTGCATTTTGAGAAGCTGTGTCCACCTATTTCTAAATAGGAATTGTGGTACTGTGATTCTGCCAAAATTTGTGGGCGGCTTTGAGTTAATTATGAGTATCCTATTTAAACAAATTTAAAATAGGTAGGAAATAAAACCCTACATTGTAGGTTTTGTGTATTATAGGGTGGTCTCCACTGGCTGCGGTAAGCTCTGCGGTAAGCTTTGCAATGGTTTGCGCTGGTTCTGTAGGTGGAGAGGAATGACGAGGTTCTAGCCTTCATGGTCAGTGAATCATGTACTCAGGAACCCACCACTTCTCACCAACACAGCACCATCGCAAGGCTTACCGCAGAGCTTGACGCAGAGCTTACCGCAGCCAGTGGAGACCAGCCTTTAGTCACTAGTTATCTGTATTGTGTGCCCTTCATCAGGTCAAAAAAATCAATCAAACACCAAAATGTTAGTTGCAGATATTATATTTTTATTCAATGATTCACTTATTCCAGGGCAGTCAGTACAGCTGTGAAGTCTATTGGAAGCCAAACTCCCGGCAGGTCTTGCAGCACATGCTCTTGAAGCTGGGGCAGTTGAGGCCAGGGAAGCCACGTAGATTGCCGTCAGTGCACTGGGGACTTCTGTCCGTACAGGCTGTGGTGGAGAGAGAATAAACTATTTAGTAACCATGGAAACCGATTATAAATACTTACAAAGAGCTTGGGTTATTGACCAGATGTACATACATATGCAGGAGCCTGTTATTTATTTGATATGTTTCAAAATATGTGATGTGTTGCAGAAAAATTACTCATATGTCGCAAAACGACAGTGTTTTTTCCCAAAAATATCTTCTTTATTGAAATGTTCTGATTTTTAGAGGGTTTAGCACTTGTTGTCATATGAATCTATGTAACAAATTTAGTGACATTGTTTTAAATATGCCCTTGCGTTTTGAAGGCCTTCGTATGGAGTATATTTAGTTACTTTACTGGTAATGACCCATCCAGAAATATTGCATACTTTTTTTTTCAAAACACATAATATTCATAAATCACTTCCAGAAATATCATGTGAATCATTTTCCTTGAACACATCACATTTAGTTACCCTTTCAGACCAAGCACCACACCCATTATGTGTATGTGTGTGAAATCGCCAAATAATTTCACAAATTCTCTCAAATAATCCAAATTTAAGACAAAAATAAGGTTCAAAACACAATTCAACCTAACTAAACAGATTGAAAGATTAAATGCAATGCGAAATATACTCAATTTTACCTAGTATTGACCAAATTGCAACCTATATTAGCAGAATTTACTAAATGTGCACAGCTGCCAATTGTACATTTTGTGAAAATCTGACCCAAGTACTATTGACTTACTGCTGGGTATAGGAGGGTCTGCGCCTTTGGTACAGGGTTTGTTCTTGGAAGCTGGAAGAGAAGAGCATGGTCAAATGGTGCAAATAATTGGGGAGTTGCATAGCCGCCATTTTGAATTTTGATTCTCTTTGAATTATGGGACTAATGGTACGGTGTAAAATCTAGAATACATGCCATGTTCAGCATGGAATATTTATCAATGCTCTAATTTCAATATCCATGTGTTATACATGTTTCCACGACACTAGTCCCCTTCTTTGCAATCATGCATTGGGTTTACATAGATCATTTTTACAAGCTTGATATTGGTGAAAATTTTCTTTTCAATAAAAATGAGCCCGATAACTGTATCCATCCCATGATGCACTGAAGCAGACATGCGCAGTGGCATCCTATTGGATTGAATTTATAAATATTTACTAACAAGAAATGAAACATTTTGTCTCCTTTTTGTAATTAAAATGCAGAATTGCATGGTTTATATAAGAAATGATCATTGATTAGAAGTAATTGATTAGAAATAGATGCTGGGATATTATATATGTGTCTGTTAGATAAAAAACCCGATGAATCTACTTACAAATCTTTACTAAATTTAGATTAGGTTAGTCTAATCTTGGAGGGTTTTGACTAAAACATATTTTGAATTGTAAATGAAATTTAAAAAGACTTACTTGGTTTCACAGTCTTGGCCACACAGGCCCCTTCAATGCACCACTAGTTGGGGAGGAAAAGAGACATTTTGATTATAAATGTGATTTGTTTCAGGAAAATGAGTCATAAGTCGCAAAATATTGGTTTTGAGATATCACCATATCTGAAAACAGGATATCAAGCTGATTCCAATGATAGTAAATAATAGGGCATCTAATAAATATTCCTATATTTTAAGTTTGCAATGATTCTGGATGGGTAATTACCAGTAAAGTAACTAAATACCTCCATATGAAGGCCTTCAAAATGCACGAATATATTTAATTCAATGTCCTGAAATTTGTTGCATGCATTCATATGACTATTTATAAGTGGTAAACCCTCCAAAAATCTAAACATTCCACCGAAAGAATCTTGTAAAAAAACACTTGGAACACATCACAATTGTGATCAGTTTCAGGAAAATGAGTCATAAGTCGCAAAATTGATATTTTTCCAAGTGTTTTTTTCACAAGATCACATTATTGGACTGTTCTAATATTTGGGAAGTTTATTCCTTATCAATCGAGGTATGAAATATTAGGACAATGTATGTTAGATATCCTTTCGTTTTAAAGGTCCTCATATAGACTACATTTAGTTACTTTACTGTTTATTGACCTGTTTTTTTCAAAAACGAAAATATCAAAGTTAAAATAAGGAAATACTAATAAGTTAATTAGACTGTTTACTATCATTGGAATCGGCTTGCTCTCATCGTTTCAAATATAATGGTATCTCAAAATCTATTTTTTGCGATTCATTTTCCTGAAAAACATCACAATTTATCCAGTTTTAATTATTCATATTTAATCATACGTGCATTGTTCTGAAAACAACATATCTAGAGTGATTTACGCATAGTGCACGTTTCACTAGTGGGGTTGTCATGGCAACCAATTTTTTTTCACATAGATTACCAGTAAAAATTCAAATTGAGGACTCTATTTTCATGATTGAAAGCATGTATAACAAAACTCATTAGTTTCAGATTAATTTGATCTCTCCCAAATGATTTTAAATATGCTGGAATGGTTTTAATGAGGGTAACTTAATGCGAGAGAAAAATACGGCAAGGGAGCGACATCGTTCCAGTGACACTTGAGTTTATGACGGCCGTCATATTATTAAAGACGCAGTTTCAATGCCTAGCACGCGATGTAGCGTCATGGCATGACGTGTTACTAAGACTTTCCCACTAATCAATGAAATCAGATAAGGATAAACTGGGTTATCTGTTTCTTCCCTTGGGAGGACTGAAACATATTTCTTCCCGCTTGCTCGACTATAAGAAGCACTCTGGACGAGCACCACCTACCGCTATTCCGTAGGCTTTGCTATGATACTCAAGTCAAGTGGCCGGTGGACGACCCAAAAGGGGAACGATACTATACAGACACTGCCTTCCGAAGACCTTTTTTAATGCTTTTTTTTTCTGGAACTTTCTAACTGATCTCAGAAGCTAGAGCGAGTCAAGGGGAGCAAGGTCCAAATGGGAACATGTGTCATTTACTGATAAATTAAAAAGTTATCGCTAACCGCGTATTCGAATCGAGGGCTATCACCAATGGCCGCCATATCAAAACAAGAAGTAGGTGGGAAGAAGCCACTGCCGCTCTAAGCCAATCAGATCATCAGAAGTGATCACATGACCATGTGCACAATGACATCATATATAGCGGCAGGTCGGGGAAGCCCTCCGAGGTAGAAAATCCGGGATTATCATTTATTCCATTAAAAAGGTAACGAAATATAGATTCTTCTGCTAAAATCTTAATGTCTGCTGGTCGTTGGGTTGGTTGAACCCATACGACCTGAGCAGACAACTCAAAGCAAAACGTCTGCAGACGAAACGGCCGAAGGCGAAGCCCTAGCCTTCAAGGCTTCGGCAAGTGGCATGGTGGGAGGGAGGCTATACTGCTGTTTTTGTGACGATCCTTTATCCAGCTAAATATAAAAACAATAATAGGCGTACAGATCTTGAGAAATATAACCAAACTATTCAAATAATAATCCCTTGAGCGGTATACTTTTCTGAACCCTCTGTTCCAGAGGTGAAATCAAATACTTGGCTGACTAACCTTGTTGCCAGGACATGGGGTGCCATCCACAGCGTGTGCAGTACCGTATAGGCATCGGTCGCCTCCCACAGAGCACCAAAGTTTCTTACAGATGTCATCCTTAAAATTGGACTGTAAGTGAAACGAGATTGACCTGTTACACAAATACACCGCAAAATCTGTTTTCTTTTGTTGGTTTTAACACCAGAAACAACTAGAGCATATGTGATATTCAAAACATCCAACATAATATAAGTTTCTTCAAGGTCATTGAAGCACTGTTGTACAATTTTTTTTCCGATTCTGAACAATTTCTTTTTTTTTTCAAACATCCAAACTGTGCTGCAAAATGTAGAGACATTGGACCTATTTCCAGATGGTCTTCATGTTTTAAGTTAAAAAAAATAAAGTTTCGACAATTATAATAATACTACTAATAATATAACATGTAGGATCAGCCTCAACATAATCAAATCAAAACAAATCAAAAGACAAATCAAAAGACATAAAGTAACTCCATAAAATCATCAACTTTCAACTGTCTCCAAATAATATGCAGCGCTGAAATCTCCCTCTAACATATAACACAATTTCCCTCTGCATCTTCTCTGTCTCTCATCCCAACCCCATTTCCGATTCCGCATCTTCCTCATGCTCCCCTCTGCGCTTTCTCCCCGTCCCCTCTCTGCCTTCCCCTACATCCCCTCTTTCCCCTCCCACTCTTCTTTTCCTCCCCCTCCCCCTCTCCAATACCCCTTCCCTCTCCTGACCCTCTTCTTCACTCTCCCACTCCTCTGCATGTAGTCAGGGGACCCTGGAAGTGACATAGTATCTCAAAGGGGCTTTCCCAGGCTATAAATAGAGTCTGTAGAACCCAATTTTAAAAAGGCTTCAAAATCACATTTTCACCCCACATACCTTCACAAACCACATAATTATAATTACTAATTATAATTACTTATAATTAATTAATTAATTATAATTACTTGTACAGACCCCCAAAAACCAATGGGGAGATCACAGATTCCCAGGACATGGATGACAAAAAACCCCTTCTAGAGCTTCATATATTAGACTAGCAACGTATTGATTTAAAAAAGGCTTCAAAATCATATTTTCACTCCAGATACCTTCACAAACCATATACAACGTCCTCCAGAGAGGGTGGATAGAACTCTACAGATGAGCAAAATGGTTTGTAATACAATAAATTCCGCAAACATGTGAGACAAAGAAACCCCTGTTTTCTACCTACAGAAACCCCTCTTTTCTACCTCATTTTGTAAAATCGCTCTTCCCGCATATTATATTGATTATAGGTAAATGGGTCAGATTTTCAGAAAATCTACAATTGGTCTTCCCGAATCCTCTCAAATAACCCAAATTTCAGACGAAAATAAAGTTAAAAATACAGTTCAAGTTAACTAAACAGATTGCTAGAATCAATGCAATACCAAATATACTCGAATTTACCTAGTATTGACAAAATTGCAGCAGAATTTAGCAGAATTTACTAAATGTGTTGAGCTGTCAATTGTACAGTTTCTGAAAATCTGACCCAAATGTATAACTCACACTGCAGGCGCCGACGACCTTGTCCCCAAATGCGTCCTTACACTGCTGATCCAGGGTGAGAGTCTCTCCCTTCAGCTGAGTCGTGTCCACTATGAGGCCATCCTCACATGTAGTGTCCTTCAGACAAGTACGTGGGTACCTGCAGGGTAGACAAAGCAGGCCTTTATGGGTCAGATTTTGAGATAATGTACAATTCACCTTCGCCAATCTTCTCAAATAACCCAAATTTCATATGAAAATAAAGTCCAAAATATAGTTCAACCTAACCAAACAGATTGCTAGAATCAATGCAATGCCGAATATTCTCGAATTTACCAAGTATTGTCCAAACTGCAGCCTAATTTAGCAGAATTTACTAAATGTGTACAGCTGCCAATTGTACATTTTCTGAAAATCTGACACTTATAGGGGATTTGCATAGCCGCCATTTTGAATCTTGCTTCACTTGGAATTATGTGACTAGTGGTGCAGTTTAAATTCTACAGAAAACATGCCATGTTCAGCATGGAATATTCATCAATCATCAATGCTATGAAGTCAATATCCATGTGTTACACATTTCCATGATACAAGTTCCCATCTTTCGCATCATGCGTTTAGTTGTCATAGATTATTTATACAAGTTAAGATATTGGTGAAAACATTCTTGCAATTCTTAATTAAAATGTTGCCAAATATTTGTATGTCAGATTTGGTCTGAATCCATCCCAGAATGAACTGTGACAGACATGCGCAGTAAGACATGCAACTCCCCTATTGAGTTCTACTATACACACTAGAACCCCCCTCGTGTAAACACAGGTGTCCATCTAGTGGGGAATACATGAAGCGCGCCAGTGTTGAAGCTCCATAGGCAGAGAGTGTGGCAACATTTGTAATCAGGTCCAAAAGCACTAATCCCCTCAATTTTGGATGAGTGGTCTATTTCCTGGTGGAAAAATTTGAGGGCAATGCGACCATCCAATATACACACTAGAAGGCCCCGTGTATCACAGGTACGAGTTATAAAATGTAGTTTTCAGGGGTGGTGAAAGAAAAAGCAAATCTCCACCTCTCTACACAGGGTGCTCTTAGGGCCCAAATGAGTTCCAATATTAGTCTTGTGCCTGCTGTAAATCGGTTTGTTACTAAAACAAATTGAACTTCTTTTTAAAATATATTTGGGAAAAGCCAATACCCAGGTACACTCACTTGAGATTTATATAAACTATCCCAAAAGTTAGAGTCCTGTACATACACAGCATTTAATGTTGTAATGAATCTATTGTTCTTGTGCAGAAATCGCAATTTCCATTTTTGCCACTCAGCCTATGGCTACACTATGCAGAGGGCCCTCAGGGCACAGATAATTTCCATACAATAATCATACTTGTGCTGCCCGCAAATGGGTTCGTTGCAGAAACGATGTCAACTTCTTTAAAAAAAGATATTTAGGAAAAGACAAAACTCAGGTAGCCCTGTGTATACAAGGGTTTGTGTACAGCACTCAATATCATACACAACATATAATAGGGGATTTGCATAGCCGCCATTTTGAATCTTGATTCGCATGGAATTATGGGACTAACAGTGTAAAATCTATTGAAAACATGCCATGTTCAGCATGGACTATTTTGTCAATGCACTAATGTCAATATTCCTGTGTTATACATGTTTCCATCACACAAGTCAGCGTCTTTCCCATCATGCATTTGGTTAACATAGATCATTAATACAAGCTAAGATATTAGTGAAAACATTTTTGCAAATTTTGATAAAAATGTTGCAAATTATTTGTATGTCAGATTTCATAAGAATCCATCCCAGGATGCACTGTACAAACATGCGCAGTGGCACATGCAACTCCCCTATTAATGTGAATAATTGATCTATGGGTTAGGAAACCAATCAAATAAGAAGGGTATGTCATAAAGGTTGTATATACTTTGTCAAAAGTTTTAAGATTGTATCATAAAAAGCGAGATTGACCATCACTTACTTCTTTTTCTAACTTTTTTCTTTAACTTACAAAAATATAGAAATACTCAATAATAACTACTTATCGGTACCTAATATCACAGAACTAGAGTATAGATGCTTATCTAGTTCTGTGCTAATATATATCCTAATGTTTACTATCTTTAGAATCTGCCAGACATCATATTTCAAATACTATGATACATCTCAAAATCCATTTTTTTTTATATATTTTTAGACTCTAAGAAGGTGTTTGATACCATCAACCATCAACTGCTCTTAAAGAAATTGTTACCCTAGATTAAATAAGCCAGGTGTCATATCCCTGGTTTGAGGACTACCTTGGAGGAAGGACTCAGAGAGTGGCTGCAAATGGGACCATCTCTGACATTTTACGAGTCACCTGTGGTGTTTCTCAGGGCACTTCCCTTTGCCCCCACCTTTTTACATTATATATTAATGACTTGCAGTAGTAAAATCAAGTAGGGTACAGTTATTTGCTCATGAGAGTATTTTATACTCTGAACGTCACCTAAAATCTAATACTAAGCATTAACAAACAGATCTATTTTATAATAAGCTTCCCTAACCTTCTCTCAAGGATTTAAACAGTCTAAAATTCAGCATTCAAAAATATTTTAGGCATTAAAGGGTATAAGTTACTCAAACTTACTTGTACTGGTCAGTGCCTTGGAGGCACTTCTTGGTCTGCTTGACACTGCAGCTGGAGAACTTGAAGGCATTCCTGATGTTGGCGAGGTCCATGAGAGAGATGGTGGAGGGCGCCATGATGTTACCCACTGCTCCCACACAACCATTGCCACCGTCGTGCGACATGCCCAAACTGGGGGGGGGGAGGGGGGGGGAAGAGGTGTACATGGATTAGATCACCATAAAATGTACAATCATTAGCTCTGCTCGGGTTCTCCACTATTGATAATGAGCAATTCCACCAAAAATTCCACATTTGGCCATCCAGGGCTGAAAATTCTCAATTTTTTCAAATTGTTTCCATTTATTAATTTTTTTTTCGTACATAAACTAGATATAATTGCTAATAATATAGACGAAATTGGGAACGTTAATTATGAATATTGTGGTCAGGGCAGCTTGAGAGACACAGTAACCTTTATTCTAATAGTAAGGGCAAAGGGGAAGGGTCCAGATTTCTTCATAAATTAGGATTTATATTAGAAATAAATAATAAAAATGTAAGCATACTGTTTAAAATTAGTTATATATAATAGGTCTTGATATAAGGGTCATAATGGTCTTTAGTTTGTGAAAATATTCCAACTAGAAGGAAAGTTACAGCAAAATAACCATTCAGTAATGGTAATAGAAATGGCAGGGCCTAGGTCACAGGTCATTGACCCTCTGGCCCATTATACACATTTAACCCATTATATATAGAATATATACAAAAATATTAATAAGAGTGTTTTCCCCTTCTGTACCTGTTAAATTGGTTTGAATACTTGTTTTGGTTGTTTATAAAGGTGAATATAAGTTATGTCTAAGTATTTAGAGGCAAAATTAATAGGGGAAAAAATAGAAAAAATAGTTTTCACCCCCTCTAGACCCCCGTTACGGCGACATGGGCACCCTCTAGACCCCCGTTACGGCGACATACTGTTTTTGCTTGTTACTACCATCTTAAGTATGACAAAAAAAAATGTTGTATTTATTTATTTTCCCTTGTGTTTCTTACACATTATAATGCTTATAGAAAATAATTTATGCTAATATTAATTTATTTATTGCTGAAACCTAGACCCCCGTTACGGCAACATTAATATTCCCCAAAACTTTTTTCAAAATGCTAATCCCATTATTCAGTAGGAAAGAATTAGCTGGAGATTTTTCAATGAATATAATGGATGTACAAATCATAAACAATGATATAAGTAATGGTGGTAAGGGGGGTTTCATTTTTAGTTCTTCTAGGTCTATATGTTTAAAAGAAAATTTAGACCCCCGTTACGGCAACAGGACCTACCCCATAATCAACTTTACATAATATCATCAAGAAATTACTTAAAAAATTGAAAATATTGATTTTTTAACCATCCAAATATATAATTTCAGAGTAATCATTGACCCTCTAGCCCGTTATGCAGATAAAACCCATTATATCGAGAATATGTATAAATTTTCCCCCCAAAAATACTGGCTACATTTTTTAAACAGTGATTCTGATAGGAAAAACTGCGTTTTTATGAGTGATTATGGCAGAAAAATAAGCATTTTCTTGGCCTCACGATTAAAAAAAAACAAAAAACATTGTAGGATACTTTCCCCTAGGCGACTTTTTTCCCCTGGATCCGAAAATACCAACGAAAATAATCTCAGATAAATATTTTAGCCTCTGGAGGAGCAGTTGTATTTTAACCCAAATGATGCACTTTTGGTGGAATTGCTCATATGTGGGTGGAAGTATTTTTATTTCCAATTTGCATTCAATTACATAGAAATAGATTCTCCCTCTTTCTTTGCAAACATAGTTCTTCCAAGAGTGCATAGATTTGATCTTTTGTTTTTTCAATAGCCTTAAGACTTCTATCATTAGAAGATTATCTAATGACTTATTCACATTGAGGTCTGGGTCAGATCATCAGAAAATGTATAATCAGCAGTTCTACATTATGTGATGTTTTATTAGTAACACTATCCTTATATCCTAATGTTTACTATCATTAGAATCTTTTCCATTAAATTAGAGTAAAGGTTGATAGGTTTAAAAATTATTCATGCAAAAAATACTAGATATATCCAAATATATTTGGTATTTCCTCAATTAGAAACATTTGTTCAGTATAAACCAAAGCAAAGCTGACAGATTATTCACAAACAGTGCAGCAAAATTGGGGTTATTAATCTTTTTAGTCTTAGCTTATGGTTGTTATAACCCCTGGTCTCTTTAAAGCAGGCAGTGACAACAAATTTGACTTGAAAATGGGTCAACATTAGCATGAATATTAGATGACCTACTTGTGTCCAAGTTCATGAGCAGCGGTGACCCAGGTGTCCCAGCCTGTGAACTCCACGGCAGAGTTACCGCGGCCAGGTGTGCAGATACCACCCACTGGGGCATAACCTGCAACAGTCAACATGTTCATTTCAAGATTTCAATACCTTGTGACGTAGGCACACAGTGGAGCCTTGAATGGAGTGTTAAACTGTGTAACTACTTTTTCCCTCATTTTAATGGGTAAAACTCACTAAATGTTAGGTTGCAATAAGTACCACTGGGGCAGTTACATTTGAATAATAGCAAAGAAGTTGATTTTCTCATGATATTTTGGCGTTTATTGACACTTTAATGCCTGGCACGTTATTGGAGGTAGTGTTAAGTTGTAGTCTAAAATATCTCTCATAAATATACATATAAAACACAGAACCTACCAATTGTTCCATTTGTGAGGTCATATCTGCAAAATGAAGAGGTATCAATGTTTAATCAAACAATTTAAAGTATTTGATGCAAATAATTTTTTATTCAACATTTCAACATATTCAACATTGCAAGGCGCTGTGTCTGGAGTGAGTTTATTTCTCTAGGTGCATGACTACATATACATGTTTCAGGAAAATAAGTCACAAGTCGCAAAATTGATATTTTTCAATGTGTTTTTCTCACAAGATCCCTTTATTGAAATGTTTTGATTTTTGGAAGGTTTAGTACTTATAGTCCTATAAATCCATGCACCAAATTTTAGTACATTGTATTAAATATATTCTTGCGTTTTGAAGGGTTTTCTATGGCGTATGTTAAGTTACTTTACTGGTAATTACCCATCCAGAAACATTGCAAACTTTTTTTTCAAAAATAAAAATGATTTTTGGATGGTAATTACCAGTAAAGTAACTAAATATACTCCTTACGAAGGCCTTCAAAATGCATGAATATATTTAATACAATGTCCCAAAATTTGTTACATGGATTCATATGACTATAAGTGCTAAACCCTCTCAATTACCGTCTCAGAGCGTTTAAGTAAAGAGATCTTGAGAGAAAAAACACTTTGAAAAATATTATTTTTGTGACCTGTGGCTAATTTTCCTAAAACACATCACATAAGAAAATGAGTCAAAAGTCGCAAAATATGGTTTTGAGATATCACCATATTTGAAAAGAGGAGATCAAGGTGATTCCAATGATACTAAACACCTTATAAGTATTTCTATATATTTCAAGTTTAATATTTTTATGATTAACATTTTATGATTATGATGGCGGCCCTTACCCAGTGAAGACCATGAAGTGATCAGGATTCTTCCAGGTCCAGCCCTGACTGGTCCTGTACGTCTCCATCAGCTCCAGGACCTTGTCTTCATCTATCGACTGTCTGTTGTTATTGGGGTTAATGGCGCCGACTCGCTTGGCCCCATCAGTAGGGTTGAACGTCCCAGACTGTCATAGTAATGTACATAAATGTATGTATGTAATAGTTTTATTTCCACATTTATATATATTCCCCACTTATATATACAGTTATAATCGTATAAATTAAAGGAAAATTGATTTAAATCCCTCTTTGACTGAATATAGGTCTTCCTGGGTTTCCTTTCCGCACAAAGTTCGATTTTCTTTTCTTTTCTAGAAATTTCAATGTCATTTTTGTTGTATTCTGCGTGTTGTTATATTTCGCGTGATCTTACGAAAGTTATTATTCATACTATTTTTGATAATAACAATGACAATGACAATAAAATACTTTCAACAGTACAATTCTTATTATTAACATTCATAGCATTTTGTTTCCTCTAACAATCGACTTTACTCTCCTTATTTTACTAGGTAATTGTACATTTTTGAATATCTGACCCTTGTAACATGTCTAATACATTTCTACTCACTGTCTTGATAGAGATTGTGTCCACCCAGCAGGAGATGGAGATCTGGTCAGGGGCGTCAGCTATGTAGCCATACGCAAGGTCCATCTGGTGAAAATCAATGGTACTAATGAAATAATCACAAGAAGCCGATGCATTTAATGCCCAAGGACTTTTTGTTATGTAACAAGCTTATCACAAATTCATTTATCATTTATCATTAAGTATATAATAAATACCTAAATGATGGGGTTTAACCCAAAAACGGAGGGGACAGGAGAGGTTTCATAAGTATTCAGTTTGAGTTTATTGGGGTCATACGTTTCGGGCATATTTGCCCTTTATCAAGGGTATAATAAATACTCATAACTCATATATACAATATTCACAATGATGGCTGGGGTACAAAAGCAAAATGCCCCACAACTCCTTTTGTTAATGTTTATTGTTGATTGTGATGTCATGAGTCATAAGTAGCAATTATATGGATTTTGAGACATTATAATATTTGAAAAGAGGACATCAAGCCGATTCCAATGACAGTAAACACTAGTAAACACTTTATTTTGAAAAATAAAATTTGTAATGTTTCTGGATGGGTAATTACCAGGAAAATAACAAAATATACTCCATACAAAGGCCTTCAAAACGAAATCTGTTACATGGATGTATATGACAATATGTGCTAAATCCTCTAAAAATCAGAACATTTCAATGAAGAGATTTTATGAAAAAAACACTTGAAAATATCAATTTTGCAACTCATGACTCATTTTCCTGAAGCACATTTTGGACAAGAATAATGGAGGTGAATTTGTACTTACACCATTGTACAGGTGAGCGTAGAACTCCTGCAGACCCTCAGCACCGGTCTTGTGGTTTTTCTGCCATCTGTAAAAATAATTATACTACGACTGAATGCGTTATTCACTTTGAGCCGGAAGAATACGCCCATTTAATAGTTTGTTCATTTCTGTACGCGTTGTATAAAGAGATAGAATTACCGCAATGTAAGAATGTCTGTGATTGGTCTATATCCCCATCATTGGTGACGTCAGACCAATCAGAGATGAGCTTTCTCAGCAGTGAGCCACATTAAGAAAAACATGGCCGACATGAACTGCTTCTGCCAGCCTATTACAAGCATAAGAATGATGATTTTCTATTATTTCCAAGTCGCAGTATGAAGAAGGAACTATACTGGAAGTTAGTAACTATACTTGTGTGATTCAATGGCTCTTTTTTACACTTTATTTTGCATCCAACATGTGACCTGCGGCCGCTTGTCAGATGCAAAATAAAATGTAAACTCAAGCCATTGAATCACACTTGTAGTTCCAACTTCTCATTCAGTTCCATCTAAATATACTAAAGAATGCACTGAGTGGTTGTTCTATTCATATCTAACACTCATGTAACTAAAAAATCAAATTGTAGGACCACAGACCGGTCCTACTAGTGTTGGACATCTACTTCAAATGAAAATAAATACATTTTTCGATGAGGCATTTGATAATGCCTGGCTTCAGTGGGCAGTTATGGTTACATATACATGGTATAGGTATATAACTGGAACAAGGACTGTCATGTGATCAAGCTTCATACATCTGTCACATGATCACTGGGCCAATGAATGGTCAAAGCACTTGCAACACGGCAGCGGATATGGCATCAAGTCTCAAGACATTTTTTCGTTTCTCTTGTTAAATAAAGGGTGGCATGAGTCACCATTGAAGCCAACTCACTTCTCATATTATCTTATAACCTAATCTTCCTTCGACAAGTTATAGCCCAAATCTCCCCAAAGACTAGTATAGCAATAAACAACTCAGATTTTAAGCGTGAGAACGGTCTGTACGCCCAGAGACATCCCAAGGCCGAGGGCCGAGGGACGTCACTGGGCCTACAGACCATTCAAACGCTAAAATCTGAGTTGTTTATTGGTTTTAGTCCATGATGGGTCAGCACGTAGCAGCCAATGGGAGGCACGCAAATTTGCTGAAGGGTAACAAGCGTGGTCTGTAGTACCATAATTGCATGCGAAATTCCCCAGAATCTGACCCAAAATGGACTAAAGGTATGTAACCCGCTACTCACAGCCTGTACATCGCAGGGTCAGACACCCAGTTCATCTCCACATCAAAGTGGTCCACCGCACGTGTCGACCGACTCTCCTCCATGGCACGCTGTCCATCGGGGTAGTCTGAATTCATACAATGGCAAACATGAATATAATCTATACATCTTTGTGATGTTTCACTAAAAGGTGAGCCACAAGTTGCAAACATAATTGTTTTTGAGATATCCTCGTACTTGAAAAGAGCAGATCAAGCCGATTTTAATGATAGTGAACATTAGGGCAGCTAGTAAGTATTTTTATATTTTGAATATGATATTAATTCTTTATTTTTTTTAAAATATCAATCTGGTGACTTGTGACTCATTTTCATGAAAGACATCACATATTTGTGATCCGTTTTAGGAAAATGAGTCATAAGTCGCAAAATTTGGATTTTGAGATATCACCATATTTAAAAAGAGGAGATCAAGCTGATTCCTATGATAGTAAACACTAGGACACCTAATAAGTATTTCTATAATTTAAGTTTGATATTTTTAATTTTGAAAAGAAAAGTTTGCAATGTTTCTTCTGCATGTGTAATTAGCAGTAAAGTAACTAAATATACTCCATACAAAGGCCATCAAAACGCAAGGATATATGATTATATATATTTTGTGTGGTACATAGATAGAATCTGATGAGAATGTGGTACAAGGGACACTATTGCATATATGTTTGTTCGAGGACAGTGAATAGTATCCTGAGTACCACATTCGAATTTAGGTTCTATATTTACTCTCACGTTGTTATGCTTACCTCATGTGGCTATGTTTACTGGGGAAAGGAAGTCATGACACACGCGTGGAACTGGTACAAATTACTACACTACTCCCGCCCATACAAATAGCATGTGGTACATACATCAACGTGGAGTAAAACTCATTTTCCTTGAATACATCACATATGTGATGCGTTTCAAAATATAGCAAATATAGAAACACTCATTACGTATCCTAGTATTTACTATCATTGGAATCAGCTTGATCTCCTCTTTCCAAATATGGTGATATCTCAAAATCCATATTTTGCGACTTATGACTCATTTTCATGAAACGGATCACGTATACTTACCAAAGTGGAGTGAGTGCGGCTTGCTAGGGTCCTTATCTATAATGTTGTGCATATGTCCATCCAGGCCTACGTCTCCATCCTCGGGGCTATTCTCATTAGGAATCTCCTCTGGCTCTATCTCAAAACTCTTCCCATCCTTGACGAAGCTACCCAACTATGAGTTGTTAGAAAAGGGATAACTAATAAAGTTATTTGAAGAACTAGATCCGTTTTAAACTCAAACTAATAAATCTGTGTGGAGAAATATCACTCAAGTCGTCATCTTCGATAAGTCATTTCATTTGGTCCAATATTTGGCCCTAGGGGGGGGGGTGGCTTCTTCAGGGACAATGATGGTTGAAGACGGGTGGCTACTTTTATAAGGGAAATGTGTTTGGCACCACAACACATAATGTGTCTTAAATGTGTTGGAATAAGATGGAATATGGATTTGAATAAAGTGTTGTTTGATGAGTTCTAGGGTTTAAGTTTAAGTTGATAAAAAGATTTATAAATCTGTTTAAATGAATAAATAATAATCTAATAAATCTGGTTTTTTTAAGGGATCAAAATTGATTTTGATGATGAGATATTGATACAAAATATAGAACTCTTTCGTCTAGAATTGACTAGGTAAGCTTTGTGCTTTTTGCTGCTATGTCCGCCGCTATTCAATCAGCTGGTTACCTCCCATGCAGCTGTCAGTGTGACAAAAGGCAACAGCATAGCAGAGGGAGGGAGTTCAGAAGTAGGAACTTAAGGTCACGCAGATTTCCCAGGTTTTTGTCAGCATGGTCAACGTTCTATCGAAAAAACTTGTGAAAATTGGTTCTCTGATTAATTAGAAATAATTATATTTCAAATTCCCCTCGCTCACTGACTCACTCACTCACTGACTCTCACACTGACTCACTCACTGACTCACTCACTCACTCACTCACTCACTCACTCACTCACTCACTCACTCACTAATTCACTCACTCACACCCTCACTAACTCACAAACTGACCAACTAACTCACTCAATCATTCACTCAATCATTGAATCATCCGACTATCACTCAGTGAGTGACTCAGTACATTGGCCCCCATACTCACCAGTGTCCTGACCTTCCTGTCTGCCTTCTCCACCAGTTTGACGGTAATCACAGCTCCGTTATCCTTGTCCTGGTAGAACGCCACATTCTGGGAACAAATTGTTCATGGGTCAGAGTTTCATAAAATATACAATTGGTAGCTCTACACATTTAGTAAATTCTGCTGAATTAGGCTGCAATTTGGACAATACTAGGCAAATTCGAGTATATTTGGCATTGCATTGATTCTTGCAATCTGTTTGGTTAGGTTGAACTGTATTTTGAACCTGATTTTTGTCTACAATTTGGGTTATTTGAGAAGATTGGTGAAGGTTTTCAGGCGATTTCAACCTCATTATCATAATTATTCAACCTTTATTCCCGTTACAAGTTGAAGGATTCATGACTTTATATTATTTTTTGTCCATTCATATCCATGTGTGGTATTTCCACCGTTAGCTAACAACTGTGTCTTCACATGGGGTTCGCTTAGAATTTTAAATCCTTGCTGATCATGTCCCATTCAGACCCAACCAACTCGTACGTTTACCTCTATAATCTTTTATATGACTTGATGGCTCAAGGCAACTATGTTGGTTGTATGTGCATAATATACGTAAACTATTACATACCTGGAAGTTAGGTGGAGTCATCACATCGTCCACGTAGAACTTGGTATTGGCAATTTTCGTGTTCTTAGTCAATCGGAGGGAGGCAGGTACATTGAGGGAACGGCCGTGGGGGTGGTCTAGCTCCACGTGAAGAACAGCCGGAAGTCCCTCCTCATCTTGACCTCTGACCGACCGGAAGCGAACTGTGGAGAATGTAGTAGATCGCTAGAAATTCTTAACTTAACTTTAAATTGATTAAATAAGATCAGTCATTGATAATATTTGTCTTCAAAATGTAAGGTGAAGAACAAAATATATAACAGACATTTTAGGCTAATAGTTAATGCATTCACACTGCTATAAGATAAATGAATAATTATAATTGATTTAAGAGTTTAGATTCATGATTTTTCTATTCAGTAATTACATTACATCGAAGATGCTATTCTTAAAAATCCTGATTTACTTTATTCAAAAGTCAATCTATTACAACTACTAGAAAAGGTAATTTATGGGTGAAATATCCAGAAAATGTACAATTCGTCTTGACCAATCCTCTCAACTAACCCAAATTTCAGACGAAAATTAAGTTCAAAATACAATATAACCTATTCTAACCGATTGCTAGAATGAATGCAATGCAAAATATATATGCGGATTTATTTAGCATTGACGAAATTTCAGCCTAATTGACCAGAATTGATTAAGTGTGTACAGTTGCCAATTGTACATTTCCTAAAAATCTGACCCATATACATGTAAAAACAACAAAAATAAGACCGACATCGGTTGTTACATTCTAGAAAAAGGAATAAGAGAGAGAGCTAAACAATAACGATAATAATAGTCACGGACTGCTGAGCTTCACGAAGGGGATTTAATTTTTTTAAGAATAATAATTAGTGTTTGTTACTTTCTTCTGATTAATTGTGATGCAGGCTGGCAGACGAAACAATGTCCATGAAAACATGTCCACAAAATAATTAAAGGATTAAAGGATGTATAAACAGCAGTCAACGCCGTGTTCGCAAGAATGCCGCTAGGACCTAGCTAAATCTCAAAATGGGATAGACTACCTATACAGCACACGACCCAACTTCTTTCATTTACCCAAATTAACCCAAATTAAACCAGGGCAATGTCCACAAAACATATACACAAGGAATCCCCATACTACGGGTGTATATCTGATAAACTGTACATTAATCTCTAGTCTAAGGGACCCTCTTGAAGAGCTATGGCTGCCTCAGAAGAGGGCCGAACCGTTTCTGGTGTAATTTATCTTATAATTATCTATTATCATGTACTGTTTTCGGAAATAAACAATATACATATATACAATACAATACAAGAACTAAACATCATTAAAGACGAGACATATCAAGCCAAATGACTGACAACCGATTATAGATCTGAATATATTATAGGAAGCTGAGAACTAACTAGATCTAAATGTCAAACACTTATAGCTCTGAATACATTCCGATTCTAGCTGTGAATTTAGAGAAATTTTAGACATGAATGTAAAACGAATTTAGATCTGAATTTAAAACAAAATTAGATTTCAATATAACATAATTTCAGATATTAATATAAAACAATTTCAGATCTGGATATCAATGAATTTTAGCTCTGAATATGAAACTATTTTTCGCTATGAATAGAGAACAATGTTGGCTTTGAATATGAAACATATTTAGCTCGGAATATAACATGATTTAAGAACTTAATAATTATAAACAATTTAAAATCTGAATTTAACATGATTTAAAATCCGAATAGAAAAAAATTGAAGATCCGACTATAGACAATTTTAGATATGATTATAAAACAAGTGCAGATATGAATGTACAAAAAGAAACCAAATCTACAGAAGACAAACAGAAGGCACAACAGCTATTCCCAATGGGTGAAGTCCCCAGAAAATGTACAATTCACTTTCACCAATCCTCTCAAATAACCTAAATTTAAGACAACAATGAGATTCAAAATTCAGTTCAATCTAACCAAACATATTGCTAGAATCAATGCAATGCCGAATATACTTGAATTTACCTAGTATTAACCAAACTGCAGCCTAATTTAGCAGCATTTACTAAATGTGCTCATCTGAAAATAGAGGAGTTGCATAGCCGCCATTTCGAATCCGGATTCGCACTGAGTTATGGGACTAATAGTACAGACTAAATTCAAAAACATGCCATATTCAGCATGGAATATTTATCAATGTTCTAACATTGTCAATATCCATGTGTTATACATGTTTCCATAACATATGTCCCGACCTTTCCCATCATGCATTTGGTCTTCATGACTCGTTTATACAAACCCTGATATTGGTAAAATTATTTTTGCAGTTTTCAATTAAGATTTCCCAAATATTAGTATGTCAGATTTCAATGTCAGATTTCAATAGGATGCACTGCAATAGACATGCGCAGTGGCACATGTATTAGTCCCCTTTTGTACATTTTCTGAAACTCTGACTCCAAATGACCAATTTCAGACAAAAATAAAGTTCAAAACACAGTTCAACCTAAACAAACAGATTGCTTGAATCCATGCAATGCGGGCTATACCCGAATTTACCTAGTATTGACCAAATTGCAGCCTAATTTAGCAGAATTTATTATACATGCATTACTCTGAAAACAATGTGTCTAGAGTGATTTACGCATAGTGCGTCTTTCACTAGTCATTTACGTTGGGTTTTCATCGCAAAAATTTTGTTTACTAAGATTACGGTAAAGTTCAAATTCATGATTCGATTTGTTTCTGTTTTCAAATTATTATATTCTCGAAAGCATGAATAATAAATCTGATAACTAACGAGTTGGTTTCAGTCGCTTAGAATATTGCACTCATTCCTACGCAACTCGTGCAATATTCACACTCCTTCAACCAACTCGTTAGTTAACCTGTATTTACTAAATGTGTACAGCTGCCAATTGCCAATTTTCTGAAAATCTGACCCCAATGCTCACCTTTCTCAGCCGTGGAGAGGGCGAGAAGCCCAAGAAGTGCCAGGTAAAGTGACGTCATATCTGCCTGCAGGTCCTACTGGAAGACTGAAGTTTGAGTCATGCACCTCTCCATATATACCCATCACCTATTGACCAATAACTGTTGATACAAGTGTGATATTTTTACCTTGAACTCCCTCAATGTGATCATGCATAAGTTAAGACTAATATGCGATGTGTTTCAGGAAAATGTGTCATAAGTCGCAAAAAAATGAATTTATAGATAGCATCACATTTGGAAAGATAAGATCAAGGGGATTCCACTGATAGTAAACACTGGGACACTTAATATGTATTTCTATATTATAAATTTGATATTTTTATATTTGAAAAAAAAGTTTGCATTGTTTCTTGATGGGTAATTACCGGTAAAGTAAATAAATATACTCCGCACAAAGGCCTTCAAAACGCAAGGATATATTTTATTCAATTCAATGAAATTTGTTGCATGGATTTATATGACTATAAGTGCTAACCCCTCTAAAAGTCAGAACATTGCAATAAAAAGATCCTGTCAAAAAGCACTTTGAAAAATATTAATTCTGCGACTTGTGACTCGTTTTCCTGGAGCACATCACAAATAACTGTTGATACAAGTGTGCCATTTTTACCTCTAACTCCAGCAATGTGACGTTGCATTAATTAAGACTAATATGCTATTGATTTACGTTCCATTCGCCACTACGGTTTTACATTTTTACGCAACATTCTACGAAAATAATAGTAATAGTGCAGTGTGCAACACTCACACAGGTGCTAGTTATAGCAAACGTGGCTGTGGTTTTTTCTGTGTGTAAAAAGAATACCAATCGAGGGAAAAGTATTGTGGAATTTCGTTGCTCTGTGACGATTAATGGTGGTTTTGATAATTGGGTGAAATATCCAGAAAATATACTATTCAGCTTCATCAATCCTCTGAAAAAAAACAAATTTCAGACGAAAATAAAGTTCAAAATACAATATAGCCTATCGTAACAGGTCGCAGTTTGGGCTCTTCTTTGGGGCTATGTTTTCGGAGCTAATCGACATAAAGAAATAATTATTTAGCTATTTATTCGTCAAAACGATCATGTTAATCCAACATTATAGTTTAGTGAGCAGGGTGAAATAAACACAGAACAACCCTTAGATTCTCGGCGTCGTGAATATTCACTCATGACATCTCCTGTTATTATGCAACAGACACTCATTAAATGTTTGGAGGTAACTGATGTATGTAAGTAATGAAAGGTTTCAAGATTATGTAATTAATTACAAGTTGGTAATGTGTTTCAGGGATTATTAGAATGTTTTCATTATTGGGGTATCCAGGAGAGTGTGGGCCCGCTAGAGTTGATTTTTTGGCTATTTGCTTCTGGATCATTTTGTTTTAAATATATATGGAATATAATCCTACCCCCCCTCCTCCCCCCCCCACGCCCTGCTGTTATAGAAAAGCTGGGTACAGCTGCTCCTCGGTGCAGCAGTACCCAGTGCTTGTAGTGGAGGTAGCGCACTGTGGTAGCATGTGTGAGTGGGACAAACTAAGGGTTGGGCAAGGACGACGGCAAGGATGGCGGCCATTGGCAAGGATGGCAGTGTTGCCATGAAAAGGATGACGGATTGTGTAAGTGTTGCTACCAGAATCGAGAATCAAAAATCCAAGTACGCTAGGTTGTAGCCAATGGCCTAAATTGAGTATTCCATGGGTCAATAGACATTCTAACGGGGAAAATTATTGGATGCGGGTGGATAAGTATGTGTGTGGTAAAAGAGTAAAATCGCTGGACTCTAGTCTGTCTGTCATCCAGATAGTGTACCGCTTGAAAGATATATTTATTTTAGACCTATTTCAGCAGATCTGAACGCCTAATATTGTTTTTATATATAAAAATGAAGCATCGTCGCAAAAACGGCCCTCGCAAACCAGCGAATCGGGCATTAAGACATTAAGATTTTCGCAGAAGAATCTATATTTCGTTACCTTTATAATGGAATAAATGATAATCCTGGATTTTCTACCTGCAACAGGCTATGAGCTTTGTTTTTCTGATCGGAGGGCTTCCCCGACCTGCCGCTATATATGACGTCATTGTGCACATGGTCACATGATTGCTTCTGATCATCTGATTGGCTTAGAGCGGCAGTGGCTTCTTCCCATCTACTTGTGTTGATATGGTGGCCATTGCTGACAGCGCTCGATTCGAATATGCGGTTAGCGATAACTTTTTATTTTATCAGTAAATGACACATGTTCCCTTTGGACTTTGCTACCCTTGACTCACTCTAGCTTCTGGGATCGGTTAGAAACTTCCGGGAAAAAAAAGCATGAAAAAAGGGCTTCGGAAGACAGTGTTGGTACCAGATGCCGTTCCACCTTTGGTGTGGGCCCCAGGCTCGTGACTTGAGTATCATAGCAAAGCTATTCCTGCTGCAGGAATAGCGGTAAGGGGGCTGGTCGTCAAGGCTGTATAATTACATGTGCCAAATCTCACAACAGTGCAGTAAATATAGTCATGCATTGCTTACGTCATCCTATAGAGTATATTCACCTACTTTACTAGTTATTGTCAACCCCTAATATTGCACATTTAATTTTCAAAAATAAAATAATTGAAATACTTATCAAATATCCTATTGTTTTGCGTTATGGGATTGATTTTACTGTAAGACATCACTACGTGCTCCTTTTCAGGAAAATGATTCATTGGTAGCAAAATATGGATTTTGAGATATCATCATATTTGAACAGAGGAGATCAAGCCGATTCCAATGATGGTAAACATAAGGACATCTAATAAGTATTTCGATATATTTGTATTAAAAAACAAAAAAACTGCTATGATTCTGGATAGGTAATTACCAGTAAAGTAACTGAATATATTCTACATGAAGGCCTTTCAAACGCAAGCATATATTTAATACAATGTCCTAAATTTTATATTTTGAATTTGGGGATTTTTATGACTATAAGGGCTAAACCCTCTAAAAATCAGAACATTTCAATAAAGATATCTTGTGACAAAAAAACTTTAAAAATATCCTTATTTAAGATAAGATGAGATAAGTTGTTTTTTACTTGTCATTTTCAATGAGTACAGATGAGTACAATTGAGTTAGAATAGGATTTGACAAAAGGGTTGACATGCCTTTATGATAGAGCGAAGGTACCATTTCGTCCGGCTGTTACCAACATTTGGAAGATATGTTAAATATATGATATAAGTGGATTAGAAAAAAATGAAAAATAAAAGACAAACATAAGTAGATAGAATATGTGGGTGAATAACATAGAGAGCATAGGGAGCTCTTAAGTGCATTTTTATGTGACTTGAGCAGTACAGCCCAAGTTGACATTACAAAATCAATGAAAAATATACAAAAGGCAAGGTTGTGAGCAACTTATTCATGCAATACAGCCTGAACTCACATATAACATGATAGATATATTGTGTTTTGACATAATGCATAATTTGCGACTTTAACTCCTATAACAGATCACATATGTGATGTCTTTCAGGAAATGGAGTGATAAGTCGTCAAAAATAGATTTTGAGATACCATTATATTTGAAATGAGATCAAGCCGATTCTAATGATAGTAAACAGTATGATAATCTAAAAAGTATTTCTAGATTTTAAGTTTGATATATTCGTTTTGAAAAATAAAGTTCACAATATTGTTGGGGGTCAATAGACAGTAAAGTAATTAAATATAGTTCATATGAGGACCTTTAAAACGAATAGATACATTACATAGATTGTCCTGAAATTTGATAAACAGATTGATATAGCCAAAAGCGATAAACCCTCCAAAAGTTAGAAAATTCCAATAATGTGATCTTGTGCAAAAACAAAATTGGAAAAATATCAATTTTGCGACTTATGACTTATTTTCCTGAAACACATCACATATTATCACAGCCCTATAAGTCTATTGAACCATAATCCAGTGGATGAATCCGATTCACACACTCCTTCATTGATTATTAACATTGACTTAATCTCCACCTGCCGTTTGCCCATTTGCATGGGTCAGATCATCCAAAAATATACAATTGGTAAACATTAATTCGCCGGTCCTGGGTAAGACCATAAAGTGCCTTTCTTTCTCTTTCTCTCTGTCTGTCTCTCCCTTCTTCTTTACCTCTATTTCCTGGGTATGATCATAAACTGCCTGTCTGTCTCTTTTTCTCTGTCTGTCTTTCCCTTCTTGTTTATCTCTAATTCCTGGGTATGATCATAAACTGCCTCCCTCTCAGCTCTCCTGCCCTTGATATAACCGTATCAAATGTGTTGATAAGGGCGTAAAGCAACCAATCTCAGTCACTTACATTAATTCACATAATTAGGCTGAGAAATAATACTATATCATAGTAGGTATACCCGCCTATATTTAGTATTAAGTTGATTCAGATAGATTTAGTTATGTTTAACTGTTATACCAAATGGCACAATGTAGG
Source organism: Sthenelais limicola (assembly GCA_942159475.1). NCBI lineage: Eukaryota > Metazoa > Annelida > Polychaeta > Phyllodocida > Sigalionidae > Sthenelais > Sthenelais limicola. Next base: position 8,677,748 of record OW804101.1, on the reverse strand, counting down.
TTTATATTCAGGTCGAGATAACCTGAAGAACGGAACAAGTCCCATAGGGACTAGTTCCCTTCTTCTGGCCCCAGTTAAGACCCGATTATGAACCATACTGAGTGCTTTTTGGTATTCGTTATACTGATTTGTAGATCTATTTGTTACTAGCAAAGTACCCGTCCTCCGGATGGTCACCCTCTCCCCCACACTTCCCCCCTCTCTTGTTTCCCTCCCTTATTAGTACTGTATTTCTTGCCAAATCATTGGAACTGCCTGTAAACTTTCAAAACATGCAAGCCAGCACTACACAGCAGCCGCTAAAGATGCAACGTCATGAACCAATCAAATTGCGTCATTTGGGTCACGTGTTACCATGACAAGCGCAAGGTCACACATGCTGAAGTCACCTATGAGCAGTACAAAAATAACTGATCAAGGATGTCATGATATTTTAAACCTAACCTTCGCCCTAAATTTGGGTTATTTGGAGACAAATAATGAAAGTGATTTGTACACTTTCATGCGACTGGGGTCATGTAGAATTAACATCAATTATTCATTGTTGACGTCAAGACCAGTGGGCATTTCCCATGTATATATCAACGAGACTCAATTTGGGCTCAAACAATGCAGCGTCTACACTGCAGGCAATGGTTATGACAGGTATGTATAACAAAGAACATTTGTAACGTGTTCACGGAAAATGAGTCATACGTCGCAAATTTGATATTTTTCAAAGTGCTTTTTTCACAAGATCTCCTTATTGAAATGTTCTGATCTTTAGGGGGTTTAGTACTTATACCCTGTCGAGCCTCTGAAGAACCTAACCCCCAACACTAGCCTATACCGGTACTCTTTGAAGTCTAGGTTCTACAGAGGCTGGACAGAGTGTATACTCATATGAATCCGTGTAACAAATTTCAGGACATTGTATTAAATATATCCCTGCGTTCTTAAGACCTTTGTATGGAGTATATTTAGTTACTTTCCTGGTGATTACCCATCCAGAAACATGGCAAACTTTTTGTTTCAAAAATGAAAATAACAAACTTAAAATATAGAAATACTTATCCTCCTAGTGTTTACTATCATTAGAATCAGCTTGATCTCCTCTTTTCAAATATGGTGGTATCTCAAAATCCATTTCTTGCGACTTATGACTCTTTTTCCTGAAACGGATTACATTTTATTCTCACCATGATACTCTTTCACAGACGCATCTATCATCTATTCATTTTGATTATCGTTTTTCACCATACTGTTCGTCTACAAGAAAATTAAGAGACTATATGTGATGTGTTTCAGGGAAATGAGTCATAAGTCGTAAAAAATTGATTTTGAGATACCATTACATTTGAAAAGATGAGATAAAGCCGATTCCAATGATAGTAAACAGTCTAATAATTTAATAAGTATTTCTAGATTTTAAGTTTGACATTTTCGTTTTTGAAAAAAAAAATTCCAATATTTCGTGGGGTCAATAAACAGTAAAGAAACCAAATATACTCCATATGAGAACCTTTTAAACACAAGGATATATTACATAGATTGTCCTGGAATTTGATACATTGGTCGATGTACCTATAAGTAATACACTCCCTAAAGATTAGATCGTTCCAAAATATCAATTTTGCGACTCATGGCTCATTTTCCTTAAACACATCACATAATTGTTAATCTGCTGGTCTGAAAAGAGAGAATCCTGATCCTAGCAGCATCACATTGTTGTTTCTAACAAAAAATAAATAAATTTATATATATTCATTAATTGCACTCCTCATTCTGCATGGGCATGTAGTAAGATCATTCATGAGTATTGGAACTGAGAAATGGGAATAATTATATGTGTACAGAGTTTGTGTTATTCTAAACATTTTAGAATAAGACAAACTGGACTTACCAACCACAGCTGAATTTCACGAAGGACATCTAGTAAAACCTTTTGGTGACTAAGTGTATATTATAATTAATATCTTTGTTTATTTTAATGATTGTTTCTTTTGTTTAAAAACAAAATTAATTTAGAACCTCAATTTAGAACCTCAGTATGTGCATATAGATTGGAATCGGATCATAATACTAACACGTTTATAACTTTCTGAGGGCATTTGTGATATGTTTTTAAGAAAATGAGTCACAAGTCGCAAACTTGAAATTTTTCGAAGTGACTTTTTCGAAAGATTCCGTTATTAAAATATTCTCATTTCTCTAGGGTCTAGCAAACCTTGTCATATGAACATATGCACCAAATTTCAGGACATAGTATTAAATATATGCGTGCGTTTTAAATATATGCGTGCGTCATGAGTCATTTGAATTTCAGCGTAAACTTAGTGAAAAAACAGTTTGGTTGTCATGACAACCCCACATTACTCACTAGGGAAAAACTCACTCTAGATACAGCAGGGTCATACATTGCACCTCTCATACAGCATGGTCATATAAAATACTTGTTTTGTTATTGCACCCCATTATTGCACCTCTCATACAACATATAGAGAACAGTGACCTAGAGGGATCATGGAGGTGCATATTGCCTGACGGCATAGCAATTTCAGTGAGTGGGCGTAGTGCACAAGCTGAAAGTGTGTAGCCCTATCAAAGGGATCGCTTGAGGTCACTCTTGTGCTTATTATACCTTTTTCCAACATTTTACACAGAAAACGGGTGAAAATCAAAGAAAAAATAGCATAAATGTTGATCCCCTCGGTGACGTAGTGGCCCCTCCCACCTCATCATCTCTTTACATCCACCAACGTTGCATCATGACGTTTGCCCATGATCACTGATGTACATTTTCTAAGCTGCGGCCATTTGTGGATTCCTGTAACAATGTATAAAATGGAAGTTAACAGGAGGGAATATTCCTTCCTTTGAATTATTGTGACAACAGGTATAGGCTTCGATTAACAGGAAACAGTTTTAGTTCATTATTTCATTTGATTGATATTTTACCGCTCTTCCTGCATTGACACATATGCTGATCTCCTGATCACCGATGTTGTTGTGAGTTGGCTGACAACTGGGAAAAATCTCTCCCGTTTTCGAATCATTTTGTTGTCGTTGAGTATAGGCTGAAAATAGCCACACTGACAGTCACAGGCGACAGTCAATGTGGTTAAACCACAAACAAAATTAGTTTCTTATAAATACCTTTGATCGATAATCTATGATCGATGTATATTAGCCCTATGCATATTCTCGAACAAAAGAATTATTTAGATAAATATATAAATGATTACAATCAGGACTTTATTTTTATATGCTGGCAATACAGGAAAAAATGCGGGCAATACAGACTCTTTATTTCACCTCTGGAATGGAGTGCCCATAGACTTTGTATAGACTCGCTATATGCAAGTAAGCGGGAAGAAATATGTTTGATTCCTCCCCAGGGAGGAATCAGATGACCCAGTTTATCCTTCTGCGTTTTCATTGGTTAGTGGGAAAGTAGGCCAGCTTTGTCTTGGTAACACGTCTTTCCATGACGCTACGTCGTCTCGTAAGCAATGAAACTGCAGTGGCCGTCGTTAGCGTCACAACGGCCGTCATAAATTTAAGCGTCAAAGGAATTCCATGCCACGCCCTTGATGTGTTTCTCTCCCAGCAAGTTACCATTATTAAAAGCAATCTATTATGTTTAAAATTGTTTGGGAGAGGTCAAATAAATCTCAAACTAACCTTAGGGCTGTCTCTGTGATGGTTCTTCACCTCGTTTCTGGCGAGGGGAAACCCTCGGGTCTACGCTACGCTCCGACCCCTTGGGATTCCCCTGCCTCCAACTCAGTGAAGAACCATCCCAGAGACATCACTGCGGTTAGTTCTACCTATGTATTGCCCGCATTTTTCAATACAAGGCTCAGCGCTTGAGCCTATGGGAGTATCATACCAACTCCACCAAAGGTATAATAGATAACATTATCAATTACATTGAAGAACACAATTACTGATGCTGTTCTTTTAATTAATTTTTGCTCAGAAATTTCTTCCTTCTTTACAGATCCCCGACCGCAGATAGAAAGAATGAAGGTGCGCCCAGGCCTTACCTGCACATGGATACTACTTTTCCTAGCAACAACAACTTCGGGTTTTACCACTACGACAGATGGGCAGAAAATGATGGTGTCTGGATCAGACCTAACAGACCTTGCACAGGTCTTTGCATCGGCTGCTACCCTGGATGTCCATATATCTATGTCATCTATAGTGTCTATATCAGACACATCCTCGTTCCATGGCCTGACCAACATTCACATTCTAACCCTGTCAAACAACAAACAACTCTCAAGTGTCAACACAGAAGCTCTCCAAAGCCTAGCCAATCTACGAGAACTATATATTAAGCAATCAATCCTCCTGGGGTCCTACCCAGATTTCTCAACCTTTTGCCCACCTCTCTTGGCCACATTAGATGTGTCTGGCAATAGGATTGATGATGAGAAATGGCAGTCTTCACTTGGTCCTTTTCATGCCTGTAGGAACTTACGATACCTGACGATTGAGTCAAACTTGATAGAAACCCTTCCAGATCTGACAGGGCTGAAAGCTAATCTAAAAATATTTAAATTTCACAGGAACAATGTACACACTATCTCCAAAGATTACTTCATCGGAATGATAAATCTGAAGAGTTTGACGGCCACAAATAATCCTTTGCTGAGTTTACCTGATTTTGATCAACGTACAATCCTCAGTTATTTGGCATTACCAGAGATACTCTCAGGTTTTCCTGGATGGCACAAGCTGCTTACTCCTGATTCCTCTCATATAGCTCTGGATGTGAGTGGAATTAATGACACGTTCCCTTACCATTACCTCAGACATTCCATGGACAGTTTATACCGCCTAGTACTTAGATTCGTCGAGCCACAGGAACTGAAGGCAGATTTTCTCGATAATTTCACCTACATTACCCATGTGGTATTTCAAGGGCTTGAATTTGACCACTTCCCTTCCTTCAACAGATCTAAACACTGTCTTTACAGTTTTCATCTCCACACATGCAAAGCCAATTTTAGCGACAGATTGTTCCAGGGTTTTGGTGGGTTGACATCACTGTGGATAGAACATAGCCATCTAAAGACCATGCCAGACCTAGATATTGCCTCTATTGGCAGCACACTGGAGAGTCTGAGTTACACTGGCAATGAAATCACTGAAATACTACCAGAGAAGTTTGCTGGATTTGCCAGACTTAAATCCCTGAATCTGAACATCAACAACATACGTGTAATCCCCTACCTTGGCTCTCTACCATATCTGCAACAATTCCAAGCCAGCCACAATGATTTGGTGTCAGTACATGAAGGAGCTTTCAGTGGATGTCCCTCTTTGAAGTTTGTGAACCTACAAGTGAATAAGATAAGGACTATAGCCGACATCGCCTCACCAGGTCTTGCCAGGTTGTATTTAAGTGTTAATGACCTGGTATGTGATGGGAGGCTGAGGTGGGTACTGGAAAAAGGATTTTCTGCAGTGCGTCTGTCCTGTTCATCTCCTCCTTGGTTGAAAGGTAGAACATTCCAGGACCTGACATCAGAAGCTTTGACAAAAGGTAAGTCAAGATGAGCAATACATTGCTTCCGAGATCAGGTGTTCATGTGTAAAAGAGGTAGAAAAAAACTATTTCCGTTGTGACATTTGCGGCACCTACACTTCCGGTTCCATAGCTAAGAAGTACACGCAACATGGCACAAAGTGACTGGCTACTTTTGTTGGCATTAATAAATTTCTACATAGTCTGGAATTTACATGCTCTGATTATGCTAGACAATCCAAGGTAACTATGGTTAATATCCAATTAAAACGTTGACCTCCATGAACGCATTAACAAACGGAGGCGAGTATTGCATAAGGCAGTGGATGTGTGTATATCGTTGACGCAAGTGATGGTTGCACTATTTCTACCTCCTTTCGCCCACTAGGGAGGGTTCACACCTGGTGGCAGAGGTATAATGCCCAATGTATTATCATTTGACATTGCAGTACTTAAAACTGGACGAGGCGCGACTGACCCGCCCTCTATGAGGGTGGAATCCCACATCAGAAATTCTTCCTGTCGCCCCCTGAATCAGCGTCCTCTCCCCATATACCCACAACCCGTCCTTCTGGCCTTATTTTTAATGTGTTTCCCTGTAAGTGGCCACCTGTAATTCGCCTGAGAGAAACTTGACTTAGTTAGCTACCCTTTTGTCTGGAAAAACTACTGCGTTCATGGTACAGAAATGCTATTGTGAAAACATTCATGCACCCTCTACCTGTTGTCACTCACTCCTGCCATGTTTACATAGCTTCAACCACCCAACAGCTATACCCTTACTAGCCACTGCCACCCTTACATAACTCCCATACTCACAGCTAACTTGTTGACATGTAGGCTATTTATAGGGTGGGTGTTGTAGCCTACCCAACACGTTGGTGTTGTGTAGGCTACATTATTTAATTGATACTAAATCAAATGGATATCATATTGTAGGTATAGGAGGGGTAGAGACAGGGTGGGTGGGTGGGACGATCTTTTATTTTTAAATATAAAAACAATCTAAAAGCGTTCAGATCTGGTGAAATACAACCAATTTACTTCCCACAAATAAATGTCTTGCTGCGGTAATTTTCTGGACCTTCGGCACCCTCTGCTTATTCCCTTGGAAGAAGTCAGAATGACTCTATTTATAATCAGAAAAGGTGCCCAGACAGACTAGCGTCCAATGGTTTTTCTCTTATACCAGCCACATCTTTATCCACCCGTTTGCAATATTTTCCCCGGTGAGAATGTCTATTGATACATGGAACACTCCATTTAAGCTATTGGCTACAACCTAGAGTAAACAGATTTTTCGATTCTGGTTGCAACACTTACACAAACCATCATCGTTTTCACAGCAACACTGAAGCCAGGGATGTGGTGTGCAGCCATTACACTTGCCTTGCTTGCATCACGCTTCCTGTGATTGACACTAGGACAAACTAGTTTGTCCCACTCACACCATGAGCGCCCTGTCTGCCTCCCGCAGCAAATGTGCGGGAGGAGGCAGGGCCACCAAAACAAATGCATAGGGAATCATATCGAAAGCTGGCGGGTGGGTGGTCGTAATTAGAATGAGAAATGAAACTATATAGTATATACAAGTAAGTAGCCAAAGGCATCAACCTGTAACCTAGTGGCCACACTTCCCTGGACGAAATGGTGCAGTGGCATTCCTTAAGGAATCCTGATTCTCCCATAGGCACTAGAGCGCACCACCAGTCACCTGGAGCGGCGAAATTGGTCTGTAAAACTTGGCTCGATGTCCCGATAGCCTATGTTTTCGTCATCCAGGTGAAAAACCAATGCCAGATATGACATCCTCAACATTTTTAAGAAGCAAAATGTCGGGGTTCATAGTGTCTATATTGTACTTGTAATGCACATACGCTGATCTCCCAACGCATGTCTAGCTATCTCCAGTCCTTAACACTTGTTCCAATGCTCGAATGTTCAACCAACTGTTCTCTGCATGCATGGATGTAGTTAGTTAGGCTCACGCTTCCCTTCCTGCTCCACAGTAGCGCTTGGTGACGGTGCTACAGTGGGGAGCAGGTATTACACAATAGTCAATTACATTAACAAGGTGGAGAGAGTGGGGGAAGCAGGGCGGAGTGGTGGGCAGTTAAAAGTGAGAAAAAGTATATTTATGAAAGTAAATAGCCCAAGACTTCCCTTCATTCCCAGCAAATTGTCACGATAGCCCTCTGGTGCCACACACATCTAGATTGGGTGATATTATAAATGTTTAATGCTTGAAGTTAACTACCAATTTGTTTGGATAGTCAATTTCCAGTGACATTCATTTCACCACGGGGGACAGTCAAGCTGTTGTTTCAATTCATTTAAGAGGAGTGGGAAGGTGTGGGGGACAGGGGGAGGGGCAGGTGGGAGGGGCAGGGGAGAGGGGCAGGGGAGAGGGGCAGGGGGCAGAGGGGAAGGGTTGTCATTGGGGGTTGGCCGAGATATTTGTAGACTTTCCTTCAGGTCGGATCTTCCTGTATATTTTGTTGAATTAATGTAATTGATGGAAACAATAATCTAATGAAAATTTATGCTTTGTTAAATTTCTAGAACTTTGTTCACATAAATGTTACAAATATGGTAGTGGTAATATGTTTCAGTAATTTCATTTAACAAGAAACTATCAGAGAATGCTTTCAACAAGTACAGTATGGTCAAAAAGAAAATTTGATTTAAATCTTTTAGGCAATTTTTTTTTTGAAAACTAGAAAATGAGGCAGGTATTGACTAACATTACTTAACAACCAACTCCAAGGGAATGAAATGGATTAATCAATATAAAAATTAATTTATAAATCCAATTGATTTCTTTCGGAAGCAGGGCAGGGATTCCATCACCAGGGTGAAGGCCTGTATGTGGATAGAGCAGTCCCTACTTCCCTCTTGGACAAGGTCAAGGGCGGATCAATCGGCACGCCATCTACTGAGAGACAGGCGACTTCAGAGATGAGTTGTGCCCGGCTGTGTAAAGTTGCTGAGTCATGCTACTGGTTCAAGTGGCAACAAGAAAGCAAGAACTGCATGCTGATAGTGTATGTGTAAAAAGTTGGACTGTTTTTATACTGCAAAGCCTTTCAAGATCATGAACTGCAGTGGTATACTACCTTTTGTATATGGGTCAGATTTTGAGAAAATGTACAATACAAATGTACAAAAATGTACAATTCGCCAATTCACCAATCCTCTCACATAACCAACATTTAAAACAAAAATGAACTTCAAAATGCAGTTTAACATAACAGAACTGATACTTTGAATGAATGGGATACCAAATATACTCAGTTATACTCGGTATTGATCATATTTCAGACTAATTTAGCAGAATTTCCTAAATGTGTAGAGCTGCCAATTGTACATTTTCTGAAAATCTGACCCATATCTTAAACAAATTCTAGACTTTTCTGTTAACAGTTGGGAACTTGTGGTTCTATATTATGTAGAGTTTTTAGAATCTGAAAATGCTTGTTACACCCAGAAATATTGCTCCTTCCTACCACCAGGGGGCGTTTTCATGTAAATTTCTAAACATGTCTTTTCATGCTATAAGTTGTATAACTATATATAACTGTGTAGAGATGTATACAATATTGGAGAGCTATTATAGAAGGATTTACAGAAACTGGAGGCTTTAGATCTGGCATCGGACGGACATCATTTTATTAGAATACACATATATAAAAGTATAAATAGTAACACTTTTGGCAGTACTGTGACTGTTAATGTAATTTTACATTAAATCTCAATACCGATTGTAACTTGTAATTTGCATATTGGTAATATTAATAGTATGTATGCCGAACATTTGTTCACAGGATTAAGTTATTATTAAAAAAACTTTCACTGAATTTGTAATTCATACCAAAATAAGATTAAGAATTCCCCCCACCCCCCCGACACACACACACAAGAAATACCAAACTAAAGGCGAAAATTCAGTGTTGCTAGCTCCCAATGATGTGTTAAGTGAGTAAAACATGTACCTAATATTTTCACCTCCAGGCAAATGTATCACACCCTATATGGGTCAGATTTTCAGAAAATGTACAATTAACCTTCACCAATTCTCTGAAATAGCCCAAATTTCAGACGAAAATAAAGTTCAAAATACAGTTCAACCTAACCAAATACATAACTAGAATCAGTGCAATGTCGAATATACTTGAATTTAGCTAGTATTGACCACATTGCAGCCTGATTTAGCAGAAATTACTAAATGTGTACAGCTGCCAATTGTATATTTTCTGAAAATCTTACCCATATCCTCTGATGGAGACTCAACTGTAGGTCTAAGTCGAAACATGTCAGGACAACCAACTTTTCATAAAGACACCTAGAATAATTTGAAACCGGTTGTTTTATTTATTGAGAACTTCTTCCCATCACTCAGTTAATTCAATGATGAGTGATTAGAGTAACTAGAGTTGATTATCAATTTGGAATATTATTAATAATGATATTGTTAATCATTGTTACGTAATGATTGAGTAATATGATACACCACTAATATTGTTGTATTGAGCGATGTTAAAGTCTAAAATATAAATCTGATTTCTGATGATCTATGTAACAGTGAGGCAATGTATGAAAGCATTGGCTCTGTTGATTGTGTGTTTTTGTTTCTCAGGATTTCCTGAGAATTGTTTCTATGTGACAACTGCCAATCATTGATATCAGATCTGATCAGATAATGTGTGTGAGCTCAGATATAACGTCAGGCGAGCCTGCCTTATCTATTCCACTTGATCAGTCATACATTTCGCACTTCGACGATAGTACACTCAAGTGAGTTTGATTGGCAGTCCTTCTATTCCCAGCCATGAGACTTGATTGACAGTTAGTTAGATGGTTCCACAACCTTGATAGGTTGTTGAAATGACACATGTTCACCTACCACCCTCCCATGAACCCAACCATGATTAGTCCATTTTGGGTCAGATCTTGGGGGTTTTAGCGTTCATTTATGGGAGTACAGACTGATAGTAAGCTCACGGTCTATAGCGTTTCTTGTCGCCCATTAGCCACCTTCCGAAATCCCTACCCACCCTGGTCTGTAGCATGCCTCCCATTGGCTGCTACGTGCTGACCCATCATGGACTAAAACCAATAAACAACTCAGATTTTAGCGTTCAAACGGTCTGTAGGCCCAGTGACGTCCCTGCGCCTACAGACCGTTGTAACGCTAAAATCTGAGTTGTTTATTGCTATACTAGGCGAGGGTGGAATGGACTGGATGTGTGTATTTGTGATGTGTTTCAGGAAAATGAGTCATAAGTCGCAAAAAATAGATTTTGAGATATCATTATATTTGAAAAGATGAGATCAAGCCGATTCCAATGATAGTAAACAGTCTAATAGAATAATAAGTATTTCTAGATTTTAAGTTTGATATTTTCGTTTTTGAAAAAAAGTTTCCAATATTTCTGGGGGTCACTAAACAGTAAAGTAACTAGATGTAGTCCATATGAGGACCTTTAAAACCAAAGGTTATATTACATAGATTGTCCTGACATTTGATACATCAATTGACATAACTATAAGTGACAAACTCTCCAAAGATCAGAGCATTCCAATAATTTGGTCTTGTAAATAAAACACTTTGAAAAATATCAATTTTGCGACTTATGACTCATTTTCCTAAAACACATCACATTTGTCTTATTATGTAATAACTGTAATAGTAGACCACCCTGAAATGTCTATAGTAGATAGCGGCTAGGACAACCAGGTAAATTCGCTACCTGTGCATGGCAAGAGCACCCCACAAAGTTTATGGTTGTTGTAAGAGAAAGACCTAAATATTTGAAAACGCAACTGTTGTATTATACATGTATGTATTGTTGGGTATTGCTTCCTAGGCACCTGCCTGTTTTAATGAACTATGAGACTTTGATAGATGACATATTGCTGTGATATGAAGATGAAATGTGTGATGTGGTATTGTCCACACGTAAATCAGGTAGGCCCTAAAGGTAGAGATTCTATGTATCCACATCTATAGGCGTTTAAGCATGTAAGGAGTCATTAATCACCTTGAGAACCATTGTTTTACCAACTGCCATGTCTGTTGCTATTCAAATAAAAGGAACAGGTTGAGACCCATCTCACACACACGTCCATCATGCACCATTACGTCTCGACTCGAATTTTTGGCTAGATTAATACTCCAAGTCTTAGGACTTCTACCATATTCCTCTAAGGAAGCTGAGAACTAAGATATATAGATTAACCTCTTGAACATAGAGAATAACACTGGCGGAGAAAGCCTTAGAAGATCCAAAGGGTGCCAGCTTAAAAGACAGATTTTTGGCTAGAGTAATACTCCAAGTCTTGGGACTTCTACCATATTCCTCTAAGGAAGCTGAGAACTAAGATATATAGATTAATCTCTTGAACATAGAGAATAACAAATGGTAGATTAGTCATGTGATGAAACCCTTCTGTATTCTACAATGAATGTGTTATAACTAATGTATGCATTATGCTTTGAATTTATGTTGAATGTGATAATATTCCTTCTAATATATTTGGAAGACATGTATCTCATTGTATTTTATTATTATTTTGCAATTCTCGCCAAAGTGCAAATCAGTAGAGGTCCACGTTGTATGGCCAGGACTATTGCTATTAATCTCTGTATTATTATCATTGAAAACTGATTTTTCTATGATAAACAATATTGGATTATGTGTAGAATAAGATTAGTCAGAGACCCTATTTATATGTTTACGTAAGTTTGTTGCTTAGAAAGGGTTTGCCCCTGTGGTGATGTATTTTCCGGAGTACAACCTTCGCCTGTTGTAAACACCATTGTATTGTAGTGTAGAATGTAGTATAATTGATTGCTGTTAAACACCCTCTTCATTAATAATCAGGTTGTGGACAGTGTTTGTTTGTTTGTTTGTTTGTTTAGTTATATGAATATAAAAAGTTTTTGTGTATGGTAGTAAAGGTTAGATACATGTTACATTAATTACATTTGGCAACGCATGAAAGATATATCACATAAGTGGTTATGCGTATTTTTTTGTAAATTCATTAAATGATGTGGCCAATGAAAACATTTAAAAAAAAACTATGATGGTAATTTTTCCCTCTACCCCCAATTGAATCAACAATTGACCTTCCTGCAGAGAGCTGAAATACCCCTACTCTCTCTCACAGACCTCCCCAAACTCATTCCCTCTGTGACGCTTCCAACCCCCTGGTCCAAAAACTCCATCTGGGGTTTTGCAACCCTCATCCCCACCCTCCTAGGAGTCATGACCCTGGGAATCCTCTACCTCCATCGCCGAAAGGGGCTTGTCCCCCGAGGCAAGGTCAATCTGCAGTGTTGCCTAAGGACCAGAAAACTGCAAAGAAAAACCTAGAAAAAATCCCCAACCCTTGCCCTAGAGATATTACCCCTTCAAGACTTAGACCGGGAGAATGTGTAGCCTGCACCTAGTGCAAGGGTTGGTTTCCGCTCTCTCAAGCATCTCCCCACCCACCCCCCTTCCTCACCATATCAAGCTGCCAATTTCGGACTGACCAGGATAAAGTAATCAGTTTCACCAATTTTGTTTGGTTTCTCGGGGATAATTTAAACACTTTATGAATTTGTCTTTCTACCTTGTTGAAATCCATTTCTCCTGGGAGAAAATGGTGGAATCTGTATCAAAGAGAAGGATTCTCTCTCAGCCAATTCGAATGGAACAACGCAGTGGTAATATTTCTAGGAACCTTTGTTAGTGAACAAGCGCCTTCGGCACTTGGAATATAGCAGGTTAGGTCTGCAATTCTCTCTTTTACCCCTCTTCTCTTCACTCTCCCCTCCCCTCTTTCTCTGGGTATATTCTGAGAAAGAAAGGGAACGATATCTTTTTTATTTTGAATGTTAGACTTGCCAAATTTGACACTGGAAACCTATTTGAAATTATTAAAACCTATTTAAGATTAGCATAAATTTTAAGAATTTTAGAATTAAGAATTTTAGAAGATAAAAAATAAAGGAGAGAGATAGATGAATATCGCTTTCTTTCCCTCCCTTCCTAGAGCACAAAATTAACTTTTTTCTTAATAAGAGATTTACCCGCCCACACAGAAATTTTACCCACCCGCAAATTACCCTAAATTAAAGAAGTTTAAATTATGAAATATCATCCTTTCGTTTGATAGAGTTTGATAGAGTGATAACAAATGAGGGAGAAAGAGAGAGGGCTAATGTATTTCGTCATATTAAAGATTCTGAGTATTGGATTAAAGTCATGTGTCATCTCCCTACCTAATAACCCACTCACTGTCCTACTGTTCCTGCTCAATATAAACTAAATACATGTACACAGTCACACACCCATCCCTCCCTGATTTCGACGCACATTATAACGCTATGGGTCCGTCCATTCGAGGGAGGGAGGGAGGGAGGGAGGGAGGGAGAGAGAGTGGGGACCAGCGAGGCATGACGTGACGTAATGGGTGACCGCGGGTCCGCTACATAGGTTGTCGTAATGTGTGCAGTCAGTGGCGGCCCGCTTTGGGGTAAATGACACTTTGCGGTAGATGAGAGTCTGGCGACTGGTCAGGAAAGGCCCGATTTAAATATATGTGTAATAATTAAGTAAAATGCTCGAGTATAAATAAAGCTGGACGCCAAGCCACTGACACTCCTTGCCTGGGCTTGAGCTGACAACTACAACTGATCTCTAACTTCATTCTTTTGACTACTAGAAAACCTAATCTCTGGGCAAATTGCTCTTGGTATTTCACACTGTATTCTTAGCTATTATGAAAACAAACCCCAATAATATCAAATTTACTAATTATGTGATCCGTTTTAGGAAAATGAGTCATAAGTCGCAAAATATGGATTTTGAGATATCACCATAATTTGAAAAGAGGAGAAAACGGTGATTCCAATGATAGTAAACACTAGGACACCTATAAAGTATTTCTATATGTTAAGTTTGATATTTTTATTTTTTAGAAAAAGGTTTTTGGGTGGGTAATTACCAGCAAAGTAACTAAATATACTCCATACAAAGGTCTTCAAAATGCAGGGATATATTTATTACATTGTCCCAAAATTTGTGATATGGATTCGTGTTACTTTAAGTACTAAACCCTCCAAAAATCAGAACAATTCAATAAAGACATCTTGTAAAAAAAACTCTTTGAAAAATATAAATTTTGCGACTTATGACTCATTTCCCTGAAACACATCACATATAATGACTTATAATGACTTGATTTATCCATATTCTGCTGCTGCTTTTACATTTACACAAGGATTCAAAATCTTATCAAGGAGAGAAAACTGCTACTGGTGAGCAATGGTTGGTGAAGTTACTGAATGAAAGGGTTTGGGCTGGTCCTCCAAATACAAATGAGGACGTTTTAGAAGTGCTGTAACAAAAACGAGACATAGTTCCCCTATATTTTGGTCAACTACTTGTAGATGGGTTGGTAAAGAATTAAAGAAAATGTAGAAAATGATTAGTTTTTAGCAACGTTAACTCCATTATTGGTTCCAACAAGCCGCATACTCTATACTATGTACTCTACACCTTATTTGAAACTGTTATATATGGGTAAGATTTTCAGAAAATGTACAATTCTTCTCCACCAATTCTCTCAAATGACACAAATTTAAGACAAAAATTAGGTTCAAAATACAGTTCAACATAACCAAATAATTGCTTGGATCATTGGAATACCAAATGTACTCAGAAATACCTATTATCTATCATTTTTCAGCTGAATTTAACCGAATTTACTAAATGTGTAGATCTGCCAATTGTGCATTGTCTGAAAATCTGACCGATATATGGACTATCAGTGTTAGCCTTGTTGTTGGCCATAAGGTCTCCATAGATCACACCATCGTCACCTACAGGCTCAACTGCAGTTACCAGCATTCAAAATGGCGGAAGGTGGGTTCCCATTAGAACAAACAATGTTGGTTTTTACCTAACAAAAGCCGTTTTCAGTAGCTGTCATGCTCTGTGGGTGTTTACTATAGTTTCATTTAGGTTTGAGTGTTATCAGATACATGTATCTGGCTTATAATACAGTGTAATCTAGGTGAAAAACATTGAGTGGTATACCCGTAACTGCATCATACAGTTACGGTCATAGTGGAAATCAGTTGGGGTCATACAGTGTGTTATTCCAAGTACAAAATACAAGTAAACTTCAACCCTGGTACATTATTTGAACCCATCACAATGGTGTCATACCTAAAAGGAAGAGATCTATTGATTCAGTTTGTTATATAAAGTATTTTTAAGCAAGATTTCAAAGAAAATCATCAGTGCCAACAACAACAACAATGCTCGTAACTGCAGTTGGGGTCGTAGGTGCCGAGGGTGTGATAGATAGACCCACTTTGGCCTACGCTCAGGTTGGTTCATAGTCACTCCACCACACTATTGGCTGGATGGAAATGACTATTGACAGAACTTATAAGTCCACCTTTTATATACCATTAGATTGTTGAATTAATGGTGGAGTGTTACCCCTATCAAGTTGTACTTAATGTGTCCAGTATGGCTTGTGATCCTCCCCTCTCTGCTAACTTAGTTAATCAGTAAAGTTCTCATTTAATTTATATATTTATTGCTGAATAAAGTCATTTAAAAATATCCTTTTTACATTGTGTTAATGACTAAATAAAAGTAACAACAAGAACAACAAGAGTGTGTTTTGTGACATTAATTGATCTAAACACTAAACATCACTTTTATTTATTTTTATTGAGAGTATTTGTCAATCGATACAGGAACAAAGTATAGAAGTAGAGACATAACAAATAATATGTTAGAGACATAACAAACAAGAAGATATACACAAAATTTTGCCTGTATACAAAAGGTAGGAAAACGGCCTCACTCC
Organism: Sthenelais limicola; assembly: GCA_942159475.1. NCBI lineage: Eukaryota > Metazoa > Annelida > Polychaeta > Phyllodocida > Sigalionidae > Sthenelais > Sthenelais limicola. The sequence continues at coordinate 8,661,352 of OW804101.1, read as the reverse complement.
TAGTAGAACTAGGTCTGGTATGAGTGGCCATTACCTGATGGTATAATCATAACTGTGACACATAGCATACACATAGCAGATTTAGGGCTAACTAGAAGACTAAAAGAAAACTACGATGATAAGGTGATGAATGAAGGAAATAATGTAATATTTCCCTATTTAATACTAATAAAAACTGGAGGTCTGTGCAAATAATCTCATTTTTATTTGTAGATTTACAGTAATCTGCCTATTATGTTTTCGAGTAGACATTATCAATAAGAATCTCATGTGTGGGGAGCTTAGAGTTTGTGTTTATCTCAGATAAATCAAAAGCAGGAGTGCATAACATCAAATCAGAGTTATCTCACTTAATTATCTTCTCTTACTTCTTGTCCTGCTTCTGGTTTTAAAATCTTAAAATGCTGATTATCTTCTTTCCCATAAAAACTGGGTTTCACTGGCCAGCTGCTTCTCCCACTTCTCCTCCTGCTTCATTGACTGTCTATTGCTCCCGCTTCTTTACAAGCAGGCGCAAGCAACTGAAAGTAAATGGAATGGGTGCTTCTGGGACGTTACTTCCACTGCTATGTCTACTGCTTCTCAGAAATATTAGCAGGTAACACTTTATTTTCACATATAAATGAACCCATCAAGTAGCTTGAGAAGTAGCATAGAGTGATGCCGTTGTCCCGCATCAGCCCCCACTATTTCCCGCTACCTCCCGCTACCAAGGAGCCGCCACTTTAAATCATATTTGAGAGAAGCAGGAGCACTCTACATTTTGAAAACACTCCAAAACAAGCGGGAAATAACATGGCTTTGTAGTGGGCCCAATAGCACCCATCCCCATTATTCTCCTGCTTCTGCTCCCCGTTCTTGATGAAAGAAGCGGGAGCAGTAGTGGGAGGAGTAGCCAGCCAGTGGAACCCAGCTTTAACACTCTTAGGACCACATGCCACTTATCCCTAACACCTCTCTGCTCCAGCTCCATGGCTGTGTTATATAACACCTCTGCCCTCTCAGTCTGTCTGATTACCGTATAACGACCAATAAAAAATGCTACATCAATGAGAGTCAGGATATTATATTCCGTCCTAACCCAATTTGCCGGAAACGGAAATTAATTGAATTAAGCTGACACAAGTTGTGAATAATTTAAAACGGCAAAATAGTAATAGAATGATAAATTAAATGCTTCTTGTTTGCGACTTGTGACTCAGAACTAAAAATGGATATGTAAAGCAACTCTTCATGTTCACAGATATGTAATTACTATTCTAATATAAGTCAGAGGGTTAATTGGAAAAGTTAAGGATTCTCAATATAGAATAATCTAGTCTAGAGCAGTTGCGTAAGATTGGACCTAACATTTGAACCACGAAAAGGGATGCTGTATGGATATGTTGTCACACAAACCATAAAGCACTATATAAATCTTCAGGAATTAAAAATCCAAGCAGTTATGAAGATCGTAAAGAAAGAGAAACATGTATTAATGCTATAGGTGTAAAGACTTGTTAAGTATTAAGGTTCTTATTGTAATGATGATTTAGTAAAGGAGTATTTGTCTTATGGCAGAGGGCTATAACCTGTTCGGATATTTCTCCACTATGTAACTGTAATAACTTGATTTGAATAAAAGTATAATAATAAAAATAATAATAATAATATAATAAAACACTAGATCCTCTTGGTTGCATTTATATATAAACATACAACATATAAGCAGGTCGGAGGCGCCAACTGTTTGCTTTCTTTCATAAGATCCTGTTTTTCTGCTGTGGTTACTGGGTCAGATTTCCAGAAAATGCACAATATACATGGATCAAATTCTGCTAAATTAGAGTGAGAAATAATGAATACTGGGTATATCTGAGTGTATTCTGTAATGCATTCATCTAAGGAATAGGTCTGGTTATGTTGAACTGTATTTTGAACCTGATTTTTTACTTAACTTTGGGTTATTTGAGAGGATTTTTCTTTTTTTTTAAATTTAATTCAGGCCAGACATTTAACAAAGACAAACTTTATGTGTAAAATATATTGTCTACTATGGACGTACTTTATACGGTGCGTATAGACTAAACATGAAAACATGAAAAAGGAATTATATAATCAGAGAGAACAATTACAAAAAAATATTCTAAATTAAATTAAACTAAGAAACAACCGAAAAAAAGCCAGAGCTACCTAAAAATTTCGATCATCAAAATACTGTAAATCATTGGCGGCTTCAAAAAAATTACAAGAAAACATAATTATTCCTTTGGACGGACAAAAATACAATGAATGTGAAGGCAAATAGGGGATTTGCATAGCCGCCATTTGGAATCTTGGTTCGCATGGAATTATGGGACTAATGGTACAGTATAAAATCTTTCGAAAACATGTCATGTTCATGGGATATTCAGCATGCGAAATTTATCAATGCTCTAATGTCAATATCCATGTTTGATACATGTTTCCATAACACAAGTCCCCATCGTTCCCATCATGCATATAGATAATCTATACAAGCTGTGATATTGGAGAAAACATTCTTGCAATTTTGTTTTACAAAATGTTGCCAACTATTAGTATGTCAGATTTGAACAGAATCTATCCCCACATGCACTGTAATAGATATGCGCAGTGGCACATGCAAGTCCCCAATTGTACATTTTCAGGAGACATGACCCTACAGCTCCGGTTTTGTATCAAAGCAGACTCAAATCGTACATCGCACATCATTATAAGCTAGGCATATTCTACACCAGTTTCACCAGAACTAGACGCACTTACACAATGCTGCGTTTAACATTGCTGTGTACAGTTGTTGCAATTGCAACATCTATACAACATGATGCAACAATGACGCCAAACGCTGCAGGATCAGCTGTGGTGGAGAAGGTTTCAGAGCTGTTTCAGGTAAGGTGGATCATTTTAATGCACTTATAATTCATATGGGTCAGATTTTCAGAAAATGTACAATTCACCTTCACAAATCCTTTCAAGTAACGCAAATTTAAGATGAAAATTACTTTCAAAATACAGTTCGAACTAACCAAAATGATTGCTATATCCAATGCAATGCCAATTATTCTCGAATTTACCTTGTATTGACAAAATTGCAGCCTAATTTTGCAGAATTTACTAAATGTGTACAGCTGCTAATTGTACATTTTCTGATGATCTGACCCATACTTTATATGTGTTGTGTTTCAAAGCATTTGTTTCACTAGATCGTACTATTGAAATGTTCTCATTTTTAGAGGGTTTAGCAGATAAAGTCATGAATCTGTGTAACAAATTTTGGGACATTGTATTAAATATATCTTTGCGTTTTGAAGGCCTTTATGAGGAGTATATTTAGTTGCTTCACTGGTAATTACTCACCCAGAAACATTGCAATTTTTTTTTTCAAAAATAAAGATATCAAATTTCAAATATAGAAACACTTCTTGGATGTTCTCCATCTTTACTATCATTGAAATCGGTTTGATCTCATTTTTACAAATATAATGATATCTCAAAATCCTTTTTTGCGATAAAAATAAGAAAAATTATTAGTTTAATTGGTTTAATGCATGTGTTTCCTCTTCGTGTAGGAGAACTGTGACCTCGGGGATGATAAACTATTCACGAGGCGTGTTGCATATGTGGAGACGAAGGATGGCCAAGACCCGGGAACATACAGATCTGGTTACCATGGAGGCATATGGAAGGTAAACTTGTTTATTATATGGGTCAGATTTTCATAAAATGTACAATTGGCAGCTCTACACATTAAGTAAATTATGCTAAATTATGCTGAAAAATGATGAATACCGGGTATATCTGAGTATATTTGGTATCGTATTGATTTAAAGTATCAGTTCTGTTGTGTTAAACTGACTTTTGAAGCTCATTTTTGTCTGAAATGTGAGTTATTTGAAAGGATTGGTTAAGGCGAATTGTACATTTACTTAAAATCTGACCCATATATACACGCATTGCTCTGAAAACAATGTACCTAGAGTGATTTAAACATAGTGCGTATTTCATCTACTTGGGTTGTCATTTTTTACTAAGAATACCATGCAATATTAACTTTCCGATTCATTTTCCGATAACTATTATAAGTGATTTCTTGATATCGAGAACTGAATTCTTGATATTGGAAAATCATTCATCGATATTGGTGAATATATTTGATATATGTTTGAACTCATTTATCGATATCGTAAATACATTACTTGATATTGGAAAAATATTTATTGATATCGGAAAATGATTTCTCGATATTGATGAATCATTTTCCGATATTCAAAAATAAATTTCTGATATCAAGAAATCAATTACCGATATCAAGAAATACTGAATAAATGACCCAATGGTGTATGCATAAGGCCTTGTGGCAAGGGTGGCTTAACAAATAATAAAGGGTGCTTTATTGGTGAAATACGGTACAAATACAAAAATTGTTGTCTTCTTTTTTTTCTAAGTTACATTTCCAAATTATTTCACGCTTGTGATATCTCTCATGTCGAGAAATTTTACTACTAACACCACTGAATAAGAACATTCCCACAAAGAGAACTTGTAAATACATCGCTGTAAAAAATGATTTTTGCGACTTATAACTAATTGTCCTGAAAAACATCACAAAATGTCAAATATTTGTTTGACACATTTCAACAGAATCTATCCCAGGATGCACTGTAACAGACATGGGCAGTGGCACATGCATGTCCCCTATAAGGATGTGCCGGGAGACAGGGATTTCCTGACTGACATTAATCCATTTGGCATAATATTCCATTAATTTCCTGAATAAGTAGTTGTGCAAAACATTACATCAAAACAATATTCTCAACTTATCCTGTGCTATTGTTTTACAGTCATCATATAAAAATCGATGTACCTATCCATCCAGTTGTCTATTCATCCATAAGTCTATACATTCATTTGGTTTTTAAAAGAAATATTTAGTTATTTATGTATCTATCCATGTCTCAAAATACATATTTAGGTATCTATCTATTTATCTATATCTATGTGCTATCATTGTAGTTTTTAGTTAACAAATTTTGTTTTGTTCAAAATTTCACATTTGCCTTGTTGAAAACATACATTCTATAGATAGATGTAATGTTTACGCTATATCTAGTTCAAAATTTCATTTATATACTATGTATCTCTGTCTTCTAACTATTATTAAGTATCAAAATTGATTTTTCAGTCAGCGATCTAACATTACATTTCCACCATACATATAGAACTGATTAAAACATTATTAATTTACACAAACAATATGTTTACAGTCTAGGCCCAAACCCTTGGATCAAATGAGAATGGTATATCAGTGATAGGACGCCTACTTCGCTAATCTGTTTCTTAAACAAGGCGTTCTAATGGGATTAGTATGACATTTTGCGGTCTCAATGGAAATATTATCAGACTTTGTGGTTTGAAGTGAGAGTCTTTCCCTCCATTTGAAGGGACTCTCTCCTCTTTGGGCCTAGATTGTATATAAGACTGCGTTTCAACTGGCTTGCTCTTTTGGTACGCTCATGATCCGCTCTTTTTATTTCCCCAAGTGCCTAACAAGCGAAGACAGAGCGAACCCAGAGCGGTCTAATAGAATTGGTTCTAATAGAATTGGTTCTAATAGAATTGGTTCTAGTAGAATTGGTTCTAGTAGAATTGGTTTTAATAGAATTGGTTCTAATAGAATTGGTTCTAATAGAATTGGTTCTAATAGAATTGGTTCTAATAGAATTGGTTCTAGTAGAATTGGTTCTAATAGAATTGGTTCTAATAGAATTATTTGTGCTTCTTTAGAAGAGCGCAGAACGTTGCGCTAATATCTGATGTGTATAATTTGAGCCAAACTACATGGCGCTCTTTCCACGCCTGTTAGTAGTAGTCCAAGAGCGCAATTAGAGCAGACAAAGTGATTTACCATTGATTTCATAAGGAAAGAAGCAAATGAGTAGAATCATTCTGCGCTTGTATTGCGCTAAAAATATTGAAGAGCGAATGACAAGCGCACTATAAACAAGTGCAACAAGAGCGAGCCATGAGCACTATACAAGTGATCCGGTGGAATCACACCTTAACAATGTGTTCAAAATTAAGTTTCAGTTGACTATGTGAATATCTTATTGTACTTTTGTTTTGAAATATAATTAATGAATAAATATGATCCGTTTTGGGAAAATGAGTCATAATTCGCAAAAAATTGATTTTGAGATATCATTATATTTGAAAAGAGGAGATTCCAAAGGTGGTAAACATTAAGGACATTAAATACATATTTCTATATTTTTAATTTGATATTTTTATTCTGAAAAAATAAGTTTTCAATGTTTTTGTGTGAACAATTATTAGTAAAAGTACTCATTAGAATCATCTTAGAAATGCATGGATATATTTAATACACTATCCTGAAATTAGGTTCATGTATTCATAAGCCCTACCTGACTAAATACTCCAAAAGTGATAACATTCTGAAAAGAATATTTTGTGACTAAATGACCTTTAAAAATATGAATTTTGCTACTCCTGACTCATTTTCCTGAAACATATCACAAATACTTCAAGGTTGATGCGGCTATGTTCAAGAAGACCCAAGATCCCGCAGTGCTTGCCAGTCTGAAGCCTTTCATTGATACCATAAGAAGTCAGTACAACATAGAATGGAGTCAGATTATATGGGAGGACTGTCGCAAACCTTTGGTATCAGCTCTAGCTCAGAAACTCTACATCAAGGTTGTCCTATTAATTTACCTATTATTAACTTAATGTTGATTGATTGATAACTAAATCTGTACATCTCGTTATAATACGGGTGAAATCGCCAGAAAATGTAAAATTTACCTTCATCAATTCTTTCAAATAACCCGAATTTCAGGCGAAAATAAAGTTCAAAATACAGTTCAACCTAACCAAACAGATTGCTAGAATCAACGCAATGCTGAATACACTCGAATTTACCTCGTATTGACCAAATTGCAGCCAAATTTAACAGAATTTACTAAACGTGTACAGCTGACAATTATTATTTTCTGAAAATTTGACTCTATGTAATAATGTACTTTATTACAACATTATTATTATCTTATTCTTAAATTATATACTTAAAAACCTATATTGAATGTTTAATTCTCGCAAACGCTACATGCAAAAATTTGTAGTGTGACTCATACAGTTTTGTATGAACATCTTAGACGTAAAATCCCGCCATTGTTTGTTTAATGTGTATTATTGAAATACCTCTAAATATCCTATATTTATCAATGCTCTAATGTCAATATTTCTGTATCATACAGAGACGTCCCCATCTTTCCCATCATGCATTTGGTTTCCATCGATCCTTTATAAAAGCTGTGATATTAGTAAAAACATTCTTGCAATTTTCAATAAAGATTTGCCAAATATGTTTTCTTGACAGACTCCAACAGAATCTATCCCATGATGCACTGTACAGACATGCGCAGTTGCACATGCAACACCCCCCCCCCCCCCCATTTGAATTTGCATTGGTTTCTTCTCCTGTGGTTCCCAAATATTGAAATCCTGGTCTACCACCGCGGTTTGGTAACATAATACTATCAATATTGATGTATGTCAACTTCAAAAGGTACATGGGTCAGATTCTCAGAAAATATACGCTTCACCCAAATATACTCAGATATACCCGGTATTCTTCATTTGTCAGCCAAATTTAGCAGAATTTACTAAATGTGTAGAGCTGCCAATTGTACATCATTTGAAAATCTGACCCACATGCCTGCTTGTGGTTACACAGAAAATGAATACAACATATTATTGAGTATGTTTTTCCTTGACAAGACCAAGGCAGGTGCAAGTAGTATTCCCCGCGAGATCTCAGCGCAGGCAGCTTTGTGGAGCGATTACTATAGGCCAGGAGGCGACTCGCAAACATTTATTGATGACTGTCAGAAGCTAAGGGAAGGTTAGTGGGTGAAGTCGCCAGAAAATGTACAATTTGTCTTCACCAATCCTCTCAAATAATCCACATTTCAGATGAAAATGAAGTTCAAAATATGGTTCAACCTAACCAAACATATTGTTAGAATCAGGGCAATGTGAAATACACTTGAATTTACCTAGTATTGACTTAAATTGAAGTCTAATTTAGCTGAGTTTGATGTTTGTTTTTTTCGTTACCCACTGGCGGGCATATGCATATAACTATTTGAAAAAATAGGTTAAACCCGGAAAAAAGACATAACATTTCAATAAAGAGATCTTGAAAAACTTTGAAAAATATAATTTTTTTGTGACTTGTGGCTATTTACCTGAAACACATAACCACATAACAAATGTGATCCGTTTTAGGAAAATGAGTCATCGGTCTCAAAATATGGATTTGAGATATCACCATTTTTGAAAAGAGGAGATAAAGGTGTTTCCAATGATGCTAAACACTAGGACACCTTATAAATATTTCAATATTTCAAGTTTGATATTTTTATTTTTGAAAAAAAATGCAATGTTTTTGGATGGATAACTACCAGTAAAGTAACTTATACGAAGGCCTTCAAAACACATGGATATATTTAACACAAAGTCCCCAAATTGGTTCCATGGATTCATATGACTATAAGTGCTAAACCCTCTAAAAATCAGAGCATTTAAGTAAAGTGATCCTGAGAATAAAACATTTTGAATAAAATCAATTTTGCAACTTGTGACTCATTTTCTTGGAGCGCATCACATTTTAGCACACTTACGTTCCCATCTCAAAGTTATGCTTGTCACAATATAATTTTTGTGACCTGTGACACATTTGTGATGTGTTTCAGGAAAATGAGTCATAAGTCGCAAAAAATAGATTTTGAGATACCATTATATTTGAAAAGATGAGATCAAGCTGATTCCAATGATAGTAAACAGTCTAATAATCTAATAAGTATTTTAAATTTTAAATTTGATATTTTCGTTTTTGAAAAAAAAGTTTCCAATATTTTGGTCAATAAACAGTAAACTAACCAAATGTAGTTCATATGAGGGCCTTTTAAACGAAAGGATATATTACATAGATTGTGCTGAAATTTGATACATTAATTGATACATCAACATAACTATAAGTGATAAACCCTAAAAAAAACCCATTCCAATAATGTGATCTTGTGATGAAAACACCTTGAAAAATATTAATTTTGCGACTTATGACTCATTTTCGTAAAACGCTTGACAAAATTGATCTATTCCAGCATGCCCTGCCGCGAAGGTTGATATAGTCTTTGTCCTTGATGGTTCTGGATCAGTCGGTGAAAGTAACTTTGGAAAAACCAAGAAGTTTGTGTATGACGTAGTGAATACATTCACAATTGGATCGGATAAGACACAAGTCGCTCTAGTCAAATATGACAGCAAGGTTTATCATCAATTCTCCTTGAACAAGTATGTAACACAACTTCTGCCTACCTTGATCACTGAAAAACAAGTGCCCGCTGGTATTTTTAACTTCCAGGAATAGGGGAGTTCCATGGCTGCCATTTTGAATCTTGATTCGCATGGAATTATTGGAGTAATGATACAGTATAAAATCTAAAGAAAGCATGTTATGTTCAGCATGAAATATTTATCAATGCTCTAATGTCAATACCCATGTGTTATATGTTTCCATAACCCTTGACTTCATCTTTCCCATCATGTATTTGGTTTTCATACATCATCTATTTAAGCTATGATAATGGTGAAAACAAATTTGCAATTTTTGATAAAAGTTTTGCCAATATTTGTTTGTCAGACTTGAACTGAATCCGTCCCAGGATGCACTTTGACAGACATGCGCAGTGAGACATACAACTGCCCTATTATCCCTTCCTACATAAGATTGATAGAAATTGAAAAAAAAGGATTCACCAAAACTTATGATAACAAGAAAATCTTCCAAAGAAAAGTGTCGGTCTTAAACGCTGCCCACACACAGCCCATTTGCCTCCTGATGTATCTTCCGGTATGCCCTAAAATGAAGGGAAATTAAAATTGTATACATCATGTTCGTTAATATAACATCAAGAAAAAGTTAAGAGTTTTTACATTGTGTTCGATAATAAAATATTGAGTTGAAATAATATTACGTGAAATACTAGGACTTGATTGGTTTTGTACAATGAATTATCTCTTTTGTCGACATGATATAGAGGCAATGGGTGAAAACGTCCATGGTGGAAATGGCGTCTTTTGTTGCGTATTTCATGAATATTATATTAACCTTTAATGAATAACAAGAAACTATGTGTAAGTAGTGAGCAAAAGAAGATGTCATAATATTCCATGTATAATGATTAGAATATAGATTCCTTTGATATCGATTCCTTTATATGCTGCCTGTAAGGGCTTTTAGGCCCTAGTACACTAATCCGATTCTTATGCGATTTTGCGTTGAAGAAGACGCTTTTCCACTAAATTCTGTGAGAATCGCATGAGAATCAATTCAGTGGTCAAGGGCCTTTAAGGATAACTTTGCAGTAATCAGTCTTTTAGCCGATTCAATCTAGTTTATTTTTACGGGTCAGATCTTCACAAAATGTACAATTCGCTTTCACCAATCCTCTCAAATAACCTAAATTTCAGACAGAAATAAAGTTCAAAATACAGTCTAACCAAACAGATTGCTAGAATCAATGCAATTCCAAATATACTCAAATTCACCTAGTATAGACCAAATTGCAGCCTAATTTGACAGAACTTACTAAATGTGTACAGCTGCCAATTGTATTTTATGGAAATCTGACCCTTACAATGCTGTAGGTATTCTGGCAACAAGGCAGCCCTGTTATCGGCTATAAATAGCATGAGTTACCCAGGCGGAGGGACTCACACATATGATGCAATAGACCATGTTGTGAACAGTGTCTTCCAATACAACTATGGCGGACGTAGCAGTGACAAGGTTCCACACGTGGCTGTCATTATGACGGATGGAAACAGGTAAAAAAATCATATCAATTTTGTGATCTGTTTCAAGGAAATGAGTCACAAGAAAATCTGAAATTCCAATTAAGAGATCTTGTGAAAAAACACTTTGAAATATATCAATTTGCGACATGTGACTCATTTTCCTGAAACACAGCACATAATGTGGGTGAAATCGCCAGAAAATGTATAATTCACCTTCACCAATCCTCTCAAATAACCCAATTTCCAGACCAAAATAAAGTTCACAATACACTTCAACCTGACCAAACCGATTGCTAGAATCAATGCAATGCCAAATAAACTCGAATTTACCTAGTATTGACCAAATTACAGCCTAATTTAGCAGAATTTACTAAATGTGTAGAGCTGCCAATTGTACATTTTCTGAAAGTCTGAGCCATGTTCTTTTTGCAGCGATGAGGCCAAGGTGAAGGCGGCGGCTGCCCGGGCCCACAAGGCAGGGATCACTATGTTTGCTGTAGGAATAGGGAGCAGCATTAACCACAATGAACTCAATGTACGTATACATAGACTGTTTTGCTGGTCTTCCCATCCAGAAGCATATCGCCAAGGTGGTGTACCGTGTAACTGTTTGGCTGGTTAGTTTAGTAAGATTATTGTACTCAGGATCTATAGCCTCCCCACCCCCCACCCACCCTCTCGCACAAAACTGTTGATTGTTATGTTTACATTCGTTTGTCATGCTCCAGCCTGACCAACTCCACGGGTAGTGGTAGAGGGTTGATAGGTAGTTATTCGGTACTATTCGGAATACACCATGAGAAGGTATGGGTAAATACCTTTTTATTTCTTTTTTAAATATGGCCGTATGAAACAATTCCTTTTGTCCAAGTTGTAGAGGGGTATCACTGATATCGATAGAGAGTGATAATAGGGTAGTTTTACGGGGAATATATATCGGAAAACACATATCCTCTTGACGGGCCCTAGTATTGTACGAGAGACCCGATTTACGGGCATCATTCGAAATGTTCTATCTAATAGCTACGATATGTAAACATAGGCGATTCGATGCCGGCCATCCAGAAACATTGCAAACAATTATTTTTTTTTCAAAATAAAAATATCAAACTTAAAATATAGAAATACATATTAGGTGTCTTAATGTTTACTATCATTGGAATCGGTTAAATTTGATCTCCTTTTTTTGTATATATATATATATGATGATATCTCAAAATCCATATTTTGCGACCTATGACTCATTTTCCTAAAACGGGTCACATATGTGATGTGTTTTAAGAAAATGAGTCACAAGTCGCAAAATATGGATTTTGAGATATTAACCTATATGAAAAGATGAGATCAAGCGGATTCTAATGGTAGTAAACAGTATATGACATCTAAGAAGTATTTCTATATTTTAAATCTGATATTTATATTTTTAAAACAATTGCAATATTTCGGCGTGGGCATTTAATAACTATATACTTGATAGGATGACCTTCGAAATTCATGAATATAATACCCTGCCCTGAATTTTGGTACATGTATTCATACTACAATAAGTGTTAAACATTCCTAAAATGTGAATAAAACACTTAGAAAAGTAACACTTTTGCGACCTTTTCCCCTGAAACGCATCACATATAACAGTATTGTTGTAACTTGTATTGTATTAGTTCTATTGTCTCATTAAACATGTTCATCAAGCAAAATCTTTCCCGTTTTTTGCAACAGTACACAGTTTCTCCCGGCGATTATACCACAGACTTAAATACAATCAGTCCTACATATGAGTAGATAACTTACAAGTAAAATGATATTGTACTGCAACAATTTTCTAATGAATCACTAAGTTGATAACCCAAGCTACCAAAGTGCCTTTCCTAGTATGTTATTAGAGAATAGTTGTGTATTTTAGATATAAGAAAATATAAAAATATAAAAGCGGCTTCTTTTTTATTGTACAGGCAATAGCAAGCGAGCCCAAATGTTTCCACAAGTTTGAATTGTCAGGATTTCAAGAAGTAGAAAGTCTGAAGTACGCAATTGAAAAGGGATCGTGTGACGGTAATTATTTCATACTTTTATAAAAATGTGTTCCGATTTAGGAAAATTTGTCATCAGTCGCAAAATATGGATTTTGAGATCATATTTGAAAAAAGGACATCAAGCCGATTCGAAAGATAGTAAACACTAGGACATCTGATAAATATTCCTACATTTTAAGTTGGATATTTATTTTCTTTGAAAAAAAAAGGTTTGCAATGTTTCTGAGTGGGTAATTACCAGTAAAGTAATTAAAATATGCTCTATATGAAAACCTTCAAAATGCAAAAATATATTTGATACAATGTCTTGAAATTTGTTGTATTGATTCATATGACCATCAGGGCCAGACCCCCTAAAATTTAAAACGTTCCAAAAAAGAGATCCTGTGAAAATATCACTTTGAAAAATATAAATTTTGAGACTTGTGACTCATTTTTCTGGAGCACATAACATTTGGTCTTATTCTATGACTAAGCTAGGGAAACAGAATTAACAAATATCTAGACTAAATTATTTAAAAACTGAGACGGAATGAATACATGCAGGGACAGTGTAAATATATTTAGGGACAACATTATTAAATACATGGACCAAATTGAAGATGGTTCTAAGACCGAATAAAGGGTACAATGACAGAATTAAAATAAACTGTGACAGAAATAAAAAAAGATGGAGACAGAATCATAAATATCATGAACAAATTTAATAATGCCAAGACAAAATTAAAATATAGAGACCGCATCATGAATTCTGAGACAAAATTGAATGTACAGAGACCAATTTAAAAAATACACTTACCAAATTAAGAAAGACAGGGACCGAATTGATAAATTCAATCGCTGTATTAATACATTTGAATATAATATAAATTAACACATGCTCCAAATGAAATACTTCGCTAGTATCGGTTATCCAGAAAATTCACGCATGCAAGTACACAGCCTAATTGTTAATTATGAATATTAACCATATCAATATGTATACACTTGAACACCATCGACACAACAATATATTATCGGAAATATTAGAACAGCAGAGCACTGTACAGGAACATAAATATTACTACTGTGAACGTATTCATTTTTGCATGGAGACATTTGCATGCACCAACTACTTTGACATCTTTTCACGCAGATTAAAGGGTGGTCTCCACTGGCTGCGATAAGCTCTGCGGTAAGCCTTGCGATGGTGATGTGATGGTGAGGAGTGGCGATGACCTGCCTACATGGCCAGTGAAACATGTAGATATGATCTCGTCATTCCTTTCCATCTACAGAACCAATACAAAACATTGCAAGGCTTACCGCAGAGCTTACCGCAGCCAGTGGAGACCACCCTTTATATTTGCGCAGCAAGGAAGGCTCACACCTTGTTTATGAAATAACCATACCTTTCACGCAGGATTTATTTTCACAATAAAGATGGTAAAACAGCAGAAATAGATACCACGCGAATATCAAAACGTTTACAGTATCCAAAGTTTGCCTAGAAATAATTATGTTAAGGGTCAGATCTTCACAAAATGTACAATTGGCAGCTCTACACATTTAGATTTAAAAATATTTCCACCCTAGGTGGTTTTATCCATTCTGGGGAGAACAAATTATTTACAGGCTTAGATGAATACTGCCACGTCTACCTACTATAGCTCTACACATTGCATTGATTGAGTAAATTCTGCTAAATGAGGCTGCAAAATGACGAATACTGGGTATATGAGTATACTTGGTGTCATATTGATTTAAAGTATGAGGTATGTTAAACTGTAATTGGAAGCTAATGTCTGTCTTAAACGTGGGCTATTTGAGAGGATTGGTGAAGGCGAATTGTACATTTTCTGAAGGTTTGACCCATAAGTTTGTGTTGCCACTTTCAGCCCCAATCATCGTGGACTCAGGTAAGGGTGGATCAACTATCGACACAGTTATACCGACAGGTGTCAGCATCAACTGTAAGATCAAGCTTACACCAACTGGCGCCACTGTGAAGGTAACGATCAGTTTCTTTGATAACAAAATATAATGTCATGTTTTTCAGGAAAATGAGTCATGGGTCTCAAAAAATGAATTTTGAAATATCATCATATTTTAAAAGATGAGATAAAGGGGATTCCAATGAAAGTAAACACGGGGACACTTGATATGTATTTCTATATTTTAAGTCGATATATTTTAAGTTGATATTGTCATTTTTGAAAAATACAGTTTGCAATGTTTCTGGGTGGGTAATTACCAGTAAAGTATATAAACATCATTAATATGAAGGCCTTTAAAACGCAAGGATATATTTAATACTATGTCCTGAAATTTGGTACATAGTTTCATATGACTAAATGTGCTAGACCCTCGAGGAATCTTTTGAAAAAGTCAGTTCGAAAAATATCAATTTTGAGACTTATCTCTGTCTTTGGTTGTTAGTTGTAGTAACTGCCTTCCGTGATGTAGAGGGGTTGTCTGTCAGCTGTCACAGTCTTAATACTGCGATTATTAGAGGTTTGTGACAGCCATTGAACGCCCACAGGTCATAAGAGCCCTCTGCATCATGGGAGGCAGTTACTACTTCTATGGTTGTTATATGCCCTGGACTGTTCAAGCCAGTGATTTATTAACAACATAATTATTCCAGGTGGAGGCAAAGAATGGATCAGCAACGTTCTACCTGGCAAGCCACACTTACCCTTCTGATGCTTACTATGAGAACAAGACTGCCGGCCGGCCTGGCTACCCTGGAGTCATCTACATCCCCACTAGTTCTGGGCTGGAGGACGGTACAATGTTCTGTAACATAGAGGGCAGTGACACTGATACAACTGATGTTGAGGTCGTAATTGATGTTGGGGGTAAGTAAATGAAAAGATAGTTCAAAATGTTTTATTTTATGTTTTTGCAAAAACTTTTAATCCACATTCCTGGCAACTCGGCTTCATGAATGCTAATAGTCCGGCAGTTGAATGGTAAATTTTGGTCTAACCCGCTGTATATATAATTTGTATGCTTCTAGTTTGGCAGTGGTCTAACCCGGAAATCCCAGATAAAGTTTTTTTCTCTCTTGATTTATCATCTATGGGGTCCCTATGTCTCATTCTTGTTATGTGTGATGTGAAGTTCCTGACCATCAGCAATTTGAGATATTCAAGATGGCCACCACCGAACATGTCATATCTGTCAATTGGCATATCTCTGCTTCTAATGGGGCTAGGAATATGTTCTAGGTGTCTAAATGCATGTTTCATTAGCCTACAAATGTAATACAGTCATTAAATAAATCATTGACCCAACAATTTCCAATGGAAATTACATTCTGTAGTAAAATAATTTGATTTGGCCGCAACTGATCCAGCAAATCTGTCAGCAGGCTTATCTCTGCTTCCAATGGGACTAAAAATACATTTCAGGTGTCTAAATGCATGTTTTGTTAGCCTACAAATGTGATGTGTTTCAGGAAAATGAGTCATAAGTCGCAAAAAATGGATTTTGAGATACCATTATATTTGAAAAGAGGACATCAAGCCGATTCCAATGATACTAAACAGTTTAATAAATTATAAATATTTCTAGATTTTAAGTTTGAGATTTTCGCTTTTGTTAAAAAAAGGTTTCCAATATTTCTGGGGGTCAATTAACAGTAAAGTAGCTAAATGTAGTCCATATAAGGACCTGCAACACGAAAGGATATATTACATAGATTGTCCTCATATTTGATACATCAATTGATATAGCCATAAGTGATAAAGTCTCCAAAAATTAGAACATTCTAATAATGTGATCTTGTCAACTAAACACTTTGAAAAATATCAATTTTTGCGACTTATGACTCATTTTCCTGAAACACATCACAAATGCAATACAGTCATTTGATAAATTATTGGCACAACAGTTTCCAATGAAAGTTGCATTAAAGAGTAAAATTGTTCAATTTGACTGTAAATGAAATTAAATGCCAAATCCGTAAGCAGACATCTATAGATCCCTGCTTCTAAACGGATTAGGAATACATTCTAATTGTCATTTGCCTGTAAATACATTACATCTGCATACATTAGATCATTGGCCTAATAGTTGTCAATGAAAATGTCATTAATGTGTAAAAGAATTTATTATTTGTAGTATTGTTTGTCAGACTTATGAACAGACCTTAACCAGATTGTTTACATTATAGATACAGATCGCTGTAAAGATTCCCCCTGCAATGAGAGGTCGACGTGCATTGACCAAGGAAAGGATCACAGGTGCGAGTGTCTAACTGGCTACACTGGGGCTGACTGCGAAACAAGTGAGTATTTAGCACATACTTATTAGAAAAGTTTAGAAAGTCAAACATGTACCTTAACATAAACGTATCCTTTTCTCTGATGATACTACATCTGTGATGAGTCACAAGTCGCAAAATTGATATTTTTCAAAGTGATTTATTGACAAGATCTCGGTATAGGATTGTTCTGATTATTGGAGGGCTTAGCGCCTTACGTCATATGAATTCATGTACCAAATTATAAGACAGTGTATAAAATATATCCTAGCGTTTTGAAGGTCGATGGAGTTCATTTAATTACTTTTCTCGTAATTGCCCTCTTTTAGTTAAAATATATGTCCTACTGATTACTATCAGTGAAATCGGCTTGATCACATCTTTTCAATTATGATGATATCTCAAAATCCACTTTTTGTGACTCATTTTCCTAAAACAGCTGACATTTGTTAAAAGAAAGAACGAGGTTCAGCAAAACATGGTGGGTAAACCGTAAATTAATTGACAGAAGATGGCCTTACACTCTATTTGAGATCTACTCAGAGCGATTTGCCGTAGGATTACCATTGGATTCTCACTTTATGTTTACTCTAAATAGGTCTCAAATAGAGTGTGGGAATGTTTGGGTTGCCTCACAGTTGTCATATCATGAATACATGCACCAAATTCCAAGACGGTGTATTAAATATTATTAATGAATTTCTAAGGTCAACTTATTGAGTATATTTAGCTACTTTACTAGTAAATGTCCAGCAACAGATATTGCCATTTTGTTTTCAACTTGAAATTGAAATACTTACTGTTTACAATAAGTGGAATCTTTTTGGTCTCATCTTTCCAAATATGATGATAACTTAAAAATGTTTGTTCATGCCTTGTCATTTATTTTCCTTTAACACATGGGAATTTAAATCATATACAAGATGTTTAAAAGATAATAACCCCCTTTTTTTGCTCTTTTTAAGTTGCGGACAACTGTGCCTCAAGCTCCTGTGGTGCAAACGGAAAGTGCCAAAACGCCTTTGCTCAATACACATGTGATTGCGATGATGGATGGTCTAAAACCAATTGTGACAAAAGTAAGCATTCTGTTTGATGTGGGACTAAGGAAACTAGGAAACCCTCAGTTAAAGCCTTGGTTCCACTGCCCTACTACTTCTCCCGCTACTGCTCCCACTTCTTGATGAAAGAAGCGGGAGCAGTGGCAGGAGAGTAACGTAGATCGGTGCTATTGGCTCCCACTACATAGCCCTGTTACTTCCCGCTTCTTTTGGAGGATTTCCAAATCGTAGAGATCTCCCGCTTCTACCAAAAATGTTTGATATTCAACAGCTGCTACTTTGTAGCTGAATAACAGGTAGTAGCGGGGGGCTGAAGCTGGGCACTTGCACCACTCTATGTTACCCCTCACGTTACTTGATGCATCCATTTCCATGTGAAAATAAAATGTTGTTTTCTCACATTTCTGAGAAGTAGTAAAAGTAGCGGTAGAAGTAACGTCCCAGTAGCACCCATTTCACTTACTTTTAGTTGAATGCTACCGCTTCTTTAGAAGCGGGAGCATTAGACCGTAAAAGTAGCGGGAAGAGTAGCGGGAGTAGCAGCTGGCTAGTGGAACCCAGCTTTAAAGCTGCACTCACAGTTAAAGCTGTACTCTCTGTTAAAGCTGTACTCTCTGTTAAAGCTACACTCTCAGTTAAAGCTACACTCTCTGTTAAAGCTGCACTCTCAGTTAAAGCTACACTCTCTGTTAAAGCTGCACTCTCAGTTAAAGCTGTACTCTCTGTTAAAGCTGCACTCTCAGTTAAAGCTACACTCTCAGTTAAAGCTGTACTCTATGTTAAAGCTACACTCTCAGTTAAAGCTGTACTCTCTGTTAAAGCTGTACTCTCTGTTAAAGCTGCACTATCACTTAAAGCTGCACTCCCAGTTAAAGCTACACTCCCAGTTAAAGCTACACTATCACTTAAAGCTACACTCCCAGTTAAAGCTACACTATCACTTAAAGCTGCACTCTCAGTTAAAGCTGTACTCTCAGTTAAAGCTGTACTCTCAGTTAAAGCTGTACTCTCAGTTAAAGCTACACTCTCAGTTAAAGCTGTACTCTCAGTTAAAGCTGCACTCTCAGTTAAAGCTGTATTCTCAGTTAAAGCTACACTCTCAGTTAAAGCTGTACTCTCAGTTAAAGCTGCACTCCCAGTTAAAGCTGTATTCTCAGTTAAAGCTACACTCTCAGTTAAAGCTACACTCTCAGTTAAAGCTACACTCTGTTAAAGCTACACTCTCAGTTAAAGCTACACTCTCAGTTAAAGCTACACTCTCAGTTAAAGCTACACTCTCAGTTAAAGCTGTACACTCTGTTAAAGCTGATTGAATGACTTGAGATTAGCATTCGGCATTCATGGTCTCCTAACACACCAGATTACATATTAAATTGAATTAAAAACACTGTAATATCACCTTTTTCTATTGTAGTGCTGTCTAAATTAATTTCTTAAGTATTATTCTTAATTAGATTATTATTGATACTAATTTATTAAGTATTAAGTAGTCAACACTTTAGGGTGTGCTCGGAAGAGCTGTGACATTGACACAGGGCATTCCTTTTTCCATTCTTTATTTTGTTTCTTTTTCATTTAAGGCCAATAGATATTTAACAGTTACATGAAAATACATGCCATGCTTCAATCATGTTTTTGGAGGTTGCCTAAAACACTGCCCACACACAACCAATTTGTCCCCAATAGCCCCCCGATTTGGGTCTCCCGATGAATCCTAGGATTTCATTTCCAATCCTGGTATATGTTATTTCAAAAACATAAACCAGGATTTGAAATGAAATCATAGGATTCATCGTAAGACCCAAATCGGGGGGCAATCGGGGACAAATCGGCTGTGTGTGGGCAGTGTCTTATCTACTGAATGTTACACTGTATGACACTGATTGTAAATATAACATGGAAATACAAATCTATTATTATTATTATTAAAGCGGAATCATATGAGGTGACGGTGTACACTGGATCTAAGTTCGGTGCTGGGACTAATGCCAATGTCTACATCACCATTCATGGAGATCAGGGCAGCTCTGGGGAAAGGCTTCTCTACAACGAAGACAGGGATAACTTCGAGACAGGAACGTAAGTATCTTAAAGAGGGAACGGCTGGAAGACTTAGGTGTAAATCCTAAAAGGTACCTAGAGGCCTGTAGACCTGTTCATCCGTAAGATAATGTAATGTAAAACCCCAGTGATGAATAAAAGATATTTCTATTCTATTCTATTCTAAAATATGGTTATTTCAGCTAATAGCTGATTATGAATAAATATTGTTGTTGTAACATTATTTTAAATTTTTGTAAATGTTTACAAAAAAAATTAAAATGTTGGCATGTGCTGAAGGAGAAGTGAGCTGTATAAAAGTGAAAATAATGTTCTGATATCCCAGATATTAGTGAAGATATAGTCTGTCAAAGTTACCTGCTTGATAGAACTACCAACATTTTAGCACAAATTGGATCGTTGGGACAGCACTGACATAACATGGTAATCATCCTTAAAACAAAATTCCCCCGGACATATGCTCTGCTTTTGAAGTGGGACTTGGGACAGATGAATGGGGAGCCTGTATCCCAAGTATAAATAAAATCCTCCCCCCCCCAAAAAAAAAAAAATTAAAAAAAAAATATATTTCAACTAAAATGACCAAATAATATCTAATCATTTCAGTAAGTTGTTAAGAGACTTATCCCCTTACCATACCTTGCAGAACCCACTCTTTCACCCTAAAAAGCCAAGATCTGGGCACCCTGGAGAGGATTAACATCGGCCATGATGATTCAGGTTGGCGTTCAGACTGGTACCTCACCAAGGTGGACATATCATCTAGTGTGAACACAGATCGCTACACCTTTCCCTGCGACCGCTGGCTTCGCGATGAGGACATAGCAGTTGAACTCAAGGCTGAACGCATCCGTAAGTGATTTGATTTGAATACTTTTTTATTTATTATTTTTGTATTCATTCTTTGGGTACAGGAATCATAACATGCCGATGGGGTGAATTAGATTAAATGTACTCCATATAATGTCCTTCAAAATGTATTTTCTTGAATTTGAACTCATATGACTTAAACCGCCCTCAAAATCAAAACATTCCTACTAAAAGATGTTGTGAATAAATCACTTTGAAAAATATCAATTTTGCGACTTGTGACTCATTTTCCTGAAACGCATCACATAGTTGAAATTGTCATAAGTGCATTTCTCCGATGTTGCTTACAGAGTCCAAGGAGCTAGAAGACGTCTAATGGATGATACATCAGTCGCACAAACAGTCGCAAAGGGGAAATTCACCTGGCACACACATGGGTCAGATCTACAGAAAATGCACAATCGGCAGATCTATGCATTTAGAAATTGTAGAATTCAACTGAGTAATGGTTAATAGTATTTTTTTTTTTTTTTTTTTTTTTAAAGATTTTATTTAGGCTGGGTAATCATTTCCCAGAGGGTTTCCGGGTTGATTCTAACATCCCCAGCACAAAAGTAGAAAGATATGAAGAAAAGTATATATGGACAAAGTTACTAGGTATATCTGACTATAATATTTGGTATTGTCTTGATTCAAAGAATCAGTTTGGTTATGTTGAAGTGAATTTTTAACCAAATCTTTTCTTAAATGCGGTTTATTTGAGAGGATTGGTGAAGGCCAATTGTACATTTTCTGGCGATCTCACCGACATAGCTACAGGAACCCCTGCATGACTACCGACACTTGCCCATGGACAATTGACTGCTGTATGCTGCACCTTAGCTTTTAACATCTGCAATTATTCATAATTAATAATGTAAGAATAACAGGACTCCATGAGAGTATATTCGTATGTAAAGACTAAAGCTCAGTAGGTAAGAGGAAGTTATAACTATTTAAACTGATACAATTGTATATTCTAGCCTCTTTTCGACTCTAACTGATTGAAGACGGAAATCAAATTAGCCATATGGGTCAGGATTACAGAAAATATACAATTGACAGACTACATATTGTGTTAAACTCTGCTAAATTAGACTGAAAAATGGTCAACACTAGGTACATCTGAATATATTTGGTATTGCCTCCATTCAAACAATCTGTCTGGTTGTGTTAAACTATATTTTGAATATCATTATTGTCTTAAATTTGTATTATTTGAGAGGATTGCTGAAGAAAAATTGTACATTTTCTGGTGATTTCACCCATTTATCAGTAATCCCTGGGCCCAGCATTTTTGCTTTAAAAGAATGATTTTAAATGATTTTATTGGCCACATTTCATGACAGACTGAACAATTCAGTAACATCGTGGTGACAGACGAGGTGAGGTGTGACAGTTGTACTCGATGAATAGTATTTGATTCCTGCATGAACAGACATTTTGGTACTTAATATTGCTTTGTTTTTTTATGTCATTGCTGCTTATACACGAAATAAAAACTACACAAATCTCCATGACTGTCTTTCTCATTTTTTTTGTACAGTCGAGGGTAGAGGGCTCGCTGTATATCGGGGAGGCTGCCTTAATTAATGAAATGTAATTGATGAGAGAGCATAATAAACTTGATTGTTGTTTTATTTAGTTTCTCTATCATTCGGACCCTTGCCCTTCTTCAGGACTTGATGATGAGGTACAAGTTAGGCCAAAACAAAAATAGGTGTGTTTCCGATTTATCTGGCTGAAAACTAGGTTGGGGGGGGGGGGTAACTTTTTTTTTTGTTATTTTTTTTTGTTTGGAAACCTCCTCCCAGGAACTGAAAAAAATGTCTTTTTCATAACAATAGTTGTTTTGAACATGGGAAATGTGCCTTTTGACAGTTCCAGGTTAGGAAAACCCGTTTTCCTGCTTTTATAAGCTTTTTTTGTCAAAAAATCCAAAAAAAGTAAGATATGATGGGGAAAAAATCAGGTATGGTAAAAAAAAATGTAGGTAGGGTAAGGTTTTTCTAGGTAGGGGGGGGGGGGTAAATCGGAAACACACCTATTTTTATTTTTGGCCTTAGGGATTAGGTACAAAAAGATGTAGTCGTGGTTAGCTATACATAGTAACTGTCCGCAGTGAATAGTGAGTTTTGCATTTTAGATGATCGGGGAAAAGTTTTTTTTACGTAACTCTTTTTTTTTTTTTTTTTTTTTTTGACAACGTTATTTAGCCTCTTAATAAATCCATCTTCCTACTTGGGTGATTAACACCTCGTGGGATACAAAAGCCCTTTCTTCCTCATCTACGACCTATGTTATAAAAATCGACCAATTTAGACATCTTCTTTACATGTTGGAATCCTTTAGTTGGAAAAATACCTTTATGTACCCAAGAGGCGATTATCATATAAAGAAATACCACTACTACTAACTTCTGCTTCAACAAACAACTTTTTACCTTCAACATTTGTGCATGAAAGACAAATATGTGATGTGTTTCAGGAAAATGAGTCATAAGTCGCAAAAATTAGATTTTGAGATATCATCATATTTGGTAAGATGAGATCAAGCCGATTCCAATGATAGTAAACAGTCTAATAATCTAAGTATTTCTAAATTTTAAATTTGATATTTTCGTTTTTGAAAAAAAAAGTTTCCAATATTTCTGGGGGTCAATAAACAGCAAAGTAACTAAATTGAGTCCATATGAGGACCTTTAAAACGAAAGGATATACTACATAGATTGTCCTGAAATTTGATACATCGATTGATATATCTATTAGTGATGAACCCTCCAAAAAGTAGAACATTCTAATAATGTGATCTTGTGAAAAAAACACTTAGAAAAATATCAATTTTGCGACTTATGACTCATTTCTTTTAAACACATCACATATGTTATAATATACAACTCTCTTGTTACATACTCTTCCAGCTGTTCTGGGCTAGAATCACAAGTAGCAGAATTTCTTCCCAATATTCGAATATGATCCTACCTAACAAATCCCTGGAGAAGCAGAAATTATATATTTCACACTTTAAGAGATATTTTAATATAAAGATAGTACATTTTATTTATAGCTGCCGTCACAAATACGGGTGAGTGACCATTGCACTTAGCAAGGTCGCCATGTGCAGAAGGTCACAGGATAATGTAATTTATATCTGGTGTATCTCATGGCATACTTTCATGGTTTGAGGTTGCTCAAGCATGATGGTTATCGAACAGCACCTATAGATTCTCAATGATAAATGGTACACATTGATTGTACGTACATTGTATAAAGAGGGTTGTATATTGAACTTTGATTTTCTCTTGCACAAAGGACCTGCGACCGTGACCTCTGACCCACTGATGATCCATAACTGATAACCCAGTTTTTACTGATAACTGACCCAATTTCTCACCGATACTTAAGCTTGCAAACACGAATTTTTAATGACGGATGTCTGTTTTTTTTTATTTAATATTTAGGCGATTTGGGGCTGTACAAATTCCCTAGTTGTCAGAATCATGAAGGGAATTACTTTCTTGAAAAATGGATGGATAGTTTAGGGGATTTCAGCTGCTTAAAAACGATGTAGATTCATACTGTTGAACTTACTATGGAAACATAGAGGCACATTACGGATCTCTCTACACCAGCCATGGTGCAGACAAAAAATGTACTTTTACTCATTTGCTAATTTGCTACTTTTACTAATACTAGTAGAAGAATCTCCAAGGTAAGAGACAGAGAGTGAAGTGTATTAAATCCAATGGCAGAGCCTATGGCAGAGGCGAAAAAAAACAAAAAACAAAATAGTCTAATTCAAATGTATAAGAAAATGTCTATCACTCTCCGATTATAATTAAAATTATCTGTATATGTTGTTATCCCGACTTAAAATGATAAATGGTAAAAATTAAATTGTATTTATATGATAATGATTATGTTTTGAACTGGGTTCCATGAGATTACCTTTGTACATCACAAAGGAATTGGACTCAATAATATTTCTTTAAAAAAATCCAATGTAATTTATACTAGTGTTTTGAGACCAAGAATGACAAGAGGCAATCACATAGTTTCCGAGAAGGACCACCATGTCCTCGACATAATGGTCATACATGGGCAAGCGCAACACAAAAAAATTATGTCAAGTAATACAATGGGTATGAAATGGACTTGGGGCCTGTTGCACACTCACAAAAAAGGTGAAAACAGATATTGTAAAATCTATATTAATGCCGAATATAGACCAGGTAGATATTTTCTATTCTTCAACAAATAAGCAACTTCTAAATGTAATCCGTTTTAGGAAAATGAGTCATAAGGCGCAAAATATGGATTTTGAGATATGACCATATTTGAAAATAGGAAATCATAGTGATTATAATGATAGTACAAATTAGGACACCTAATAAGTATTGTTAATTTTTTATATTAAAAAAAATGTTTTCAATGTTTCTGGATGGATAATTACCAGTAAAGTAGCGAAATATACTCCATACAAAGACCTTCAAAACGCAAGAATATATTTATTGCAATGTCCCGAAATTTGTAACATGGATTCATATGGCTATGACTACTAAACCCTCTAAAAATCATCTTGTGACAAAAACAAAAACATTTTGAATGTTGCAATTTTGCGACTCGTGACTCATTTTCGTAAAACACATCACAAATAGGTTAGATTCTCTACTCAATTCAGCGGTGAGATTAGTATTTAATTTGAAAAAGAGAACACAATGAAATAAAAAGCCTGAAAATTCTATATCGAGAGAGGTACATACTCTAGAAAGTGCATACTACTTAGCACAAACAAATTCAAACTTAGATAAAGAAATGTTCCGTCCAGAAGCCATGCGAAAAATAGATAAAATCTAAAAATTAATCGCTCACAAACATCACTATGCCAAAACAGTTTTCTTTATGAGGCTAAGATGGCCTGAAACTCACTATCAACTGAGAAACAAGCCACTGAATCAAGAACACATTTAAGACAATCAATTGAAACTTCATACAATGTGACAAATAAATAAAAAATTGAACCTCTCCATCCGGGGGACCATGTTTAAATGTATATCACATATGTTTTGTTTTTTTTTTAGTTTTTTTTTATATTTTATATAATGTATTGCACAACCAATTTACGTAGAAGTCTATCCCTTTAATGTCAAGGGAACGGCCTGAAGATCTGGGTGTAAATCCTAAATGGTACCCAGAGGCCTGTCGACTTGTTTGTCAGAACTTTGTAATCCCTGATGAATAAAAGATTTCTCTATTCTATTCTACTCTATTATATAAACTAAGGAATTAGAAGGGTTCCAGTAGTATACTCTCGGCACGCTGTGTTGGGATTAGGGGGCCGCAACTGAGAGATCCAGGAGATAAGGGCTAAGACAATGGAGGCTCAATCTCCAGCTAGCCCTTATCTCCAGCTCAATCTCCAGCTAACCCATTGACTCAGCCCTTATCTCCCGCGGCCCTCCATTGTCTTAGCCCTTATCTCCCGGATCTCTCAGTTGTGGCCCCCTAATCCCAACACAGCGTGCCGACAGTATACTACTGATTCCTGCATGTGTAGGAAGGAAAAAATGCCTTCCTATAGTCCGTCTGAAAAGTAGTTGACACATGATTCCTGTGTCCCTTTAAGGGGAGGGAAAAGTGGGAGATTTTTTAATTCTATATGACAAGGACCTGTCAACCCTTTGCCCAGCGAGCCACTCTTCTCAATCAACCATGGTGAAACAGGGCCAGTATAACCAGCTCTGCCTTCCATCTAAGCAAAACAACAGCTGTTGCACATAGAACAGAGGCAGCGCAATACAATACAGCTGTATATTTGGCTGGCAGGTCGCAAACGTCCATGGTCAGTCCCAAACGGTGATTCAGGGGGCAAAGGTTTGAAGTAAAAAATCCTCGACTTTTCCCTCCCCTTAAAAGGACTAAGGAATCGTGTGTCAACTACTATCCAGACAGACGATACATGTGTGCCATTCATTTACAGTTGGTAGGAATGACCTATGAAAACAATACTTTTTTCACATACCCACTGACTGAAGGAAAACAAATTACAAACAGTTTTCGTTTCCTTAGCTTGTACAACAGGCCCCTGAATCAAGACTGAGACCAGACTCAGACTGCATCCATAAGTACCTACAGATACCAACCACCTATTCCCACGTATGACAAGTATGGACACCAAAAGGGACAGAGAGATTTCTCCCTATGCTAATGCTAGTTTAGCATTGAAGGCAACATACCTGTAAGTGAAGATTTACTCAAATTAATGGCTTGAATATTAGCTTTTATTTCATTATTATTTCTTTGAAAGCTGTACAAAGACAATTCACAATTAATTCAGATGAAATACACTATTGCTTTTACATCAGCTCGATCTTTAAATTATATTTAATTCCTTATTTATTATATTCATGTATACTCTTCCACTACTTTTTCAGTCTATGATTTTTTTCTTATTTTGTTTCCATTATGACTAGGTCTGGTTGACCTAACGGTGGTCTTCTTGCGTGGTAAAAGATTGAAAAGAAACAAACAATACATAATTTCTTCATTCATGAAAATTGTTCATTTCACCCACATACATTATATGTTGCTTTATCATTTATATTTATCTTATATCTTGCTTTGTCTATTAATGCAAAAGTACTAACATTATCAATCAAACGATCCCTAACTTCCTTAATTTGTCACAAATAAAACAAAGGCTATGGGATTGCTAGAACCCACAGGTTTACCATATATATCCAGAAGCAAAACTGCAAGATTTGATGGCAATTTGGAGTGGTTTTAGGTTATTATTCTGTATGGATTGTTTTCTCTTTTTCAATGACATTGACAACCCCAGCCCCTCTCCCTCCCTCCGACCTTGAAATAGATTATTGTTTTGTGTCTAATAGGTTATACTTTGTCCAAGCAGGCTTACACTCTGTGCAAGCATGCATGAACAAAAAGAGGGCCTATATATTATATAGCAGACCCACATGTATAGCTTGGCTGTGCTTGTGCAGGAATATGGCTATGTTCAAAAGTTATATATTTCTGATGGCTAAACCTGACTCTACCATTATTTGTGTGCATTAATGATGCATTGATTCCTGACGAAATTGAGAGGAAATATGGCGTCTTTCTCTATAGCGATGTATCGGGTATGACGTGATTGGTGCTGAGGAAACAGCCTGTATGAAGGCTTTTCACAGAAAAAGCGGTAGTCATATCACGTCCAGGGATACCCTATTTTGTGTATACGTATAAATATTGTAGTTGTATTTATTATCTATCTGTGTGAATGACACACTAATTACTTTACAGCTTTGTAACCTTTGCAATCAAATGTAGACACAGACATCATTAACTTACTCATATATTTGCACGCAATCTTAGGCCAAAAAAAGAGATTCCGTTTAGGAAAACCCGTTTTCCTGCTTTTATTTAAGCTTTTTTTGTCAAAAAATCCAAAAAAGTAACATATGATGGGGACAAAATCAGGTATGGTAAACATTTCTTTAGGTAGGGTAAGGTTTTTCTAGGTTTGGTGGGAGGGGGGGGGGGGGGTAAATCGGAAACACACCTATTTTTTGTTTTGGCCTTAGTATCCCTTCATTGTACTTCAGTGGATATTATTACCTTATTACTGTCAAAACATTGTCAACAACAGTGGGTTGTCTGTATATTGGTCACCTCAATTCCATGAAGCATTACCTAAGTATAAAATACGCCAAGTAGTGGGTTAGATAAGTGCATTTTTAATAAGTTTAATTGTTCAAATGATGATACAAGGAACAAGATTGGTGTAAATGGACCCACTTTAAAAAAATGCTCGTTAGCCATCAAAAGTTTTTAAATTGCGACCATTTTCTCCAAGATGGCAGCCATTTGAAATACTATTTTTGCCATAAGATCTGACAGAATAGTCCGATTTGAATAATCTTGGTGTCAACTTATCAACGTATGCTTTTCACTATGCCAAACAGAATATAAACTAAGAATTTCAAGATAGCGGCTATTTTTGCCATAGAATCAGACCACATAGTCAGAGTGAAATGATCTTGGTGTTAGATTATATGTTTTAAACAAAACAAGTTGAATAGCTACTAAGATTAGCATTATCATGATCGTCGACATCGTCCTCGATGTTACCGTCCAGGTAAGTCTTCCAATTAGATTCCTCATCACCCTGAGCAACACATCGCTGAATAGCTTCTTTTTTGAATCGACAAGAAGAAGATCCAGGATGCTTGTGGGATAGACCACAGGCGTTGCAGAGACCCATTGCAAATACACAAAAAAAAATCTCAGGCAGAAACACAACTGTCCACTGCATAGGCCAGCATTAGAGTGAGCGTCTGTTGCACTGGTGGGAGTCGCCCTAGCAACCAGTCCATTCAGGTGTCCAGCAACAGTATATAGTCCATCATAATATAATCATATATACAAGTATATATTAACTATATATTTATTTATTGCTTAAACTAAACTTATTAATGTATTTATTCATTTATTTCTAATTTTTCATGATGGAGTTGTATTAATCGAAATTTGAAAAATTTCTCAACATGAAATGTATCACAAGCATAAAATAGTTTGGGAAATTAACATTTATTAAAGAAAAAAATATGTATAAATGCAGGTGGACTTGGAGCATCTTTAAAGTGGCTTACACACGTCCCTTTACCTCAGCTGATGTGCACAAACCACTGGACTTCCTGACGGTTGAACATAACCATACAGCATTTGTTCAGTGAGTTATTTTGATTTATATTGTCTATTGAAACTGTTTATGGAGGAGATAAAAGCATTTATATATATATATGTAGTGAACCTGCTGAAAAATGCCATTGCCTTGACGGGGAACCAAACTCCAGACCTTTGGATTGACGTTCCAATGCTCTACCAACTGAGCTATCGAGGCAGGCACAACCTCAGCAGGTCACCATGCTCATGCTCAAGTTTGACCACCAGGACCACCACATATATATAATATATTGATTAAAATATGGCATGTGTCAGAGGAAAATGAGTCACAATTTGCACAAAAAGGCTTTTTCTAAAGTGTTTTTCAACAAGCACCGTAGGCTGTCAGAATGATTTCACTTTTGCGGTGTCCAAAGCTTCTGCAAATTTCAATTTTTAATAGAAAATGGTTTGACTTGGATGAGAAGACAAAGGGAAGGAAAGGAAGTTTGTTTTGGCTACTGTTCCGACATTACCATCGCACAATAATTGTCGGTTATGTGCTTCAACTGATGTCAGTATGTATTCTTTTTTTTTTTTTGACGTTCAGTATGTATTCTTTGTGCCAATATTTATCTCATCCTCTGGGATCATTTTTGTAAATAATTATTCTTGTCTGCCTTCTTGTGATTCTATGGGGATATATTTCTAAATATGTTCCTTTAGACTTATATAATGCTTTAGTGAATTTCCTTTATTTTAATAAAACAAATGATCATCTAAACCTTCTGATCTTGATGACAATATTTGCACACATTAATTGATTTTATTCGATGACATTTCAGTTCATCTGTAGACTGTTGGTGTTTGTCACTGTGGAGTACATGGCCAGTGCGTTAGATGCTGATACATCTGATAAGGTACCCTGGTCAGTGTGGGTGCTCCTTGTTGTGTTGATAGTCCTCTGTCTAGTGAGTGCATTACTGGACACCAACTCAAAGACAATGCTGCTAATAATTGAACTGAGAATGAAAGTTGTGTTGGGTACACTAATGTATAGAAAGGTAGGATATTTCTTGCATCTTGTTCCCATTTCTATCCTAATTGTCTTTTATATTATTTCTGAAAGGAAACCAGGAAGACCTCAGCGTTATCTAACATTGAGAGGGACTTTTCTGCTTCAGTACAACATAGCAGACATGTAATGTTTTATTGAATGAAAGTTTTATTATAATACTAATAATATGATTTACCTGAAATGTATAATAATTTTTATTTTTATTTTTACACACATTTCCATTTACATATGAGACAGGAAATAGGGCTCCACTATTTGTCATATAGGTGTTCCTAGCCTTCCAAAATAATAGCAGTGCATTTGGTAATAACTAATTATTGAAACTGGGAAATATAATAATAATAATAAAATTGAAACATTTAGCTTAGATGGTATTAATTCTAGTTTGTAATACATAATATAAGATACAAACTACATCCAGGTTGGCTTAGGGGCAAGATGAAAATGTTTAATAATTATAAAAATGGATCTGAAGATCACACTTGGCTTGTCCGTGAATACCGAGGGCGCCACCTAGTATAAGGCGTATCAACAGTTTTCTTCTGGACTTTTGCCATTTAATTTGACACATTGCACCACAGCCAGGCCAATCTCTATGCGAGCGGGATTCAATGGGCTTGATGTATGAAAATTCCATCTTAGGAATCATTTTGTATACCTAGTATTAAACTTTAAATAAGATGATGATATTCATACTCTGTAGGCATACGCTACATCATTGTTATGTCTGGCCACATTTTCCGACAGCCAACGCTGTCTGGTGTCAGTACAGGACACAATCGAGGAGTAGCCAATTGTTTAGAATGTTTACTAAAAGGAGTTATTGGGGCTCCACTGAAACTGAAGATACTGTTTGGTTGCTTACCTTGATGAACTAATCATGGAAACAACTTTAAAAAAAAAGATAACACCAAGCAAAAGGAAATCCAAAATGAATATTCTTAAAAATGTACAGAATATTTACTGGTTACTTAGATTTTGAAGCTGAGCAGGAAGTCGTATCAGGAAGCTAGTACTGGACACATCATCAGTCTCTTCTCTGCAGACTTGGAGGCCTTCAACGTTGTAAGTTGATTGAGATGTACTCTGTAATGAAAAAAACCAAATTTGAACAAAAAAAAAGTCAATTGAGCCAACAGCCAGCACTTATCCCTGGGTTGGAGGCGGCTATGAACAAAACCACTGGCAACTATGTGATTCAAATCCACAACCCCCCGACCTACAGTCCCATACACTAGAACGTGAACATCAGAGGCCAGATCCCCACACAATTCTCATCTCACTCAATTCTGTCAACTGTGGCCCACCATTTGGTATACTTGAGAGTTGTTAGTGGCCAGATTTTAAAAATTGAGCTTTTGTTAAAGACTGATTATCTTTGTATTTTATTCATTTCATTTCATTTCAAGAATTCTTCATTGCATTCTAAACTAAATATGATCCAAAATAATTCAGAGAGATTGTATTCTAATCTAACAGATGCATGATACATTTCTAAACTAAATATGATCCAAAATAATTCAGAGAGATTGTTCTAATCTAACAGATGCATGATATATTTCTAAACTAAATATGATCCATTGGATTGATTTGTGTTTCAGACTGTAACAGTGATGAGTGGTTGGTTAGTAGTGCCGATAATGACTATAACCATTCTCATATATCAAGGCCTCAAACTTGGCATTTCTGTGTTAGTGGTTCTGGCTTCAGTAGTTATTGGTTTGACCATACAATATGCACTATCTTGTAAAGCTGGACAATTAAGGTAAGACTGCATTGTTTTTTCGCTGGTTTGAATGGCCAAGAGTATGCTGTACCTTCACACTGCCACTAGATATACTGAACTAATAATTTCTAAATTTATTTCATTTAATTTTGTTTCTGATCTTGAACTTGGGTCTTACTTTGGACTTTGTTAAATAGAGTTAGGTCTAGATAGACACAGTGGTGGGCGGAAGACCATGGTTATTCCATACCGGATTTTCATCTGTGAGCCCATATCTCAATGTTAATGCCATTTGATTATTGAACTTCCCTGTACAATGTACTTGTTTGTTGATAACTAAACTGTCTTATTACAGAAGATGTGCTGTATAAAAATACTAAATGAAAAAAAAATCTTTTGTCAAGGTATCTTTTGCATAATTTGCAGCCCTAGTTTCCAGTCCTACTGCAAAAAGTCCTCCATGAGCCAATTTGAAAAACCTGGCCAAAGGGATAACAAAATAATACAGAAAGTAAAGTTAAAGAACCTAAATACAATACCCTTTCGTGTATGAAGTGTGTCACCTTGGACAATTCGATTTGTCGTATGTCAAATTAAGTGACTCAGCCCTAGCTTATGATTTTTACAATTTGTTATCACTAAAAACTCCATGTATTTGAGTATCGCTTTTCCAATCATTTTGTCTTTTGTACGTAAACCAGCTTGTTCTGAGAATAGCGTATTCCATAATGCTCAATGCTGAATGAAATATTTAAATACAATACAATATTCAGAATGGTTTGTTTGAGAGTACTTCTATGCTTCAGGAAAAAACTGGCTGGATGGACAGATAAACGCGTCCTGCTGATGAATGAAATAATCAGAACAATGAAAGTCATCAAGATGTATTGCTGGGAGAAGATATATGCTGAACAAGCTCAGCAGCTAAGAAAGTAATTCAATTCTTTTACAATCAGATGCATAGTATAGGCCTTTAATTACCGACAGGGCAAATTGATGGCAAAATTATGGGACTACAAACACGCTCTAAGACCGGTTTGACAAATTTCCTCTATGATGTGGTGTGCCCTTTACTGCTTTCAGAACAATAAGGGTGTAAAAAGAGCCCGTTACTGCCAAGTTGATTGACACAATATAATGTTAGAACTGGATATTGGCAAACTTTATGTAAAGGAAGCAAATGCTATATTGAGAGGATTATTACGGATCACAACAGCAAAAGACAGCATGTTCATGGCCTTCCACCTTTGAATTCATTTATAAATTGTTGTTAGCAAATTTCCCCTGTCTGCGCCTAACGATATTAGATTTGTTCATGTTGTAGCCTCAAGGGGACTGTAGGCAAGGGAACTGGCATCTCCTGGCCTACAGTCGCCTCTCGGCAAAAGTATTGACCAATCTAATACCCTAATTTATTCCACATGCCAACGATTATAACTTCCACAGCTAACGTCATTCAATGTCTTACACCCATCCAAAATACAGATTACAAAGTGTCAAATCTTCTTGCAGAAAGGAGATGTCGATACAACTGAGACGATCTGTAGCAGTGGCCCTGTCCATGCTCCTGGGTTACCCTATTACAAAGTTGATGGCATACATAGTTGTTGTTACTCTAGTCCTCATATGCCACTCAATTACCTTTTCCGTAAGTGAGAATGATGAAATTAATATGCATTGCTCAAATCTAATTCTTGTTTAGAGTAGTAAACGTGTTTTTAATTGTTTTGTCTGTTGTGTTGAGTCATGATATTACTCTTATGTATTTCCTCATTACTAATTCAGGTAACATAGATATTATTGAGATAGACAGTAGGCATGTTTCAAAATAGAATTTAGCACTGATTTCAATGAATAAAGTGACCCATGCAGATGTTGTCAGGCCAGCTTTCGAGGCCTGGTTGCAGCCATTCCACACACAGCTGTTAATCAATGTAGCAATGTTACTCAATCTAGATGTATTCTGGCCCGTGCAAAAATCATTTTCGCCGAAAATAAACACAAGCTTATGACTGCCACCCATATCTCTATAACAGAGAACCTATGTATCTCCAAAGCCCATCCAACAGACACTGTTGATTTGATCTTAGACTCATTCTTGTTAGATTCTTAGACTCTAATTCTTTCACTGATTGAAAGGGAATCACATCAATAACTACATGTGTAAGTTTAAAAAAGAAATCCGAGTCCCAGATTAGAAGATATTGATAAAATTAAAAACTAAAATGACTTGAAAATGAGACAAATATAAAAATGCTTCTTTCACTGTGATTTGAATTCACAATGTCCAGATGGGCAGTCCTAGATGCTAACGACTTGACCATAGGCGACTCTATAGATCATGTTATAATAGATTATATAACACTGGGCATAACCATTGATGTAGAACCCGGCACATTTTATAATGAGTCTGAGATCGAATCAAGGGTGTCTGTTGGATGGGTTAATATTCACATTTTATCCCTAAAGATAGCATACCAGTACTTTTCATTTGATATACTTCATTCATTTCAGCAAACCATCACCCTTCTTGGCATGATACGACTCATTGAAATTAATGCCTGTAATTTTATGGGAGTTAGCTTTGTTACCTACAAGGAGATGATAACAAGTTCAGAAAGGATCAAGGTAAACCAAATGTCTGTCAGAGACTATAAGGATTAATAACCTCTGATTTGGGCCTGCTCGCATTATTCCCTAAATTCAGTCTGTGCTAATATTAACTTGGGTGATATTGGTCTTTGTCACAAAGTGGGCCCAAACCTTTTGTGGGGTTACCTCTATCTCTATGAGCTATCTGTCCTGGGGCTTGTTGTATACGCTAAGGAAAAGGAAAATGTGGGTAGGAGTACCAAAGCATGTTTAGTACATTTCCTTACATGTTTGACCATACATGTGTGTATGAGAATCCTTAAACCTCATAATAATCAAAGTGGGGAATAATCCTGCAACATCACAAGCAATTTCCCAAAGAGTCTGATTTACACATGGAAGATTATATAAACATGATCTTATTGCAAAACGACTTCAGATCTTTATTCATTAAAAAATCACGCCTGCTGATTATCTGCCTTTCGAATATACCCTTCGCCCTCCAAGATCTTTACTTTTCCACCGAATGTATCTCGATCAATGTAATGATTGAATTGACTTATTTTTCGGAGGACAGAAATTTCTAATGATGGAGGAGATGGCAGGAGGACCACATGAGTTGGAAGACCAATTATCCAAGGGGCAGGAGGGCATGGTCCTTACATTCTCCTCCCTAACAGTTCGATGGCCAGACCTACAAGAAGTAAGTTTGACCTTAATGCAGAATGTTAAGATGAGATGAGATAATTCTTCATCATAACATTGATAGTTGACAAAGACGTTGTGGATGCCTTAATTAATGGATAATGTATGTTTTTTTTTGGTCGCCATAGAATTATGATATATAAGTAACGAGCCACGCAAAGCGGCGAGTTTACTTATAATTCATAATTCATGGCGGCCGAAAATCAAAAACATGCATTAGCTATTTTATTACACTTCATCAAGCATGACTACACGCCAATTAACTAGGTAGACGCCCCTAGTGGCCAAGTGACAAGTAATCAGTGGCCACAATCTGAAACCACATACCAATCTGATACCACATCGAGCAGGAGGAGTTGAGTAATCCCAGCTGTTTTTCAATTCATATAGGCAATGCTACTGGGAAGGGCCTTCTTTCATATCAGTTGGAGGAGTGGGCAAGATTGGGTGTTTAATTAAGTCTGGATGAGGGGAGAGGAGAATCTAATCTTTTTCCTCTCTCAAGCATCAGTTTATATTTTTTCTTGATATCGTAAAGATATCGTTAACATAACGGGGACGGGGCGGGACGGGGACGATATAATTTTTCCACTGTTGCATGAGGCTTATCGTCGCCGGATCGTTAATAGCTTAGCGGAGCGATCTGATGACAAATGCATGTGTTTAAACATCAAAATGAAAAATTAATTTCTTTTTCTGTGAACAGTAAATCATAGTATTAATAATATTAAACATTTTCAGACACTTAATCAAGCATTATTAATGAGTTAGTTAATGTACCACTATTATCGTATCGCTGTGAAATGATAATTTCCTTTATAAAGCCAAATGTATCTGGAATGCTCTCCCAACCAAATTACAAAATATAGAGACCCAAAGAGAATTTCGACACAAATTAGAACTATTCTATTTAGATAAATAAATAAATGTTCGAACGATTCAGTTGATTATCTATACCCCAGGTAAATAGCTCACCAATGTATACTTCTTACCTCCTTTTCTCCAACCAGTTTATAAATTGCCTATGTAAGTTATGAACAAACTCAGTATTATATATTATGCTATGACACTTTGATTGTTTTATTTTTTACAATTATTAATCATAGATATATCTGTATTACCCTCTGACTTACCATGACATGTGATGCAACAGGAAGTATATCCATTGCAGATCTTACCTTCTTTTATGTGAGAGAATATCATCAACCAACCAATAAAGTGTATTATTGGTAGACCCTAGTCCAGAGTCACACATTAAATGGTTGTATTCTCAATAATAGCATTATTATTATATTATATTATTTATTTCATCTAGCATCATGGAAGTAGAACCGATGCAGAAACTCAAAAATATTAAGACATCATATCGCTTAGAACAACCAATATTGTCGTATATTATTGGTAACTTTGGTATCAAAGTTAAAGGTAACTGTCGGTAGAAATGGAATTAAATTTTCATATAGGCATGTAGACCTTTGTGTCTCTTCATATTGTATTTTCGAGTTACTGGACAAATAAAAGATTTTCTTATCTTATCTAAAACCCCCCCCACACCTGAGCAAATTTGCGCTGATTTAACTTGTCCCGATCCGATTTAACTGCTCCCGATACATTTTAGGATTTAACTTCCTATCCCGATCAATTGGGAGTTCAATCGGGACGAATTTTATACTCCCGATTGCAAAATCACCGCCGATTGAAGTAATTTTCATCAATCGGGACTAGTTAATTCGTATTTTTGCCCGATTATAGATTTGTCCCGATTTTGGCTTTGAATTTTTATAATCCCTTCCCAGTGTGGGTCTCTGCCCAATGCAGCTGGAACTGTCCCAATGCATCGGGGGGCCTTCCAGAGACGTTGGGAGTGCTCTCCCGATTATCCCAAAAATGGAAAATCGGGAGGGTGAATTTTGGTTTGGCGTCCAAACAACGTTTTTTGGGTGATTCTATATCTCCTGAATCTCCTGATTTCAGATCTGCCAGGCGCAACGATGTAACCTTTGGGCAAAAAAAGTTATGACCATTTGGAAAAAAAAAGTTAAAAAATATTTTTTAATTCCTAAATAAATAAGATATACTCTTTTAATACCTAAATCGGGACACAAATCGGGGAGAATTTGGGTAGGTGTGGGTCAACGTCCCTGGTGTGGGTCTCCACAAATGGACAGTTTTAAAAGTTTATTCCTTAGAATTCTTGATCGGGAGCAGTTAAATCGGATCGGGAGAAGTTAAATCGGATCGGGAGAAGGTAAATCGGCGGGCGCTCAGGTGTGGGCGGCCCTTTATTAGTGGTAATGTTAGAAACCGGCGGAGAATAGTTTTGTTTTCTATATGATAAAATTCCGAAATGATAAATTTCCACCGAAAACTAAAACCTTAAAAAGTTTGAGGTCGGATCCATATGATAGGATAAAAAAATAAACGAAAAAAATAAAAATGTAAGCTCACTGAACCATGGAATAAAAAAACGCTAACTGCCCCCATTTCGTGAGAATTGACCAAATAAATTCAGAGATTCTTTATTTGAAGATTTTATTTACACATCTTTCTAACTTTGGATATATATATATGGTAGGAATATTAATAAAATATGATTATTATCCTACAAACTGGTAGAATTTATTTATATGAGTAAGAATTTTGTGTGATTATTATTTCTTTTGCCCACAAATGTCAAGACATGCACATGTGTTAACAATTATGTATACTACTGTCAGAGGGCGGTGGGGCATGGCGGCGCGGGCGGCGGGACAGCGGGCATCTAATGAGAGATGAGATAAGACAGAGGAGAGGAGGGGAGGAGAGAGCAAGAGATTATTTCCTTTTCATCGTAGGAGCAATGCCAGCTTATAATAATTAATTTGCCAGCAAGTGAGAGGACGGTACCAATGCACAAGCAAGCAAGTGACAGCCAATAAAATTTTATCACATTATCAAATTAGTAAAGATGCACAAAAAAGGCCTCATTGTGCATTATCATTTTGAATAATGCATGGTGAGTACATTAGTAGCATCATTTTAGTGACTCTCCGTGACTTTGTCAAAAAAAAATTAATGACAATGATGCATAAAAAAGCCCTAAAAGTGTGATAATGAGAGATATTCCTGGCCATGCTGCATGTCCTATTATAGTTCTCTCAGTTACATGAACTTTATTTTCAGCACGTAAGACCACAAAATCTTACCCAAAATTATTATAACTCGTTGGATATAAAAACTTATAACTATTATAACTTATCAGTTCGCTAGGACGGGGAACAACATTTGTTCTAGCCACGATCTATATATTGTATTCCTGTCATACTCTGGCTGGGTGCAAATATATATTTGACAATTCCCACATCAAAATTAATTTCACTTTAAACACAATGGTTGTCTGCAATTGTAAGGTAGGCATATACTCCTTATCAGCTGCTGCACTGGACATTGGACCTTGTATCTATGAATGGAAGAATTTGAAGTTGAATCAGTGAGAAAATACAGCCGGTGGTAGGTGAGAGTTAGGGAAGCGGCCGCCGCACAAAAAGATTTAACAATACCCCAAAATATAAATGTGGATGTAAATTATAAAGTCCTGTGGCATAATCATTCCACATTTCTGTGAAATGGCCTAGAAAAAAAGTATAACATATTTCATTTGACTGATGAATGCTAAATGAGGGTGAAGCTTTGACAAAGCCTGTTGAAATCTCTCTCAGAGAAAGTACATATAATTGAATCGCTACCATTAACTATATACTTTGGAGTTGATTTTGTTTTCGTGATATTTCGTCTCATTTCAGGAGGGCCAGTCATTCAGTCTACAGGATGTAAATTTTCAAATTGCTAAGGTAGATATTATACATGTCATATAATGTTGCCACCTGAAATCCTTGATTAGTAAAACAGTTAATGTTCTGAATTGAATGACCTACTTGTTGTCAATTTCGGATTGATTTCATATTTCAGGGTGAAGCAGTTGGAATTGCAGGAAAGGTTGGGTCAGGCAAGGTAATATTTGTATATTAGTAGTAATAGCAAGCGCATTTGACGCTACTTTAGCACTTTTGTGTCGATTTGACCTAGCAATATTGAAGCGCTTAGACAGCTTTGCACACCAACCACCAGGTGGAGCCTCAGTAGCTTTGCGTCCCAACCACGAGGGGGCGAACTAGTAGTATCCACTGCACTTGAGGAGAGGTGTCTGGGCATTACAACACTTTGAGTGTGAGAGGGAGGGGCAAGGCTACATATTAATGCTTCTATTTTTTAATAGCTTTATTTAATAGTTATTAAACACAAACATGGGAAAGTACAAGCTTAAGCGATTACACCGTCTGCGAGCTAAGGAACGTAAGGATGCAGACAGCAATCCACAGGAGTGCTTGCGTTTGTTTATTTTATTCCTACATACCAACACCCTAAATACTTCGTATTCAACAGCAGATGAACAGGACATGGCAAAATATTCTTCTATGGACAAAACAGGCTCATGGTTCATAAGGTCAAACATTAACTTTAATATTTGTTTCAAAGCTAAACCATTTAACTTTATTACAAAGGAGGCACATTTTGATTTTGGCATACATTACACATCCTACTTAGCCCATAAAATATGCATAGATACAAAGGGGATAATTATTCCACCTAATATTATTTTTAATTATAAGGATTTCAGTTTGGAGGAGCCGTTTGTGTGTGCTTTTTTTTACTTTAGTCAACCCAAACGCTGTACGACAGGTACACAGTTTAATCCAAGACTAGTTCCTATGCTACCTGCTCTAAATTCCCAAGGAACTGCCTGCGCTCATACCCGATTTTCTATTATGTACGGCCAGCGTGCAATAATGTTAGGTGACGAAGCTGTTGCATATCAGGAGGATATGCGATGGAGAACAACTTTACTTAACAGAGGAGTTAATAATGTATTGTGTTATTGCGGACATTTTATTAACTTAGAGGACGAGGACTTTTGGAATGGGCAGCCTAATTTGTGTTGCGAAGATAGCAATATCGAACATTTATTCGTGGATACATTAAATGAAGATTTAGGTGTATGTATCCGCTGCAATTGCTGTGAGGATACGGGAAAATACTATTTAAACACCCCGATGTTGAAAAATCATTTCGCTTCCCTCTAGATTAAGTGTACTTGTTTTTATACCCACCAGGTGGCACAATAGTTACGATTGCGTTTGCTATCGTGATTAGTGCGCTCGATGCCTTTACTTTCCACCAGGTGCCACCACCTCCTGGTCATACTTTATTAATAGAGTGTGTTGAAATGCAACGATGCGAAAAAGTAGATAGAGCGCAGAAGGGAATGTAGGCTTTAACAATGAATAATGTATTATATTATATATGAATATAACGATTATTGTCATTAGATTAAAGCAGACGCTTGTGAAAGGATCTCGCAGGCTGAACAATCATACGAACATAGACGAATCGCTAAATAATATAAAGATAATTTAAGAGACACTTGAAATGGATTACATATCAGACACTAATCAGATGTTTGGAGAAAAGGGATTGGAAGCAGGACATAATCTGGAGGAAAAAAATAAGCAGTTAAAGGATACAATTATATTTATTATTCAACATTTTGCAAGCCAGAGTAGGAGTAGTTTAAATAAGAGGATAGATCAAGAATTTCTTGCTCTTAAGCAAAAACTGCTTGAATTAAAAGAAACAAATGAAATATTACGAATGCAACTTAATCAATTTCAGTCAATTCAAATGAAGAATCTTTCTGATAGAAGAACAGCTGCCTTAATGCGACTTCGAACAGAAAATAATATAGGCTGTAGAGAAAATAACAATGTTGTTTGTGATTATGACACAGATGAAGAAGACATAGTTGAATATAAAATGAGTCACTGTGAAGTATCCGGATTGAAAGGGGCAAATGAGTTTGAATTAAAAGTGACAAATGAACAGGATTTTCTTACGTGCCCGAAGTGTGAAAAGCGTTTTCCCACTTTAGACACGACCTCCTTTCTAATTCACTGTGATTTATGCTAAGAACATCTGTTGCATAGGTGCTTTTTACACCTTACATGACATGAATAGCTACTTAGACACTAAGTGGAGGTTTTTTTTTGTTTTTTTTCTACTTTAAGCAATGACAGAAACCGTACCTTACATCCTTCCCCTGAAGGGATATATAATTATCCAGCTTACTTTTGACTATAAATACATTTTGTTTTCCACTCTTTCATTATTCCTTCTGATACACATTGGATTAAGCTACTTTTTTTGATTTTTCACAAGTGATACTACATTATACAATGCCTTTGAGAACAGCACGAAGACCATGTGTGTTTGAGTTGGGGCAGAAACTTCATTATATTAGACATGGACATTCATGCATTACCCTATTTCATAGCATAGGCAACGAAGGGTTTTACATTGCTCACATGTTTGAAAGTCGATCAATTTGCGATATTGAATCATGCGTGCTTTTGAAACATTCTCAGTGGTCTAGGTTGGGGAAAGCAATTATAAAGGTATGCTCTTTAATTACCGACGAACGACAGAGAGAAATTTCTCAATATAACTGCAGGTATCATTTGGGAGACCACTTATATGTAAGCTCCCATTATAAGTGGGATAAGCAACACAAGGTTGAAATTAGGCAATTTGAACGTTATAGTGGGAAAGGGATTCACGTCTCCTTTCAAAATAACAAATCTTCAAAATCAACCAGTGATATTTCTTCTGGTTTCCATGAGGATATGGTTGAGACTTCATCCGTTGTTTATTTAAATTTTGAAGATCTAGAGTCTCTGCGATCAATATATACATACTATACAAAATTGATAATATCTCCAAGTATCAAAATTTGCTATGAGGAGGAGAAAGGGTGCGATGGCTGTCGCCAGTGCTGCTTTAAGGAACACAAAATTGGGATAGAAGTTGAGGACGTTGTTCTTAGAAATCCGTTAATTCTATATGATTCTTCATATGTTTCTCTTACTCATGACGTTTACGAAGGACCGGTTGCTCTTTTCACTGGGGCTTATAACACCATTGCCAATGAAGAATTCTTAGCAAACCATAACTAAGACGTTGAAACCTTTTTTTTTTTTTTTTTTTTTTTTACCACCTGCAGTCACACACACACACACACCCACACCTACTCATGCGAATAGTTTTATACATTAATATGCAAATTAGTCCTACCTATAAAACGACCCTGCTCACCAACTACACGCTATCTGCAACTTGCCTTTGTGCTGAATTCTACGCTAAAAATGACTTCTCCCATTCACGAAGCTCTGGTAAGAATATATTTATTGTGAACTTATATTTATACTACTTTAAGTATATGCAATATTATTTCCAGGAATACATGAATAGTTTTACCGTTTTTAATTGTATCTTGCACTAGTTAAATAGTCTATTTTGCCTTGACACACTTTATATCTAGTTAGCGTTATGATTAATTATAGTCATATCGTTGTTATCCTTTAATTTAATGCTACATATTTATATAAAATGATATAGATGATATTTATTTAAACTTTGTAATTATATATATATTATTGCCTTAATTTCAGCCTGCAGAAGTGACTGACTTACCGAATGAAGCTAGCTGGGACGACAACTCACCCTTTTCCGAAGATACTAAATCTCTTCCCTCTGGATCATCTACTCCCATACTAGAGTCGGAAACACTAAACATATCCGAGGAGATAGAAATTCCCTTTGAAGAAGAAAAGGAGAAGGAAGAAAATGCAAACTCTGACATAGACAATAGTCAGAGTTTTGCATCCGACCATTCCTACTCGAAAATGGATCAAGCTTGCTCTTCATCATCCGCTGTACATAAACATTCTCCGACAACGCCGGAATTTTCTTCTTCTTCAGATCCCCTACTTCCCCCACCCACTCCTTCGAAGAGGAAAAGGTTAGGGGAAAAATCTTCGGATCTTGAGAGTCTACTTTTACCCTTCGGTTTTAATAGTCTGGCAACTGCTAAAAGATCATTATTAACTGACATTATCCTTGAGGCAACAAAGGAAATTAAGAGGCAAGAAGACGTAGGGGGTGAAAGTGTCCGACCCTCTCCCCCTTCTTCTCTACCTCTCTCGACCCAAGCAGCCCCACCTAAGACTTTACCCACGACTAAAGATGTGAAAAAATTTTCCGTGCTTGAATCATACACCTTCAGCTCCTTTGAACTTTTGCATTTGGAAGTGGGAGAGGAAAGAAGATATAAATTACAGAGGAC
The DNA here is from genome assembly GCA_942159475.1 of Sthenelais limicola. NCBI lineage: Eukaryota > Metazoa > Annelida > Polychaeta > Phyllodocida > Sigalionidae > Sthenelais > Sthenelais limicola. Next base: position 8,617,236 of record OW804101.1, on the reverse strand, counting down.
AATGAAGGATGGAAAGAAATCTCGCGGAATAAAACTTTCCTATCCCAGACTTTACAAACTTGCGAAACTTTTGCCCAATTACAGAAGTGAAATTGTGCAAAATGCATCAACTGCATCTCATTTGGGGGGAGGTGTTTATCTTTCGTCAGAAACTGGATGGAAGGGGATTGATATTCGATTTTGGTACGAATCCGATAGAGAGTTAAAGGCTACACGGTACGGAGAGCGATTGCAGGAGGCGGAAATATGCTCTCTTATAAATGTTCTAAAAACAATTATTGGGAAAGATAGTCACATTTTTCATGAAGGGATTTTAGCATGTGGTCATGGGGAGGAAGATCGATGCAAAGAATGTGATCCATACAATGGAATTAAGCATAAGTTTGAATAATTTTTACCACTCAATCACGAATATTGATTGCTCCTATGATTATTTTTTTATATTGCATGTTATTGTCTATATTTTATGGACTTCTATGCAATTATACTTATTTCATGCTTACATATTATACTTTTTGCAAACTATGCGGATTGCATTGAATTATTTATCTCGGTGAAGTAAGAACCGTTCGTCCTATGCAAATTATACCTATTTTATGCTTATGTATCCATCCAACGAATAGGGCGGATTGGGTGGAATTATTTATCAATATAATATACGTATATGCATGCTTTTGTACAATTATTAATTATGTAGATAGCGTAATGTGTGAGAAATGACTGTTTTGCAACGTGGGATAAGACTGTGTGATATTATCTGCTTCAAGTTTATAATTTTAATAAATATTGAACTACTAAGTTGATTTGGATTGTTTTTACTTTTCCCTAGTCTACATTTATCGTTTAATTATTCCCAGCCATAGTCTCCAGTGTATTATTATGAAAGAAAAAACAAGTAACATAAGAATATATATATATACGTATACACATCTTTATTTCAATACATACTGCAGTAGAAAAGTACAAGGCGTAAAATAAACATTATAAAAAGGATAGATGCACATAATTTAACTTTTCCCTAGTTTTGCTGCATGGAAAGTTCACTATTTTTTTTTTCATGAAAGAGGATTGCAGCCTTTTTTAAATTGCGCTTATTTTTACTTCCAACCTTTCGCCCTCTCTTTTTTTTTTCAACCGGCTCTGCTGACCCTACTTCCTTTTTTTTTCTTTCCTTCTTTATTTTACCACTTTGCCCCTTTTTTACTAAAGCTGGTGTTTGTTCGCAGTTAATATTTTGAAATAAGGCATTATTTTTCACTACAATGTCCGAGATGAGAAAATTGTCACATTGTCCTTCATTTACTGAAGGTATCGTTGTTGCACAGCTTCCATTCTCGAATGCACCTCCGTTTTTCATTATATTGTCCGATGCAGGAAAATAATTAGACGACAAAACATTATTTGACGCATTAACAAATCCAGTGGAAAATAAGTCATCCAATAGAAGAACGGGAGGCTCCATTTCCATATTTATTTCGCTAGTCTTTACCTCTGTTAGTGAATCCAGCATATCTTCTTCCGTCGCGGGAGGTAAAGGAAGGCAGGGACTAGTATCTATTTCCGTCGTTTTAATATTTTTTCCCCCGTATTGTCTATAATTCCTTTCATTTATGCAGTTAAAATTAGAAGGAGTTGACGTTGTCACACTGCAGAGTGGGAAATGTTCTATTCCGTTTATAATACACTCGTGCGCCGAGTTAGTATTATTATTATTATTTCCCAACTCTGACTCTATCTCATTTGTAACACTTCCTTGCGCCGAGTTAATATTACCATTTTCCAACTTAGTACGAGTAGCTTTTAGTGCAGATTCCAAAGATTGGAGAACTAGACAAACGGTAGAAAGCATGATGAATATTTGTCTGATATCTTTTCTTCTCAAAGAGAAAATAAAAGCATTCAACTGACTTGTATCACCAGCGCTGTATACTGTGAGAGTGCAAAAATACCGTTCTATACTCAATCCCTACTTTCTTCTCGCCTTTTTTTCATTGGATGGACGGGAGATATGTAGTTTAAGTGGGAGGGGAGAGATTTATTTATTTATTGACAAATCTTATTTCTAAATGGGAAATATCTACATTAGACAGGTCAATTGGGTACGATGTGGTTTATCTTTTAGAAATAAGTTTGTCTTTGTCTGCAGCGACAAATAAAAGAAATAAAGACTGCCTCGTGCAGAAAGTGTAAATAATATTGCCGTGGAAAAGATGAAAACACCACATTCTTCTAAACTCAATCCCCCTAGCGGGCGCTTTTAAAAGCGCACTAGATACGGCGACCGCGTGCTAACCGCGCTTTATTGCTTAGCACCACATGTCTGGAGGAGGCTGGGGAGGGTTGGGGAATGAGTCATCAGGTGTAAAGGAAATTACTTTCTTATCCGAAGTTAATAATTCTAGAACAACGTGGTCACTCTTACTCTTTTACTTTACCCTAACTTAGACCATATTTACCCTTTTATTCATGCCTTCATCTACTGAATAATTTTTTTTTAAATTCTATTATGCCCGAATATTATTAATTTTTTTTTCCTCTTATTTTTGATTCACCTCCTGTACCCCTTCCTGTGTATCAGAAATAATACCGGTATTTACCAATATTTACATCCCCTATACATTCACTAAATAAAGGATATTCCTAATTAAAAAAACATAATACATTTTTAAACTGCTGTATTCTTTTAAAAACCTGCTAAGATATTAGATAAGGAAATTTAATGGGATGATTTTACCGATGGGTAAAAGGAGAAGGTAGACAACGAAGGAAAGATGGCGAAGTCTGGTCTCTTCTTGTCTCTGATCATAATCCTTTTTTATCCTTGCCCATCCGCCGCATATCAGGAATATGATTGTGCAGACGATATAGGAAAATGCACCTGCACATCGGAAACAGTGATTTGTGAAGATATTGATTATCCTGCAACACTATATGCAGAGACAAGAACAGTGCGCAAAATTCGCATGAGCAGTTGTTGGATTTCACGCTGGAGCACAAGCTTCTTTTCCAAATTCACGAAGCTGATGGTGGTTGATATAAGGAATCAATTAGTAGATTTCGACTGCTCTTCCCTACCAACCGATCCTTCATTCATCATATTAAGTGACTGTGAAAAGAAAAAGAAGGATTCCTCCACCTATATTCCAATTCCGATTCCTTTACCCATTCCAAGAAGGAGACCAGGTAAGAATAATGCTTACTATAACTTCCTCGCAACTTTTTATTTGTTTATTTTATTTACAATATTGTTAATGAAAATTTATTATATTTAGCCCACAATGAAGACAATGGCGGAGATGACGGGGATGAAGGAGGGGGAGGAGGAGGCGATAATGTCTTGCATATTAGGCATCACCAAGAACAGATGGAAGAAGAAATCGAGCTTGACGCAGAAAACGATGAAGAATTAATTGTAATATCCGACAGTGACAGCACAGATGATGACGACGACGAAAGCCACGATGGAAATAGCAATGGTTGGAACGCAAGCAATTATTTTTCCACTACATTACGATAGTTTAATTAATTTGGTGATGATGTACTAATAAGGTTTAAATCTCAAGCTTTATATAAAGGTTAATGCTAGATTGATCTATTGAATGAAGTTGTGACTAGCATAAAATGGCGGGGAGAAAAGGGGTGTGTATTTATTTCCTGCTGACATATTAAGTAAAAAAAAATAGGTGATATACCTATTTTAATACATTATAGATACTTTTCTCACTTCAGAATATGAGCCATACGACTTTGGTGAAAATATGGCGGAGTTCAACTTATCAACGGACACAGAAACGACCAACTCTCTAAATTCCTCTTTCCCTAGTTGGAATTCTTCATCTGCAGATTCTAATGATGGATACGCACCATACACTAGAAAACTTTCGTCCACTTTTGTGTCTGTATTAGTATTTTGGGTCGTTTTCACTGGAGTAGTGCTTTTTTCCATCATTATGGTGTGTAGATTTGGGAAGGTGAGATAATTGGAATGTTTTATGGGTTTAGATAAATTGTCTACATTACTAAAGGTAATTTTCAATTTTGTTATTATCATAGTAAAGCAAACTAGGGGAAAAAAGTTAAATCATGTTTTCCCACCTCCACTTTTACTTTAAAATAATATATAAAAAATTTCAGTGTCCGTGCTCTTTCTGCAATCCGAGAAAAAAAAGAAATTCTGAAGTGCCTTCCCCATCTCAAGACTCATCCGTGTGTGAATATGATTCAAGTGATCGAGGTACTAGTACGAAAAATGACCAATAATGCATATAAATTAAGTTTGAAAATTTTATTATCAATAACTACTTTTATTTTAGTATTCATTCAAACATAAACTGCTATAATATACATGGAAAAACACTAGTTAAATGGTTCTAAGAATAATAAATATAGTACAGTTTTATAACGGTTCTAGTTTTTAATACAAGGTGTATTATATTATAATCAATGCAAAAACACTTTTTTCAGGCGAGACTGGCTTTCAATCCGCCGATTCCTCATCCATCCTTACCCCCTCAACTAGTCGAAGGTAAGAATTTGTAAATGGTTAAACTATTTTTACATTCCTCACTGCATCAATTTCCATTTGGGATCGAGATTTGCAGTAAACAATTGCCGTCACGGCTGATGGTAATGCTTCTCCAAATCTGGCGCTAATTTGAGTTTCCCCCTTCTTAATAAGAGGCACGATATCGGAATCAGAGGGGGATATATCAAATTTAAAAATCACATGCCCATCCTTATACTTAGCATAACTTGTATAACTTTCATTATTTTTCTTATCCTTAATACTAGAATATGCTTGAATGTAGTTCTCCTCATCAAAATCACATTTTATAGTGGGAGCAGGGACGCTCTTCCCATCGACAAAAAATCCCAGCTCCTCGACAAAAAAGTGCTGGAATTTAAAGGGATTTCTATTCGCCTTCCCTGTCACTCGCTCTGTTTCTAAAAAGCAGATGCATACAGATTCAGGAACAGAGTCTAGCAAAATGTTATTTTCAGTCCACTCTGTCGATCCTTGGGGAATTGTATATCTTCTGACATCTTCACGAATAAAGGGGTATACAGCTGGATGCTTTTGCAAAATTTCATTGTGAGCCAGCATAACATCTGGACTTATTTGCAAGTGACAGGCTTTATAAATTGCTTCCTTGATTTTAATGCGATATTTTTTAGCTGCGTCACCGTTTAATAGTCTAAACTCCTCCGAAGCTTGATGAAGTATTATTTTAATTGAAACCCCACTTAGGATAGGCTTTGATTGGTTACATATTCCTATCCTAAGTGCCCCTTCAAATTCTGCATCTTTTCCTTGCTTTGTAAATTTTGCTCTAGCTTTAAATCCAGTATTTCCTCCCGTTGCAGTTATATCAAACGAATCAAAATTACCAGCATCAAGATAGTATCCTTCTGTATATAGCGAAGTTTCTCTTTCTTGATTGGTGCACTCCAAATAGGAATCAAGCATGGCTTTGTGGGCATAGTTAATGCCGATTCCTGATGTACATGGGCGATCATTTACCAAAAACTCGACCTGCCTAAATATGGTTGAAAGAGGGAGGTTTAGTAATGCTATTTTTCCATCCTCTCCCGTAATAGCACCTCCTGTTTCTGCATTTTCAATAGCGAGTTTTAAGTATAGTTTGCTTTCATTTAATGCTAGATAGTCACCCGAATTTCCACTTATGTAAAACTGAATAGGGGCTCCGTATGTCGTTGCAGATTGGGGTCTATAGTGTCGTATTTCTTTATTTTTTACTGCAGAGTCGACGTTAATGGAAGAAAAGAGATCTAGTGCATCTGTGTGAGCTTCTGAATAGTTCTCTCGCATATACTCCATTTTATTTCTTGCTTTTCTTGCTTGAAGATTTTTTTTTTAATGTTTTTTTCTGCCTTTTAGCAGGATGGCTAGTCTTTTCCCTTCCACGGTCTTTTGAAGAATGATGGGATGCAATCGAGTCAAGGAAATTTAAAGCTTCTGCTCTTTTTCTTTTTCGGCTTAAAGTTTTTTCATCATTCCCAAGAGGGTGGATAATTGAGTCCAACTTTTCAGCCCCCTCTTCCTCTGCAATCTGTTTTTTAACCAAAGATTTATTTCTTTCTGTTTCCTGCGCTATCTCTGTCACCATGTTAAATACAGGGCGGGTTTTATTTACCACCTTCACTCGCTCACCTTGAAGTGAAAATACTCGCCCTTTTTGCTTAGAATGCCCGCTTATTAAAGATTCATAATGCTTTTTCCACTTATCTGATGATGACGTATAAGGCACAAGCGCCATGGTGTTAATATATAATTATTTCCTTAGTCTGAGATGAAGTGTGCAGTTTGTCTTTCTAGCAAGAAATAAGGATCGAGGGGCTGAATCAGGTTGTTTTATACGCATTCTCATCGTTTGTAAAACATTTCCAGATACTGGCATATAATATGGTGTAATATGCGAGGTGGGAATTGATTGAAAGTATCTTAATACCTGCATATTCTGTCCATGTATATAGCTGGGTTGAACTGCATCACATAATATAACCATATTCCTACTTTTTCCAAAAAGCGTCTGAGATAATGTTTCCCGCCCTCTAGTAATAATATCCAGTGATTGCACACCCTCGCTTTCTGCTTGATTTTCATTTTTTTTATCATCTTGCGCAATATTGGTAGTTTTGGATTGAGTCAGTGTGGACTCGTTTGTTAAGGTATTTTCAAGCAGAAAAATGTTGCCAATTGTATCTTCAAATGTTATGTCCAGCAAAGCACATTCCCAAACTCCTTCCAAGAATAAAGTTTTTTCTAGGGAGATTGTAAAATCAAAAGCTGTATTACTCGGGAATAGAGATGCATTATCTGTTGATGACGCAAATATATACATCGTCTTCTTCCTTTGAAATACTTTTAAAAATGAAGCATATTTTTTTACGTGCTAGCATATATATTTTTTTCCTAGTTTCTTCTTCTTTTCTTTCTCTTTCGCTTCCCCAAGTCTTTTACATATGATTTTAACGTCCAACTATTACTCTCTTTTGGATAGCCAAGCCATTTTACCAATACCTCTTTTTGGCCTCTAGCATTTGTTCGTTCTTTTATTATTTTTTCCACCTCGAAGTATGTTTCTTCATTCACGTGAACAAGCTGCAATTGCTCCTCGTAAAATATCCCACTAATTGGATCATTTTCCCATGATTTAATATTATATACTGGGATATGCTGATACACTTTCCTGTCCATTATTATGAAAAGTTCTTTTGAAAAAGATTCATCATATTCTCTATCAAAAGGAGTCCTCATATAGCTTATTCTCACTTTATCATTTATTGAATACTTAAAACTAGTTTTTGTCCATACGTATGGTTGTTCGTTTTCAATATATTGCTTTTTCCATAATACATGACGATCTGTCTTTCTTGCCTCCTCAGGAGTCATTCCTATTGATCTATGGTATGAGTTGTTTTGAGAACTAGTGATATCTTGAAGAAAATCTTTCCATTGAAAAGAATTTTCTCGCTTTAAATATCTTTGTAGTTTTTTGCGAAATGTTTTTATGGCTCTTTCTGCAAAGTTTGCTTTTTTTTCCGTCCTTGTTGTAAAATGGTTAATGTTATACTTTTCATAAACCTTCTTAGCAGTTTTATTAATAAATTCCCCTCCCATGTCTGTGCGAAGTACCTTTGGGGAAATGTCTTCAAATAGTGATTCCAATGCGGGGGCGGAATCTTCAGCTTTTAGACTTTTAAGTGCTCTTGTCCAAATTTTGTGAGTAAAAATATCAACTGCTAACATTATAAATGAATAACCACTGTTTTGTTTTTTAAAATAATCCATGTTTATACAATCCGCGTCCCACTGTTGATCCATTTCTGAAACAACCACCCTTGGTCTTTTAAAAGATTTTTTTCTGGGGGTAAACAGGGTATACGAATCCTGACTAAGTAACCATTTTTTTATTTCCTTCTTGGTTATTTGGTGGTCTTTATTTTTTTTAACTTGATAATATAGACTCTCAACTCCCCCCAATTCTGGAACCGTGTCTTTATTTCCATAATAAATCCTTGTTAGGTAGTCATCTAGAATCTTTGGAGAAATAACTTCCTTGAATTTCTTTTTTATATTTGCTGGCCTCCTTGTGCTTAATTTTTGTAGTCTTTTAAGTTCTATCTTTCGATCATCCATAATCCCCTTTAATGCTTGACTATTTTATAGGAGTCCATAGATGCTTCCAAGAATTTTTATTTCTGATCTTGCCTTTTACATCTTTTTTAACCTCTCTGGTTTTAAGGACTTTGTTTACCTGTTTTTTTTTTGTTCGATCCTTCGGAAAAATAAAATGCTCGCTCAGTATTTTACTTTTCCTTACAGGTTTTCCAGGGGGTGGTTCTGCGAAATTTGGCTTTGAATATCCTTCATTAACTGACGATTTTTCTATATTTTCATTCTTCTTTTTATATCCAGCTTGATCCGCGGCTGGTTCGGTGTCAAGATGGAGTGAGGGTGTAGATTCTGAGCGATGTGAGTTATAGTTTTTTGCAGTCTCCAAATCCTTAAGCATTTTTTCATATTTTTCAAAGCCTACTAATATCATTTTCTTTGTATGCTTCATAATAAAGCCAGGATCTTATCCTTAATTAGCAACAGACAATAATAGAAGGCAGGGAAGTTTTTTTGAATAATTTCTAAAAGTTTCTTTGCACACTGTCGCAACTTTCCCAACTTCTTAATAAGTGATTTATGGCGAGATATCTTTCTGCTGACTATTTTTGATAAGGGGAGCAGGAGAATATTCGAAGCTATTTCACACAGAGCCTTAATCTGAGAAGAAGTAGCTGTAAATAGCAAACCCTTGGCTTGCGTTCTACTGGTTGTGGAAAGAAGAAGTTGTAGATATGTTTTTTCCTTTTTTAAATTCACAGACATTTTCTTACGTAAAATATCTCAGCTCCGAAAAAAGATCCACCCTATCCTGTCAACTTTTTTATTGCAAATGAGAACGGTGCACTATATGTAAGTCCTTTATGAGTTCGCAGGTGCATATATAATAACCTCATTTCCTAATATGTTAGATTTTATGCGCATGTCTGGTTCATGCATGATCTGATGCGGGCTCAAATCAAGTAAAAGATATCCATACTTTTTTTTTAAAACCGCATGCTCGTATGATTCCACTAATCTTTTCCCTAATCCAGTTTGTTGAGCAAGAACGTTAATTTGTTTAACATCTCTATTATTTTTCGTAAGAATAAAATAATGTGTGTTTATGCTAATTGATCTGGATTTTTTCCCCTGTTCAAACAAGTTTTGAACTACGTATATAATAGAACAGTTATAGTGATGCGAGGTTCTAGTAAATAATCGCTCCGAATCCTTATCATTCACCATTTCATTCATTAAATCATCTAATACGATAATTACGTGTTCTTGATCTAGGGCAAAATCCTTTACATCCTCTTCAGATGGTAATCCTTTAACAAATGTAATGTGGTCAAAAGAGGGATCTTCAAATTTTTTTTGCCACACACCATAGCAATACATTACATCTCGGGCTTTTTTTGAAAATAATTTATTCCTTTCCTGCAATATCTCAAACAAAATTGTGGTTTTCCCAGATCCACTGACCCCAGCGATTCCAATACTGCACGGAGCTAAGAACATATAATCTATTTCAACTTCCATCTTGCCTCTTATTCCCTCAATGAAGTATAGTCAAGTGAGGATGTTTTTTTAATACAATCGATTTTATTAGGTAAGTACGTTAATAATACAACGCAAGTATGCATAAGGACAGTAATAAAATAGAAATGTTTAAAAATAAAATAATATTATACACATCTACACATACATACATACATACATATATACATACATAATATTTTCACATAAGTATACAATGAATAGTCTTAAATTATACTAAGCTAATGCCTAATTCATGTAATCTTCACCCTCTCTACATATGTATGCATCGCGAATTTTTTCCCAAATTTCTCCACAAACATTTGCTCCTGGGTGCATGTTGGGTTTTATGCATTTGCTCACGCAAGAGCCAAGTCCTGTTGTCCAATATGAGCAATGCTTGTTCCCAGGATGAAGTATTTTTTTCTTTTTTAAAGTCAGGAGAATATGCACAATTTCGGATTTTTCTTTTTGAAATTTCAGTTTGTATATTTGAATCATTACAGACCTTCTCTGCTTTACCCATTCATGATTAATTTCACACAAAGGCTTCTTTGCATTTATGCCGTTTTTTCCCTCGAAGTTCACAAGTAGACTTTGTGCAATGTCTGCTCTATTATGAAACATCACTTTTTCGTACTGGAACAAGTGTTCTGCTGATTTAAAAATCAAACCATTTTTCACTAGTTCGCACGAATAATTTAAGGCTAGGACGCAACTGGCATCTTCTATAACAAAGATATCAGACGGATAGGGGGATAGTGTTAGTTGAAGTGGGAGAGTTCTTACTCCATCAGACTGAACTTCTCTTTTGCAGTAAAAGTATGTAAACCCATTTTTTACCTGCTTATATGTGTGTAATTCATTGTGATGTTGACGTATGCCGCTATTTTCCACAAAGCAGTTTTCTTTGGTTTTTAGACACGATAAAAAATTAGAGTATGGGTTTAGAACTCTGGCTTTATTTACACCCTTTGCACTCATTTTATCTTTTTCCCCCTTCACGAAGTAGGATTTTGAGCATAGGGAAATCATTTCCTCCCCTCTTGCTTCCAGCTTAAATAATCCCACTGTTCTCCTATCATAATCCGCATCGCTTTTACAGCAGCGGCGAGGAAACCAGTTTTTAAAGTCTGCCTCATGCAACAACCCACACCTTTTTTCTAAAGAAGTTAGATAAGACTTTTTCATACTCGGTTTTATACAATCTTCTAACCCATCCCCAGCAAAACTTACATATAAAGAATCTGTATCCATCTGACAAACTTCAAACATGGATCTGTCTACATATTTAAGTAGAAAGTCATAGTAAAAGGAAAGCATGTGGAGCTTGGCAGTTTGTAATAAACAAAATGCTAGCTGGATTGGCAAATCTAGTGTTATTTTAGATTTAGCCATTTGAATTTCGTAGCAGCGGGGCGAAATTTCCGTCATGTTTTTAAATAGGGGATCATTAACCTTTGTCTTTGCGGAAAATTCATCTGAAACATATATAATGTTTTCATGCTTCATCTTATTAAGAATAAGAGACCCAAATGCAGAATTTCCCAAGAGTTTGGAAGTGTCTGCCATTGCAGTAGAGTCTGGATTTTTATCCCCCAACCTCCGTGCATGCTGCACTTGCTCCATGAAAGCGCGAAAGCATTTTAACGGAGAAAATTCAACCACTTGATAAATTCGAGTCACTTCCATTCCTTTATCTAAGTACCATTTTAAAAGATCAGATGAAAGTAAAATCTTTTCTGCAGCCATTCCCCCAACTAACAACCTTCTGCTATCTGTGCTTTGAATTGACTTAAGCGAAAATAAATACTTTGTCATATGCTCACCTATGCTCTCTATTGGAATGTCGGATGTGCAAAAAATGGGAGAAAATTCAGAAAAGAAATTATATGGTGATGTCTCTTGCTCAAATCCCTTGGCCCAAAAAGATGGAACACGAACATCGACCTCAATCAGACCATACAAACTTTCATTTCTTATCCCTGTCAATATCTTATCCTCATTTACACATCCCTTATTTTTAAGATAAAAAGATGGTTGCTTGCTGTTAATGTGTTCTTGCAAAAGTGAATCTGAAAGGGAAAGAGCCATAAATTCGCACTCATATATTTCCTCTACTTTATACCCCATCTCAATTAAAAATTTCTTTTTCTCTTCTGTCCTAGTCCTTCTTGCAAGGAGGGCGGGGTCTTCTGTCTTGGGCATGCACAGTTCGTGTTGATGCCACCAACACCCATTGTACTCAAATGCTGTGTGAGTTTCTGGATCAAGTCCGTCTAAAAGATAGGGCCCTACTCGAGATTCCTTTCCATGATTTAATTTATGTAAAATTGTAATATTTTTCTTTTTTGCAACCCAGTCCATCCAATAATACATAGCAAGATGCTTCCAATTAGGAACAGGAGCAAACCCTGTTTCTTGTCGCCTTCGAACGTAGTGATAGCATGGAAGTTTTTCTGCAAGTGCATGAAGGTATAGACTATTTGCATCATACCCTTCAATGCTTTTACATAGTGGACCAGAGTTGTTGCGAATTTTTGTTTCATTTACTTTATGATGTCTGCAGTAGACAATAGATGGACCACCTACAATATTCTGATTAATAGTGTGGTATAAATCTGCATCATTTTCACTGAAATTTGAAAAGTATACATTATCTGCCTTACTGGTATTAAAAAGCATTATGCGTGCAATTCCTGGTGCACTAATTGTTGACTTAAAAACATCAATCCCTTTTTCAAAGTAAAACAATTGCAACTTTTCAACAGCTTTTACAAAAGGGAGTACATCCAAATTATTGTAAAATCTTAGAAAATCGGAAAAAATTTTCATTTCCTTATCTTCCCACACCTGCTTAAGCTGATTATATTTTTCTATTCCTGACTCGGGCTTTGGTGTTTGCATATTTCCACAAGACCATTTTTCATATTCCTCATTAAGCACATTTGTATTTTTTAAAGAAGAAAAAAAAGCTTCGTATGGGGGAAGGGAAGTTTCTTTTAATTTTTCAACGCAGTCTAAATATTCGTACGGAAAATATGACTTCTGTTCCTCAATTTCAAACCCTTTTAAAAAACCAGAATAGCTTATTCCAGGAGCGAGGTAATTAGATATACCCAAAATCTTAAATCTCTTGGTGGTAATGCAAGTGTATGCATTTCCTTTTTTAATAACAAATCCAGACTTTTTCCCCCTTGCCCCATCCTCTTCTCCCCCGCCTCCTTCCTCCTCTGCATCTTTTCCCCCCTCTTCCTCGTCATGACAGCTATCTTCTTCCCATTCCCCCTCTTCCTCCTCTTCTTCATCCTCATCCTCCTCATCCCCCTCCTCTATTTCAAATTCAAAGCCATGTATTTTTTGTTTCTTCCTTGAACTAGTTTTTAAATGCCTTTTGCGCTTAAGGGAAGTTGGGAGGTTTAGTCCCGATAAAATATACTTTTTAACTAAGTTCAAGTCATACTTTGATGAGTTAAATCCCAACACTGGTATTATTGCACAGTATTGATCAAATTGTTTCTTAATGGTTCGTAAAAGGTTAATCATTTTTTGCTCGCTTGAAATGTTGTGTTTTACTGGTAAGTTTTGGTTGTAAAAAATATCTGCTTCCCTCTTTTCCCAAATAGCAATTTCCTCGTCTAGCTGACATAAGTATGTATTCCACTTACATCGCGCCAACTCTTCTGCTTGTTTGGAAATTTTTTCCCAATGATCCAACATGTTAGATACTAAGTCATTTGGGTTGGAATTCGTAAAAAAAATGGGCTCCATATTCAAATCCACATTACTACAAACACTAACTGATATTGGGATATGTTTTTCATTCCATTTTAACTTCTCTGTATCAAATTTGCAATCAGTCTTCTTTTGTAAAAGAGCTTCAAAATCATACACGAGAAACCAGGGATAGTATCTTTCAGATAAAGGAACATCTATCCCCACTTCTTCCAACTTGTCAAATATGGATGTGGGAGTTGAATAAACATTACCAGGATACTTTAGCTTGGTCTTATTAAAGCAATTTGCAGAATGCAAAACCAGCTTATGGTGAAGGGAAAAGTGTCGATTGCAAGATTCACATATATGCTTCTTAGCAACGGAGTCTATTTTTGTAATATAGCTAAAGTGGTTTTTAAAAAGATTCACGTGCATAAATTTCAAAAACTGAGTCTGAGGAGAGTGTATAAGGGATGTGGTTTCGTTATCTTCAAGAAACAGTACATATATGCCGAGAGAAAAACATTTTTCAAAATGGACTATGTCTTCAATGCAAATGCCCTTAAACAAATATGGATCTTCTGGGATAGACATATTCATATACTCTCGATAAACCTTATACAGCTCCTTAACTTTCTTTTCTTGAACCCATTCATGATCTTTAAACATATGCATGTATAAGCAGCGAAAAATGCAGAGATTGTCTGAATAGTTTTTTCCCTTTCTATTCTTTGACAAAAGCTTCATTGATCTATTGTTAGTAAGGTAGGCAGGAAAGGTATTGGGTTTACCGATAGGAAAGTTCATTCTGAAAATAAAAAAGTTAACATTTGATACGTACAATACTTTCCATTTCGTATTTGGTTTTGATAAATCAAGAAGAGGGGAAAAGTCAGTTTTTTCAAGTTCGCTAATTATTGAATTTAAGTGCCGAATGTTTGAAATTGTTCGTGGAAATGGGAATAAGGTATTGTTTAAAAATGGGGTAAAGTACCGAAGTTCATCAGTCTCATTATGTTTTAAAATCAAACCAAAGGATATATTCATCCTAAATGCAGTATTTTCCCGCTTGTATATCTTCCGTAAACAGAGGGGTAGAACAGTAGGATCTTCCAAGTTATCTAGTGGAAAGTTGTAAACTCCTCTAACTCTCCCCCTTTCGTGACCTGCTAAAATCATGTCTCTATTTTCCTCATACACAGTCTTAAGCTCGGGATATGTTTCTTTTCCACTTTCATCCATCCAGGGTGCGGAATTGGAGTCAAATGGGTAGGGATGAAGCTTGTTCCCACTCTCGTCTCCGTGCATTATGTCTTCCGGATCTAAAGTCGCATGATGAGTGCGTCTGTGAATAAATAAGTCTTTATAATTCCGGAACTCGGATAAGCAATCTTCGCACACGAGATTCCTCCTTCCCTTTTCGTTCACATTTTGTTCATCCACTGGAATGGTGGTAGAAATTGGAATGTTCGTATTTTGATCGTTGTCTTTTTCTATGTGGTCTTCATTTGTTATCTCTTGTGTAGAATCAGTGAAAGAATTCGTTTTTTTATGTCTGCAATTCATTTCATGTTTTTTACGATATGATTGGCGAGTAAAGGTCTTATTACAGTGTTCGCAAGAAAGATTTATGCTTTTAGATGCACATTTTAGTTCATGATTCCTGCAAGCTAGTGGTCTAGAAAAGCCTTTATCGCAATGTTTGCATATTTTATTTTCCATATGTCTTAAGCAGGATTTGTGGTGCTCCTTTCGCTCCATCTGCGATTTAAATGACTGACTACAGGAGCGACATAAAAAAGAATGTTCATCACTGCCCTTTTCATCTTTCTGCTCTCTCTTTCCTCCCTCTTCTTTTCCTTCTTTTCCTCCTTCCCTTCCTAGTGTATAATTCTCCATTATATATATAGTAGTATGCGTGTATCTTATCCTCTTCTATTATGCTAAAATATAAAAAAAAACTTGTCATTATTTTTCAGATCACGAGTGTAAAAGGATCTATGATGATTCAATAAAGATCTCCGCCTCCAGTATGCAGCTTCTATAGATATGGAAATACGCATATATATGATCTCAGAGTTTTAAAAAACCTCATACGCAACTAAAATACATATATGTAAATTTCCATATCTGTATGATTACGGTTAGAAAGAAAAGCAAAGTATAAAATGTGATATTATATAATAGTAAGTCTAAGACAGCACAAGCATAAAAGAAGCATGGGATAGACAAATATAATTTCCTCACCTTAAAACAAATGTAAATTTATAGTACAACTTGCTACAATTTTCTTCATAAGCCTGGTATTACTGGTTATCCCGCTCCTTCATTCCATGAAAGTATAAGTGGTGAAATTTTACTGCGCCCACTTGTTAAGCAAAATCCGTGCGTCTGAGTAACGCTAATAAAGAAAAGTTAGTCATGCAAATAGTTTATTCGTAAGAAGTCGTGGGGTTAGGGAGTAAAGAAGTGCACAAACAAACTCACCTTTATTTTGCACTATGTATGCATTGGTGTGTGTCCACTCCGTGTTGAAAAAAGCAGCTGTTAAATTCGGGTTATAATATGTATGTATGTATGTCCAATCCTTTTAGTGCAAAATAAAAAAAAATCCCAGTTCATTGACTTCATTTGTCCTTATTCTTTTTTCACTATTGCAATGCAAATTATTAAAGCTGTGGTGTAGGTTTAAAATGTCTACACCAGTTCTTTAAATGGTTGGCTAAATAATCAGTTCTAGCAAATTTGGAGCCACAATGAGTGCATTTCGGTAGTTGAATTGGTCTATGCTTGTGTTTCCTATGTCTGGACAGGTTGGAATTAGCCCTAAAAGCACGATTACAATGCTCGCATCTATACTTCGCTTCTCCATCTTTACCATCCGCAGCTCTGATTCTAGGACGCCCTATTCGTTTGGTATTCTTCCCTCGTGTCTTCTTTCCCTTGTCTTCATCATTAAGTGTTCTTTTGTTAAAGTAAGGTATGCATTTACTATCCTTCCATTGCTTCTTTTCTTCCTTTTCCAAATTAAGTCTAGCAATTGAGGCTGCTTTCACCAATAAATCAAATGGGGTTTCAGAAATCGTGTCCATGTTCATTCTATAAGCACATTAACCAACTCGTGAAACAAAGCTAGACATGAATGGTTAAAGCAAGCTTTACTATATCCATAATATTTAGTAGGTCGGTGCTATGTTTATTACTACATTAAGCGGAACTTGTGACCAACAATCGCACTGAATGCACTAGTGTATTCATTCTCGCGATTCACCATCTGGCGGATAGTTTGCAAAGCATATTTTGCAATAGCTTTCATACAATATCCTCTTACAAATAGAAAAACAAATAATAGTCGCCTTGATAGCTCAAATGAAAGAGCGTTAGACGGAAGATCTACAGGTTCTCGGTTCAATCCCGAGTCAGGGTAGGGCTATTTTATCTAAAGACTAGTCCTCCACCTGGTGGTGAAAGCATTCCAAACTAGCCCACCACCTGGTGGGGGTGTAAAAAGTTAAAAAAAGTATTCCTATTAGTTCGCCACCTCGTGGCTGGCATGCAAAGCCACTGAGGCGCCACCTGGCTGGCACGCAAGGCCACTGAGGCTCCACCTGGTGGTTGGTGTGCAAAGCTGTCTAAGCGCTTCAATATTCCTAGGTCAAATCGACACAAAAGTGCTAAAGTAGCGTCAAATGCGCTTGCTATTACTACTTATATTGAAGGAAAGCCTTCCTTATAAATAGTTCATGGTTTGTTTACATGAATTTAACACATGTAGTAAACCTCGGTGGTCATTGGACCAATCCGAGCGTGGAACTTTTTTACAGGCAAATATTAGTAAATGGTGAGACTACTTATCCGACCCATGATAACCATTGGGCTATTACTAGACAACCCAGCTTTGATATTCCTCTCGACTAATGGGAAATGAAACTAGACAACAATTTCTGTTTCCATAGCTTTATTTCCCCACCACAATACTTTTTAGATTCCCTAAATGTGTTATGTTAACATCGTTGGAATCCACTTAATCTTTCCTTTTCAAATATGATGATTATCTTGTAATTCTCTTTATATTTTTACAAATGACTATTCATGATACAATATACTTTGTTGTCTCTCAGAGTACCTTACTACATGCCTGCCTGAAGGAGCTAGTGTATATCAAAGGCTTGGTTACACTACCAAACACAGTAGCATATGCACCACAGGAGCCTTGGATTATGTCAGAGACCATCAGAGACAACATACTGATGGGTGAGAAGTATGACCAGGAGAGGTATGAGAAGGTCATCAAAGCTTGTGCACTTGTGGAGGTAAGAAATGCACCCTTTTTACCCAATCTAAAATGTCTGCATGGGAGTTGTATTCAGTGGATTAGATAGCTTTGCTTTTGCTGGCATGTACACACATTTCCATGCCTTATTCTTGTTATATAAAGCAGAAAATTGCATGTGTGTACTTTCATAACTTTGAATTTGTATAAGGAAATTGGGGAAATTCACTTAGAAATGGGTATGAAATTTGAGCCAGAGTGGCCAATGAAATATGAATAGTCACAAGGTGGTGAGGGTAGCAAGAGGGAAAGAAAACAGGAAACCAAGTTGTTTTCCTTTTCTATGAAGGGGGGCTCTTAGAAAAAAAGAAATATTGTGCTCCACTCAGAAAGGGAAGGCAACTACCATATGTTGTGCCATCCTGTTTATGTGTGTGTCTACCTTCCATCATATCAGAAAACAACAGATTAAAATTTAGAAGAAACAGAAGCTATGTTTCTATATAATCTGAACTGTTCATTTAAACAAATTATTTGATACACAGGACTTGGGTAACTTCCCCCATGGAGATAAGACAATGGTTGGAGAACGAGGATTGACCCTGAGTGGAGGTCAGAAAGCCAGACTTGGTCTCGCAAGGTCAGCCTTTTAAGATAAGATAAGATAAGATACTACTTTATTTATCGAACTCACAGTACATAGGAATAATAATAATATATAAAGAGACAAATTGGTATACAGTCATCTAGATCAGATCCAGTTCTCCCAGACGTTACCATCTCGAATTACACCGAGTAATAATTTTGAAAATATATTAATCTTTTTAAGAAAGATTCAGAAAATAAAAGTTAAAATAAAAGTTAAACCCTTTTATAGTTGTGAAATAACTTGTTTGGTAAGAGATGGCACCGTATGGTTACATATATAATATAAGATACAAGTGATAATAATATTATTAATCGTTTGAACAATTATTAATCAGTACATTATAACAATAATAACATAATAATACTTTATAATACCTTTTTGATCTGCTTTGAAATCATATTTTGAGATCGCCTTGTGTGCATTAGTTGGAAGCTCGTTCCATTTTGACTGAGCAACATATATGAACGAATTCTTATTAAAGCTTGTTTTAGGTGTTTTAATTTTGAATATTTTTCTATCAAGTGCATGACTTCTAGTTGATATTGATCTTAAATCTAGATTTTCATCGTTTTTTGATAAGTAAAAGGCAGCTTCAAGAGTGTGTAACTGTGTCCTTTTCTCATTATTGAAAATATTGATTTCTGAGTATCTTTTCTCAACATTTTCTCTCTTCTGCAATTTGAATATGTATCAAATCGCTGAGTTTAAGAGAGTATGGAGTCTACCAAGCAGCTTTTTAGCACATATCATTAATGACAATGACAAATGAAGCATCTGAATCTCCCAGACCCTTTCTAATGATTTCAAAATACAAATATATATTAACAACCACAAAAGTGATTAAATCACACTTGACCTCTTCAGGGTGTTATGCCATTTGTCCCTCCATTTCAATCGATTACAAATTTCTGTCTTGCCAATGGGTATAAATATTGTTCTTATTCATTCAGGGCTGTGTATCAGGATGCTGAGTTGTACCTCCTAGATGATCCACTTTCAGCAGTGGATGGCAAAACGGCCAAGGAAATATTCTTTGAGTAAGTGACACCTTTGTTTTATTCCTACATGAATGTTCATTGGGGTTAACAAGCTTGTGGAACTATTGTATAATGAGAAGGGAATGTTTCCCTTGAACATGAAGTATATTATTGGTTTCTTTCAAAGCATGACACAAATTTATGTCCTCTACTTAAAACTTAAAAAACAATTAATTTAAATCTAGGTGTATCAATGGATTTCTGAAAGATAAAGCCCGAATAATTGTGACACACCAACTTCAATTCCTGCCTTATTTAGATAGGGTCATTCTTCTGACAGAGGTGAGTGAAGTCATGACAGATGATCTCTCTTTCTTTGTACATCACATATTGTAAATTTTTTAGATTTAAATTTTTTGCACATCACATAGTGTAGATTTTTATGATTTAGATTTTTTAGATTTAGATTTATTGCACATCACATAGTGTAGATTTTTATGATTTAGATTTTTTAGATTTAGATTTTTTGTACATCACATAGTGTAGATTTTTAAGAACTTCATTCAACATGATATACGGTTCATGACAATTAGTATTAATTTGTTAATCTAGGAAGTTTGTTCCCTCATGTCATTGGTTTTTATCTCTTGTATACTGGCGCATTAGAAGAACCCAGAATTCTGGGATAATGTCAACCCAGTGTAAATAAAATCTTAAAAAAATTTCTAAATTTCTTATAATTTGATTCATAATTTGAATATATTGACATATTCATCTGTTAAAGGGTAGAATTGTAGGTAGTGGCAACTACGATGAAATGGCTGAGAAGATAAAAAGACATGTTGACACTGAGAAAAAAGACTACGTGAATACACTACCTGATCTGTTTGAGGAGGATTGTAACACAAATTACAATGACTGGGGACAGGTAAAAGAATTACATTACAATTATTTCTGTAACAGAAAAACGTAGACTTTGAGTAATGTTGTCCTGTCTCCATTGTAGTATTGGCAGGAATGTAGCTACAAAGACATTGTCAATATTATTTAATTAGTTAATATTGTTCTCGGAAACTGTTCATCTCAAAACATGTCTTGTATGTCTGAAAACCCTTTGTACTGTTTATCATGTTAACCTTTCATTTAAAGAAATGATAGTATTCTTTTTCTTTCTGTATATGTGCTAATTCAATTGATGTATTGAGTTTTCATTGTAATGTCATTCCTACACTTAACAATTATGCTATTCAAAGAAACTTTTTCATGTCCAATCATGTCTAAAGCACCTCTACTACTGTTCACTTTCTCTTAAAGAAACCTGACAAAGAAGTGGACAAGGAAGATAAGAATGAGAGTGGAGGTGTGAATGGCCTTGTTTACTTGCGATACCTCCAGGCAGGAAGAGGGATCTTTCTGTTACCATTGAGCTTGATATTATTTACATTTGCAATGGTACGTTAGGTGAAGAGGTTATAATGGAGCAAGCATGAGGATTAGTCTCATTATACTTCATATCATCTTTTTAAAGCTGCACTCCCAGCAACATCAGTTTTAGACAAATTTTAGAAAATATATAATTGTTCTGAATTAAATATTTGTAATTTGCCTTTATTGGACAATCAAATAAAATGGATTCATTCAGTCCTGTAACTATACAACTAGTGAAACTGGTTTTTTCATGCTAGCTATACTACTGAGAATCCACAATATTTCTATATAATAGTCATTCTGCTGTAGATTTTAAATATTTGAAAGGAAATGAGTTGACCTGAAACTGTAAATAAACTTGAAAAGGTTATCAATTTGTTCTGACTCTTAATTTCTAGGGATCGGGCGTCTATTTCGATTGGTTATTGGTATCTAGGTAAGCTTAATGTTATATTATAGGCGAGGTAACCTATATTATAGCACTTAACAATGTCTGTTCACCCTCTAATATGATTGATAATACTACTACGGGAAAGGTAAATATATTTTGTATGTGGGTCAGATTCTCAGAAAATGTACAATTGGCAGCTGTAGACATTTAGTAAAGTCTACTAAATTATGCTGCAATTTGGTCAATACTGGGTAAATTTGAGTATATTTGATATTGTATTGATTTTAGCAATCTGTTTGGTTAGGTTGAACTGTGCTTTGAACTTTATTTTCGTCTGAGAATTGGGTTATTTGAGAGGATTGGTGAAGGTGAATTGTACATTTTCTGGAAATCTGACCCATGTGTTAAGTACTTTATTTTGTTGATTTGCATTGGAGATTGCTGCTTATAATGTAGGTGAGGTCAATATAGAATACTGGTGTCTCATTAACAGTAGCCCATAACTGTTGCTATGTAATAATGCAAAGATGACAAAACTGTATTCTAAAGGGACATGTTTATATTCTATTTCATGGACCTTGTGACACAAGAATGTTAGTAAGTTTTTCTTTACTTAAGAGTTCTGGTTATGGAATAGAATGAACTCAGGGACAGAGGAAGAAAACCAGGAACCCAGACCCATAGCCGTGATATATGACATTTTTTACCCTACTGTGTGAATGTTGACAGGTCCCACTTATAAATGTAAAGCAACTAACCTCATCTCTAATTACAAACTGATGGTCCTCAAATCTAGGGAGGTACCAAATCAGCTGACATCAGCATTGGTTCTGGAGAAAGTGACTCCCTCATCCCCCACACAGCATGGAATGGCCTTTTACAACAAAGTTTCACACAGTGATAGTTCTCATTCGCCAAGTACAGAACAAAACCTTATAATTGAATTACGTATATCACGTTGTTACTTTTACCTTCTTCTATATTAGTTATCTTCTGTGATGTTCTCGTTCAGCTTTATTCTCGATGATTTATATAATATTTGTTAACACCTTTAATCTTTAATCAATTACTTATAAAGCAGTAGTAAGATCTGCAACTACCTTATATATTATTTCATACATCACCGAATTGTTTCAATTCAAAACAAAATACTTCAGTAAATTCTATTCCAGACATACATATACAAATACAGATAGGTTTTTCTAATTTGTTTGTGGCCAGGTAAATACAATACACAATAAGTTCGCGAATAGAAAAAATATACATCATACTGCATCTTCATAGCTATAAACTACTTCATCTCTCATATATATAAATTCATGCAACTGACATACGTCAACTAGATCTGGTTAAACCAGTGGTTCATCGTTTCTCATGACATGCATACACTATTCTTTCCAATGGTTGTTTTTTAGTTTTTTTTTAAATTGTTCCATATGCTACTGGGGGGCGTTTCATAAGTAACACAGCTCGCATTCGTTATGGTAGCGCGACTATGGGTCAGATAGCGATACATTTAACGCACATTCGTTCTATTAACGCAACATTAGTTGCCATCAATTTTGGCCCTTAGCACGCGCTATGTTTAAATATTCTGTTCTTCATTTGGTAATGACTGTCGTTAGGTCTTCTAACGCGCTGCATTACTTATGAAATGCCCCCTGACAAGCATGGATGCACACATTTTCACTGTCAGTTTGAATTCTATATTTACATTAGATCTATACCATGTTTAACTGGTTTTAAATCCCAAGACTATTAACATGGTTGTATACATAAGCTTTAAATTAACCCCTTTAATTTCGGACAGCACACCATCATCTGAAAGGAATGCTACCCAAAGGACAGGAAATAGTTTAGTGGATTTCTTCAGCCCATCTCCACTAAGCACTGAGTCCCTCTATGCACTAGGATCATTGGTTTTGCTGATCCTTGTAGTGCTAATTATTGCCTACATTATACTCATGCTATTAACCAACTTGGCAAGCTTCAACCTCTACAATCAGATGTTTGTCAAGATCTTCAAGGCACCTTCACATTTCTTTGAGACACGTCCTGTTGGTGAGTCCCATTTGTGATGTGTTTCTGGAAAATGAGTCATAAGTCGAAAAATTCATATTTTTAGAAGTCATTTGTTCACATGATCTCCTTTGTGGAATGTTTTTATTTTTGGAGTATCTAGTCAGATAGGTTACACAGCTCGCATTCGTTATGGTAGCGCGACTATGGGTTCGCAGAGCTTACATGGACTAAATTTCAGGATAGCGTGTTAAATATACTCACGCATTTCTAAGATCATCCTATGGAGTACATTTAGTTACTTTACCTATAATTGTTCACCCAAAAATATGGAAAACTTTTTTTCAGAAATACAAATATCGCACTTAAAATATAGAAATACTTATTTAATGTCCTTAATGTTTACTATCATTGGAATTGGCTTGACCTCTTCTTTTCAAATCTGATGATATCTCAAAATTTCTGGTTAGTCATAATAATATTAAATTCTAATTATATAATAATCTAGTAATAATATATTGATATGTTCTTGTACTGAATTCAGAAATAAACAATACACAATATACAATACAATATAAATACAAAATTGGGCACGTTCTAACCACAGGGTAGTAGAGAACTTGAGGAGGAGCTTGCCACCCCTCTGTATCCAAAGAGACAGGTCAACAACCATCAACAACATATGTAGTGCTTTTCTCTTTGACATACATGTAGTGCTTATTAATTCTGCGGTAAACTGTTTGTTTTTCAGGTCAAATTTTGAACAGATTCTCCAGAGATACAGCGTTCATGGACATATATCTAATGATGCCCATCATCTTGATGATTATGGCAAGTGATAATTATGGGAGATTTAATATCAACCTTAACATCTGGTGCTGTTTTAGTTTCACAACTAACTTCATGTGCTTTCCAAGAAAGTGATTTGTCCCACGTCTTGAATATCAATTGTGTCATAATTTATGTGCAAAATAAGTTTCAGTTTAATTTTAAGTAGCAGTCATTTATCTGTAATTTGTGAAGACAATATACATGTAGAGTACATTAAAATATTATGATACTCAATATTAGACACGATTTGATCAGATTCTGGGAGGTATTTTCTTGCAGGACCATTACTGTGTATGCAGATATGGATTCGGTTCAAACCTAACACATAATTAATTTGCAACAGAAGGATCTTTCTACCAATTTCATAGCTTGTATAAATGATCTATGCAACTCAAAAATATAATGGGAAAGATAAAGTTTTGTTCTATCTAACTATTTGTATCTATATTAAATTTTGATGAGTACAATAACAACTATGTTATCTTTTATTCTATCTCTACTTTAGATGCTAAGTACAGGCTTACAAGCTTTTGTGTATATTATTATTGCCAACCCTTGGTGCCTCATCCCTGTCACAGTGTACATAGGGATCCTGGTTCTAGCCTACATCTTTACAGTACCTGCAATTAGAGAGACAAAACGACTAGAAGCAAGCAGTAAGGATACTTATCTTTGTCAGTTTAAGAACTTTATAATACTTGAAATAAGCCGGCTAATTCCTTGTTTTTCTCTAAGTTGTTAGCCAAGGCAGGAAGCACCTTATATCTAATACGTTTTTTTATGTATGCGGTGAGACAATCACATTTCCTGTATGACCATAAAAATAAATTATACTTGTATTGATTAAATTGAGCAACTTGGAGTATGCTTTGATCAAATTCCATTGGTGCAATAGATGTACTAATTATTGTGATTTTATCTGGATTTTAACTTCAACATTAAGTGAATGCTTTATATTGATGATCTTAAACTTCAGCATTGATCATCTATTTCTTTACTTTCTTAATAATTATACATGTGTAAGGAGTATTATATCTCACATAGTGCGAAGTCCAACATACTCCCACATTTCCTCTACACTGGATGGACTAATGGTTATAAGAGCTACGAAGAAAGAGAAGATGTTTGTGGAAGAATGTAATCGACTTATGGATCTGCATTCCATGTCATGGTTCAATTACACATATTCCTTACGAGCTCTGGTATTTTTAATTGATACTATGTCAATTATATTACTTGCCCTGTCCTTCATTGCATTGTTATTGGATTTCAATGTAGGTAAGTAAATAGATAGAACAAGCTCAATAATATCGGGATCTTTTAGAATAAGGTCAACTCTGAGGGTAAAACAATAAAACAAATTGGGTAAATATGTGGGGGAAAGTCACAAGGTGCTACAAGTTATTACATTGATAATCTGATCTGATGAACATTGAATTATGCTTCATGAAACTATTGAGGACTTACTCCAAATACTATTATATGTAACTATTAGGCTATTTTGCCTTCATAAGATTTATAGGAAAAAAAATCATTCATTAATTATAAAAATATACCTTGCATCTGCAATCTATTTCTCTAATATGTGAATGCAGGACTTCTTGGTCTGCAGATATCCTGGACGTATATATTCATTCATCGATTGCCTTATCATATAGGGAGTGACAACAAGAGCACAGTAGGACTTGCATTTGTCTACCTGCCAGGGTTCATCATGACCATGGGCACTGGTTACATCTACATCGCACAATTTGCCACCATTGTAAGAATCATCTTTATATTTAATTATGCAGTGTTTCAGGAAAATGAGTCATAAGTCGCAAAAAATAGATTTTGAGGTACTATTATATTTGAAAAGAGGACATCAAGCCGATTCCAATGATAGTAAACAGTCTAATAAAATAATAAGTATTTCTAGATTTTAAGTTTGAGATTTTCGTTTTTGTTAAAAAAAGTTTCCAATATTTCTGGGGGTCAATAAACAGTAAAATAACTAAATGAAGTCCATATGAAGACCCATAAAACTAAAGGATATATTACATAGATTGTCCTCATATTTGATACATCGATTGATATAGCCATAAGTGATGAAGTCTCCAAAAATTAGAAAATTCCAATAATGTGATCTTGTGAAAAAAAACACTCTGAAAAATATCAATTTTGCGACTTATGACTCATTTTCCTGAAACACATCACATATGTGGAGTATATGAAGATATACAAGTAGATGTGGTGACACCTGAAATCACATCACATCATAATAATGAATATCAAGCTTCAAAATAAAAATTTTATTATTTTGGTTTATTTATTCATGTTATTTATTTTCGGGGTGTAATAAATATAGAATGTACCACGGGTTCAGTCTGTCAAAGGGTTATGCATCTCAGTTGTGGAGGGAGACCTTGATGCATAACCTTTTGACAGACTGAACCCTAGATACATTCCATATATTTATTCTGGTGTTCCACCATCTCATTTGATACAGACTGTAGTACATCCATGGGTTTAACACCCTTTTTGTCAAATTTGCATAATTATTCATTCCGTGGTTGTTTTCTAGATGACCTCTGTTGAGAGAATACAGCAGTATACAAGCTTAGAACAGGAGGCACCAGATTATGAGGCTCTCAGACCACCTGCCCAATGGCCTCATAAAGGAAAGATCACATTCAAAGATGTTACAATGACTTATAGAGGGCAAGAAAAACCAGCCCTGGGGCCTCTTAACTTCACTATTCAGCCTACAGAAAAGGTATGAATAAAACCCACTCAGGTTGAATAACATGATTTCTTGAGTTAATCATTTCTCACTCAATCCGATAGAGTTGAGTGTAATACAGAATGGCTGAAATAAATATACTCTTATAGGTTGGAGTTGTTGGTCGCACAGGAGCAGGGAAGTCATCTTTGCTGGTGACATTACTGAGAATGGTAGAGCCAGATGGAGAGATTAATATTGATGGAATCAACATCAAAGACATCGGGCTGGCAGACCTCAGAAGTTCTATATCAATTATACCTCAGGTAATTTAATAATTACCTTTAAGCATGCCAGTTTGTTGTATTGTTTGACCTATAAATTTGGCTAATAGGCTTAATGCATTATGTGAAGCACCAACCCCCACCACACACACCAGCAGCACATGTGCTGGACTCAACCCTAGTCCACGGTCATGCCAGGCACTATTCCAGTGCTCCGATGCCTCCACTACAAGGTGTCAAACCAATATATAGAATAGAAACAAGTCAAATTCAATTTCCATGATTTACCTTTGAACTGGCAAGTAAACCATTTTGTTTAGCCCCCTTCCCCATCACACACATACCATCAACGTCATGAGCTCAGACTACCTTGGGTTCCAATATGATTACAGCCACCATTTGTCATTTAACTTCATTATGGCAAAATTTAACATTAGTTTTCAATTTTACAGGACCCAGTGTTGTTCAACCACACACTCCGATTCAATCTTGATCCACATGCAGACTTCAAGGATGAGAGGCTGTGGTTTGTTCTAGACAAGGTTAGCTTTTAGTGGTAAAACCCATAACCAGCCTTCCTTGACACATCAATTCATATATAATAGGTTCTCCACCATTATTATAACTTGGTTTATAACTTGAATATATATATATATTTAGAATATTGTAGAGCTACCGTAGAAGGAGAAAAAAATAGAGACCGGAGGCTTTGAATCTTGAGATCCGACTTATTTCATTATCTAAATGATACACCTGAGCTGTAGAATGGTGGTGTATTATAGCAATAGACAACAAGGATTTTAGCGTGAGAACTGTCTGTACTCCCATAGACGTCCCAAGGCCGAAGGCCGAGGGACGTCTATGGGAGTACAGACAGTTCTCACGCTAAATCCGAGTTGTATATTGATTTTAGTCCGTGATGGAACACCGTGGTGGCGCCACTAGACCAACGCGGTCTGTAGTTTAATAAGTGCACGCGAAATCTTACCCAAAATGGACTAAAATATGATAAATGAATATCACACACTGGCTGACACCTAGTATTACTAATTGAAAGCTTACACTAGTTTATGCTCAACATTACAATCTAAGCCATAATGCTATATTCCATAGGTGCAACTGAAAGGCAAGGTTGCAGAAATGCCTGGAAAACTTGAAGCAAACATGGGAGAGAGCGGGAACAACTTAAGTGTTGGAGAAAAGCAGTTGCTCTGTCTTGCCAGAGCAGTACTCAAAAATAGCCAGATAGTCCTGATAGACGAAGCTACTGCAAATGTAGACAACAGGTGAGTAACTCAGAGCCAATCATTTCCCAACCTGCTGAATTTCCAGTAAATAATATAATAATACGTATACTGTTGGTGTGCATACATCTGAGTTAAAGCAAACTGAACTGACCTGTCTATTAAGTTTGGCATTTATCTCTGTACAGAACTGATGCAATCATACAGAGGACACTACATGAGTCACTCAGTGAAGCCACAGTGATTACAATTGCTCATCGCCTGGAGACACTCAGAGGCTCTGATAAAATCATGGTGAGTATATAATATATTTATGGTACATGTAGATAGAGATGATCGTTGGACCTAATCCAAACGTGTTGGTACGTCTTTGGCCAGGTGTTGAAATGTTTGGATTCTAGTGTCATTCAAGAGTCTCACTTACTGTCATGGTGTCTTAGACTCACTTAGTGTCACATAAGCCTTTCCAAGATGTATAAAAGTTTCCCTATATTTTATCATCATGAGATGGTATTGCTTGGGAGATCGGGAGGCTAGTATACTAAATGATGAAATTTAGGGAATTTTAGGGAAGTTAAAATCATTTCTAGTCTTAAATATGATTATAAGTAATTTATTTGTTAAACTCATCAGTTATACAGAGAAGAACATTAAGTTGGCATATAGTACAACATTTCAAATTTAATTTTTAACCCCTTATGTGTACTTAATATAATATGGATTCAATAATTTATTATTTAATTTATAATATGACAGATATCTAAAAGTCATATTTATGTATAGCTGGATTGCTTTTGACAATAAAAATAATAATGAATCATATAACAGTTGTACACCAAGTTTAATATTTCAGGTATTGGATAATGGACTGATTGTTGAATGGGATCATCCTTATAAATTGTTGCAAGACAAGAATGGTGCCTTTTACAAGAGGGTTGAAGCACTGGGTCCAGAGAATCTCAATCATTTTAAAGAGATTACACATACACAGGATATGGAAAAATATGCCTATGAAGGGAGAGAAATAGTGGTAGATAATCAGAGCTACCCTACACAGCACAGAAGAAGGCAAGGAGACTTGTCTGACTCAATGGTTATTGTGGACAAAAGGGAGATCATCACAGTGACATCACTGTGAAAATACCTGTTCTTTCCCCATAATGATGACCAAATACCAATTTTAAAACTATTCCTTTGATATTTTCCTCTTTGTAGAATAAAATGTCCCAAATGTGATGATTTTTTCACTCAAAATGGCCATTTAAGCTAAAAGCCGAGATTATTAGGATTAATATGACACCATTTACAATCACATAGAGGCCCATGTGTTTCACTCAAACAACCTTTGTCACTGGCTCACTTAAGGCCCTTTGCTGTGTCATGTGACAAACTATAGTTTATGAATCACCAAATATATCTGTAAACTGGACTACATATAATTATTATTACCAACAGTGAACCAGGAAGTGTAACAGATTATCCTCCTTTGTGCTGAAGCTGCACCGAGGGGAATTTTTGACTTGTATCTTTTTCAAGTACAAATTGCAAATTGTGAAGAATTTTATACTGAGAGGATTGTAGTCTGGTCTCCGGTGAAACCATATACATACGCTTGGAAGATTTCTCTCCAGTCAATGTTACCATACTCTTCATCAGATAGGTTGAGTAGTTGCTGCCACTCATCGAACCTTTCATGTTTTACTTTTTTTTCCTACTAAGGACTTATGAAGTAGAATCAAGAATATTTATTAAATCTTCTCCTATCTGAATGAGATTCTTCCCCTCATCAGGGGCATCACATGAGGTTCTCAGGAAATTGAGCCATTCCCTTGGGATTGCTCTGGCTAGTTTTAGCCTTTCCCCGGAAATTTGTGTTTACCTTATAATATCTATTCAGGTCATTGGTTGACATTTATATAAGTCTACCTTGCTACCTCCAATAAATCTTCTATTACCTCAACCCCTTGGTCTTTCAAACTGGGCCAAACATCAGATTTTATATTCCTATTTAGCCAGGGTTTTTCTCTCTTCACCTGATTACACCCTTCCAGGTTCTTACTGTAATAACATGTGTTCCAAACTAGGAATATGTACCTGTAGAATTCCTTTATGAATTTCTTTGGCTGATATCTGGGCAGAAAGATGTCTCCCCAGGCACTCCTCAAGGACAGAGAAGGAGGAAGTGTATCTACCCAGTAAAATTCTTTGAACCCATTTAATATGATTGGTTTCATTAATGTCTTCTATGAGTCTAAGCACCATTCCCCCCATGTCTATAGACTGGGTTAAGAAGGGAGCAGAGATCGTAATTATGTAAGCCATCATTCCAAACAAAATCAGCTATTCCTCTGAAGAAGCCCAAGAAAGGCGAAACACGTCAGGAAGCCAAATGAACCTACAAAATGCCAACTTGATTCGTTCCCATGATTGTTTCAGTTCCATCAATTTTTTAATAAAAATCAGCTATTATTTAATCCATCTTCTTCCTAAGAAGTTTTCCCAGGGAGACAAATGACAAAACATGCTGGATTATAGGTGAAAAAAAAACATTGGACACAACAATTTGCCAAATTAAATTATTTTACCCCATAATGCAAATGCCAGTCTACAGATTCTACATGTTTGGTGGCAGCCATCTTGAATATCTCAAATTGCTCAAGGTCGGGAACTTCACAGAATGTGATATAGGAACCCCATAGATGAATAATCAAGAGAGAAAAAATGTTTATCAGGGATTTCCGCTTCCGGACTAGTAATGATTATAAGCCCTACTACGGGGTTACTTTAGATAAAAGAAAGCAAATTATATGATTTGATAGAATGGTCAGGGCCCAAATAGATGTGGGCATTGAACATACCTGGTAACGGCAGAAACGGGAAATATCTAAATTCTAGATTTTAAGCTTGTAATTCCTCACTTAAAATGGTCCGATCTGAATAAATTTTGATTTTAATCAAAGAGCCAAGCCCCCTTGCCATGTCTATGTATGCTGGCAGATGCCCCCACCATAAGCGTGCTTATCAGAGGCAACACATGGAGGATAAGTTTGAGGCCAATACACAGTTCACAATAGGGGAGTTGCATAGCCGCCATTTTGAATCCTAATTCGCATGGCATTATGGGACTTCTGGTATAGTCTAAAATCTATAGAAAACATGCCATGTTCAGCATGGAATATTTATCAATGCTCTAATGTCAATATCTATGTGTTATACATGTTTCCATAACACAAGTCTCCACAATTACCATCATGCATTTGGTTTTCATAGAATATTTATAAAGGCTGCGATATTCGTGAAAACCTTCTTGCAATTTTTCATGAAAATGTTCCCAAATATTTGTATGTCAGATTTCGTCACGTCCATTCCATGATGCAATGTACCAGACAAGCGCAGTGGCACTTGCAAGTCCTTTATTGCTTCAATATATGAATTTTTATTTGATATTTTTTCTTAAATTAATCAGGCCCAACTCAAAAATTGTTTCGTTAAAAACGTTAGCTCTCAATGCCCCCTACATGGTCCATTTTTGTTGTTTCAAGGTATACTAGAAATGGAATTTATATGAATTTATTGGGCAAAAAAGCATATGAACTTTGCACGCCATAATTATTCATGCTCTCCTGGACCCGGTTTCTTAGTCTCTCGGCTTAAGCTTAAGCCAAAACCCAGCTTAACGAGTCAGGCCTGTGTTAAGTAAGACCGTGGCTTACCTAACCCAGGTTTAAGATCATTTAAGCCAAAATTAACCCTAATAAACCACTACATTGGTTCCTCAAGTGATAGGTTTGTTGGTATTAGTTGTGTTACAAATTAATAATATGAGATGGCTACAGTCTATGAATACCATATTTTATCTTCTATTAGGGGTGGGGGAGTATGGTGGGGTTGGATTAATTATACAACAAGGATCACAGTCAAACATACCAAGTTTTGGATTTACCTTTACCTTGCTAATATTATCAGAAACAAGGAGGTGATGAGCATTATTCGATTATAATACAATATGTACAATTATGTGGAACAACGACTTTGTCTACCCACTTTTAAGGCGGGAAAATAAGGAAGTAGTTAGGAGACCCTGCCACGCTCATTGTGGGTACCGGTAATGACGACGTCATACCAATGTCAAGGCCATATCTCTCGTAATACTAGGCTGCCTTGTAATCTCGCTCAGGGGAAGTTGGGGATGTCTGATACGGCACATAACCTGACAGATCTGACAGTCCCCAGCTAACAAATGGGCCGTTGCAACCTACACAAAGTTGTGTCACTTGTGATGAATAAATATATGGTTCAGATTTAGTTGATTTAGATTTTAGCATATATTTACAGGAGGAGACAGGGAAGAAGGAGAGGGGAGATGGAGAACGAGTTGTATGGTAGGCCTAGGGGCCTACTTCTCAATGCTTTTCACCACATTTCCGACAACGACTGCGGAGGAGAGGTGAGGAGGGAGGGAAGGATCGAGAGGTTGTAACTAAAGGATGACAACAATTAATGAGGGGGAAAAAGAGGAGGTTCGGATATTAGATTTTAGCAAGTAGAAAAGAATATGATAAAAGAAAAATAATGATATTTTAGCGGAACATTCATCCTGTTTGGTG
Organism: Sthenelais limicola; assembly: GCA_942159475.1. Taxonomy (NCBI): domain Eukaryota; kingdom Metazoa; phylum Annelida; class Polychaeta; order Phyllodocida; family Sigalionidae; genus Sthenelais; species Sthenelais limicola. Next base: position 8,584,460 of record OW804101.1, on the reverse strand, counting down.
GCTTAAACCACCTCAGGAGGTGGTTTAACAATAAGCCAATTCTTAAGCTGAAGACTGGCTTACTGACGACTAAGAAACGGTCATAAGCCAAACTTACACCTTAAACCAAAAACGGTCTTAAGACTGGCTTATGCTATGGCTTAACTGACTAAGAAACCGGGTCCTAGTGATCTTTACTGCTGGAAGTTAGTGATGCACATGTTCTGTTTGGGTCAGATTTTCAGAAAATATACAATTCGCCTTCAACAATCCTCTCAAATAACCCACATTTAAAACAGAAATATAAGATAACTGTTTCTATTCAATTCCTTCATCCCTTCTCTCGCCCTTATAGCCCTGTACATGTAGAAAAAACTATACTAAATGATCACACTCTGCATTAGTGGTTAACCTTGGTACAATAATTTATGAATCTTAGAACTATTTAGAATCTTTAAAAAAAGCCAGTAAAAATCCTTTTATAACTTTGTGAAAGGCAATGTCCACATTGAACTAAAAGCTAATCATCCACTCCTCATTTGAGTCACGTCTTTAGCTACGAGAAAATGTGTTATCATCTTACAGCTGAGTGACCTGGGTCACAGATATTACTCATCCCTTATAATTATGATTGGATGTATCAATCTAATATCCCTGCTCCGGTTCTTCTTGTATGAGAAGTATTAATCTCCTTGATGAGTTTTGGCCCCGTCCAAATCTTTTTCTATAACTATGTTCTGAAAATCTGACCCAGATCCTCTTTCATCAATTCACTTATGCCAATTAGTCTGCTTAGCAAATTATCTTGTTGAACGTAATGGTACAATTAGGCCTGCAAATCATTCATCCTATCTCATCTCCTTCTACAACATTGTCTCATACCTCTAAATCATCATTTTAACTCATAACCTTTTTCTCAGTAAGGGTCTACACACATCTACTACTGATGACCTGAGAACAGCTACCCACCTAGTGTCTTCAGAATGATTTCCAAAGAATAAAAATGGAAAAAATACCCCTATTGGATGTCGTTGATACCTCAATGTACTTTCACTAGCTAACTATCACCTCATCATTCATGTGAACTAACTTATTAACCTATTAACCGGACAAACAACAGGCAACAAAAAGAACACCAAAAAGGCGATGCTGTGAGTTTTCTTTGTGCTCCCCTGCACCCCCGGCTCACACAAACAAACCTAACTCCCAAAAACTAAAAAAAAAAACATCAGTGGTAAATTAAGTTATTATCTTTTTAATTAAGCACTTTTTACATGCAAAACTAGGCATGTATAATAATCAAATTATAGGAATCGTTGCTGCACAGAGGGGTAAATAAAGAACTTGATCTCTGATCTAGTTCTTTATTTACACGCCATGCAGCAACTCATCCAATGAGTGCTGAGTACATGACATACGGTAGCAAACTATTCTAACATATCATGTGATTGCTGAGAATCCATGCCAAAGGTATATAAAGGTCTAGATGAACATTGGGACTATTTGTGCAAACATGAAGCGGAGGACACTTCTACAGGTGGCATACTTTGTATTTTTAGGTCAGCCTCCTGCACAACCTGAACCAAATAGAGGTTTGTATATCTACATTTAATATAGTTTATTTTAATTTGATTGACAGTTTGGGTCATGTCTGTTGATGATTACATTATAGCGTGATTAGTAGTGAGGATGGGTCTGGGCATTCCATTCTCTGCTCGCCCCTGAACCATCTCTGAAGTTTGCAATCGAGTAGAGACGTTTCTGGAGACAACCAATTTAATGGTAAAAACTTATAAGCAAACTTGTATGATATTAAGGCAAATTGTAATCTCCTATATGTGATGTGTTTCAGGAAAATGTGTCATAAGTCTGGCAACTCGTTCAGAGAACGGCAATGTATCATGAGAAAATGACACAGGAATCAAGACATGAGAAATTTCAAAATCTGAAACTTCAAGAATTGTAGTCTCCTATAATTTAGATTCCTGACATAAGATATTGCATGTTGCATAACTTATCACGCCCAGTATCCAGCATATCTTGATTAAGATGTTTTTAAGTTGATGTCTGTATACATGGCTCAGAGATGTCCTATTTTTAACTTAACTTTTAGGGAGAATAGGCAGAATAGGGAGGTTCAAGTCTAACTTATACATGAATGCAACAAATTTGTTTCTCTGATATTCAAACATATGTTAAAAGGAAGAAAGAGGTAGAGCAAAGCATGGTGAGAAAAACTTAAGATCACATATCAATGTAAGGATCATGGAATCAACAAATTGTCACCGCTACGTATTGTTTTTCTTTGTTTTTACCCATGTTTTCTAATGAATAAAGATCCGATGTTGGGAAAAAAAAGATAACATATCAAGCAAAACATTTCATCTGACAATTTATTTTTTATACATAAAAATGTGATGTCATTAACAAAAAAAGATACAGATAGGTGGAGATAGGTTTGCTTGCTTAAACTCCTATTAACAAGTTCAGGTAAAATGGGTGCTGAGTTTTGACTATAGAAAAGATTTATTTCTGAGGCAACATGACAACTGACTCCAACTAGATCCTAATAAGTGTTCACTATGAGTGGCATGGGCGCTGTTTTATACATGCATGCCAATCAATCATATGTTATAATTATGACATATTATCCACTGGTTGTTCATAGTGATCCACAGTGATTGAATATCAAATGATCAAAAGGGATCATTTATAGTTAACAGTAGTGAGTGTGTGGTAGTGAGTTAGTGGACTTGAGTGAATGAATCACATCTTCTTTTACGATATCTGTAACACATTGGGTTTTCTTGTTCACCATCTTTTTTCAGACCATTCACCTGTGTCTCATCGGTTTAAGAATCCTCCGCCTCCATCTCCACAACCAGTGTCTGCTGAAGAGTTCCAAAACCCAACACCAGGGAACAACAGTGACAACTTCCCCGACCCTTGTAGCTCAGTGAATACATGCAGGGGGAGATGTGGAGACTGTCCAAGACTGCTATCAATATGGCTGTAGTTGTGACGTTGACTGTGTCTTCTTTGGCGACTGCTGCTTTGATGCACAGGAAACATGTCACCAAATACGATCTCTCAAAGACTTGCATCCATTAACTGCCTACAGGTATGCCAGGTACAGGAACTTTAGTGCCCACAGTAACATGCATGAGGACTTGGGGGGACCTCTATATTCAGTCAAAGTCATTGATTCATGTCCTTCAGGATCTGAAGTTAGTTATGCATACGAGAGGTGTTTCCACCCTGTATTAGATGCTCCTACGCATTCATCAGAATATTTTTTTGTTGAGGCAGAGAACCATATTTTCCAAAACGAATGGTGTGCAAAGTGCCACAAAGTCAAATATTGGAAATATCTTCCATTGTCATTTGCCTGTGAAGATGTCCATGATGTGCCAGCACTAAGGCACTTTGTTTTCGGCAACGAGAATAAACTTTTGCTTTATAACTTTAAAAACTGTGGCAGGCGTCTTAGTCCAGCAGCAATGCCTACCAACATTCGCCGATTCTTCATCTTCAAGGAGGATGCTAGTGACTGCATTGGCAGTGGGAAAGCACCAAACCACATGTTGGACAATGGGGTAACACTATGGTCAGCTCATAATCCAAGGTGCTCTCAGTCTGCATCTTATGTCAGACTGAATGTAGGGGAAACTACTCTATTTACTTATTTTAAAAACATCTATTGGGCAATGTGTCAAGGTTATACCAACACAAGTATTGTATCAATATCTGAGAACTGTGGGAGACATATGTGTGTGATGGATCACCAGGATGTAACATACAAGCCTTAGGAGATCCTATCATTTTCAATGCTTCTTTATATGTATGGCTTCAGTTACAGAGTAAAAGTAGAGGACCATTTAAACATTGTTTGTTCCCCTGGGAATATATATGACTTACTATATAATATGTGTTTCCAACTGCCTTGTGAATATGGCAAGCGATTTCATTTTGATGGAGGTTGCCTAAAAGTACCTCAGCACCAAATACAACAATTTTCTGAACCCAATCGTCAACCACATCTAGTAGTTTATATAAATGAAGGTGGTATGCAGTTTCCAACATCTGTGAAACCAGATGTTATTCGGAATAGTATTGTAAGATTATTCAGCAATTTATTTCCTGGGCAGAGGCTTTTGAAAGGACAGACTGATGAGTGCACAGATGCGATAGACATTGCTATGGCAACCATAAAACAGAGTACCCCATCCAGTGCATATAAATTTATGCTGAACCCAGCAGATTTTCCAAATGCAGAGGGAGGTTTTGAACTTTGTGTATTAAAAATATTTAACCCAGCTGTTCAAACGTTTGAGATTCTCAGGCAAATGGACACATTAAAAGGACAAATTGTCAATTTACTTCATAATGCTGGAGCATTTCAGTTCAATATAAATCTAAAGTTATTCAACAGCAATCCTAGAGAAAAGCCCAAATGTGACTCAGGAGATGCAGTGGTGAGTCAGGCATCGGTTATTTTTGATTTTGAAAACCCAATCCCAGCTAACATTCTGGGAGGAGGAGCAAATATCAAACCAAAGGAAGTGGATCTATTTGTCTATTTTCCAGAAACAGGATATTCTTATCCGGGAAACGAAATATGGCTTGTCATTGATTTCATAAGTGAGTATCACTCATCTCAGAAACCCTCAGATAGTCGAAGCTCTCTGGTGTGTGTCTGCCTTCTTGGAGATAACCCAAGACCTGAAAATATTGCACCACATGTTAGATTCTCAAAGAACAGACATGTAAATCCTGCACCCATTTGAAGAAACCTCACTCCTCTAATATATTGTGAATCTAATGCTGAAAATGCCAAACCGATTCACATTGGTCTGTGTTTTTCCTACTAATTACCCTCTATGTTTTCCCATACCTGAGCCCCTTCATTTGTTTCCTAATCATGAATTTGATTATTGCTTTGATTGGGGCTCAGACCATATTGCAAACAGTGTTCATCAAACAACCTTACATTTGCCAATGGGTAGGGGTTTCTTAACTTCAATTATGACTCAATATCAAGCCGTAAGGTCTGCAGTGTATGCTTGGGGTATCCCATTGTTCATTGTATCATTCACATCTTTGCTTGAAAAAAATGGTACACTCTCCATAGGCTATGGTGGGCCTAAGCAATGCTGGATCACAAATAAGACTGCTCTGCTCTGCTTCTTTGTGATCCCTTTCACATTGATTATAGTTGTTAATGTTATTTTGCTAGCCAAAGTTACTATGTCGATAAGCAGTTCAGTTAAAGAAACAGTGAACCAACTTGCTTCTGTGGATAAGAGTTATTATATTGTATTTGCGAAACTAGCAATATTGATGGGCATAACTTGGACACTAGGAATTATTGCTATATTTTCTCAGCTTGAGACGCTCTGGTATATATTCCTTCTACTAAACACACTGCAAGGGGTATATATTGTCTGCACTTTTGTTATCACAAAGAAAATTCCAGAATACATTAAAAGCAAGAAGAAGAGAAAGCAACAGGTTGTTGCCAGTGTTTCATGTTCCTCTCCAACACATTCAGTGTGTGGGAAAAGTGCTTAAAGTGCCTGCGTTTAGTCAAAAAAGTAGGAATCATGGATTTGGACTTTGAACATGGTTGGGGGAACCCTAAAAACCAATAGAATATAATCAGTTTTCATTTCCGGCAATATTGAAATTCACTACCATTCAGTATAGGAGTCAATAAGAAAAAGGCTTTTCCCCCCATTTTTTCAGAATTTCTGATGACTGAATGATTTCCTGTAAAATCTGTATATATAGCTGACATATTATTTTAAACTCCCAATTAGTAGCAACTGGGGCTCATAGAACTAAAAGAAAAGGTTATTCAGTAAAAACAGAGTATATTATATGCTTTTCCCCCATTGACATTCAATTGTAGTAAACTTCAGCCATCCCTAAAATATAAAATAATGTTCACATTTTTGCATTTTGTGTTCACGTAACCATTCTCTTTCTTAAGATGAATTTTGAACAGAATATTGTTACTCCTATTTTGTTAATGCATTAGTTGCTTGAAGTCCCCACCTACACCTGATAATGGCCAAGGACAAGGATAAAAAAAAGGTTGAATTGTTCATTTCCCTGCACCACAAATGACCTGTAATGAACCATGCTGGCTGTGTGAAGGTAAAGCATAAAGGGTATAATACAATGCTTGGAACATCCATGCATACATGTCAGGGATGTTTGTCATCATCTCATTTTGTGAGGAGACTATGATTATCACATGTTCCATCAGGAATGTATCATCCAATATTATAAGATTAGCCAGAGGAGCGAGAACAAGAAGGTGTTGGAGTTTGTTCTCCTGTATGTATATAATCTATATTATCAAATAGTGTGTTTAAAGCAAAAAAAATGATCAAATAAGTCAATCAGTCTAGTGTTCATGTCTGGATTTTTTCATGTATTTGGTTACACATATTACACTATATTTAAACTAAAGTAGTTAGTGACAATGAACCTTTGAAAACAATATGAAGTTCATGATGTCCCAAAATATTACAGAACCTTAACAAGAATTTGACTGTGACCAAGGAGAAAACGGTTTCACCGATTAATTCCACAATAATTCAACATGGAAAAATGGCTATTGTTTGTCCACTGACAAAAATCTGATCATTGTGTAAGAAATTTTGAAGGTCAAACAGTAGTTTCCCCCATATCTTCCTTATTTAAATACAAGTGATAATAAAACTACATATTTAGGGTAGAAGATCATGCCCATTCTTATTTCACATTATTGGAATGTTCTGATTTTTGGACAGTTTATCACTTATAGCTATATCAATCGATGTATCATATTTCAGGTCAATGTATGTAATATATCCTTTCGTTTTAAAGAGATAAACCACAGTCATATGCACTGCTGCAGGCGGGAGTTCAAGGAACTAATGCATGAAAAATAAGGAGTGACAATAATTTTTTCAAACTTCGTCTAGAGAAAGAAGGTGGTTTGGGGGTAACAAAAAGCAAAAAAAATGGATCTCAGCATTTTTTTTTTTCATTCTAGAGACCACCAAAGTTTAGTATTGAAGTATGAGGGGGAAATGGATATTTTCTCAGTTTTTCCAAGATTTCAGACAGACAAATAACATTTTTCAGTTGAAATGTCTTCTAAACATAGACACTATACAGGTTTACCCTCATGCAAGAAAGAACAGGGTATCAACATCTTTTGAACAATATTATTTAGCATTGAAAATCTTCAATATTCCCGTTTTTAACTCATTGGGAATCAGATTTAGTTGAATAACTTTTTAAAAAAGAAGTCGGTGACCCCATTTTTTATTGCTTGAAAGGGTAAAGCAATGTGTTAGCTAAATCTACAGAGATTTTTAGGAAAAAGTTATTTTCATTTTTTTTTTAATACTGAAACAACGAAAAAAAATTTCTTTTTCTCATAGACTTCTATAGTGAACAACCCTAAATTTCAGGGCTCCCTGAAACGAAAACTAACCCGGTGACATATTGTTTTTATTGGCTTTTTGAATTCATATGAGCTTGTTCTTTTACAAGGCAAAGTTTAAACAAAATGTTATTTTCAGTTTTTTTCCCAGTTGAACTTCATGACCAACAAAGGACTATATTGAGGCCTATAATAGCTGTTAGTCCTACTGGGCAGTCTGTGGTCTTGATCCATTTTCATGTTGCTAACCAGAAGATGACATCATCATGAACCATTTTTGTTTGATTCATTCCTTGTGTACATTTTCTCACTGCAGCTTGTTACCCATGGCAATGCATGAAATGTTAATTAAGACATATGCCATAGTAAATATATTTTCGCCTGTTTTGCCTGTGATATATTAACATTAGGCTAGGTATTAGTTGTTTTCGGAGCCTCTCGCCATCTTTGTCTCTGTAGGCAATTGCTTGGACATTCCCTAACATCTTATCCTGGGGGAAACTATGCTGTAATTATTGATTGAATAAACAGTTTATATCCAATTATTGATGCACCTAAATACACCTAGAAACACCAGATTAATAACCATACTACAGATATGATAACTGAAATCAGGTTGACAATGCAGAAGAAAGTGCTTGTTCTTTTAGCTGACCATTGGCAGGGGAAGAAGGAAAACTGTGCCAAGGCTTGGGCAAAGGCTGTCTTAGTCACAAAATCCTCAGTTTCTGGCTAAGTAATATGTAATTATCTCAGGAAGTTGGTAAGTGACCTATCCTCTTATCATACCTTGCAGAACCCACTCATTCACCATTAAAAGCCATGATCTGGGCACCCTGGAGAGGATTAACATCGGCCATGATGATTCAGGTTGTCGTTCAGACTGGTATCTGACCAAGGTTGATGTATCGTCTAGTGTGAACACGGATCGCTACACCTTTCCCTGCGATCGCTGGCTTCGCGATGAGGACATAGCTGTTGAACTCAAGGCTAAACGCATCAGTAAGTGATTTGATTTGAATACTTTTTATTTATTATTTTTTTATTCATACTTTGGGTACAGGAATCATTACATGCCGATAGGGTGAATCTGATAATGTAAAACCATCAAGATTACAAATCAGTTTAGCCTCTATGGGAGTGCAATTACGAGTAAAGTAATCAAATGTACTCCATATAATGACCTTCAAAATGCTAGAATATATTCAATACCCCGTCTTGAATTTGAATTCATATGACTTAAGGTGCTAAGCCCCCAACAAAATCAGAACATTCCTACTAAGATATCTTGTGTATAAATCACTTTGAAAAATATCAATTTTGCGACTTGTGACTAATTTTTCTGAAACGCATCACATATGAAATTGAAATTGTCCTAAGCACATTTCTCCCATGTTGCTTGCAGAGTCGAAGGTGCTAGAAGATGTGTGATCAACATTGTTCTCACCAATAGAAACAAATTGGAAATTCACCTGGTACACATAACTACAGGAACCCCTGCATGACCACAGGCCCTTGCCCATGGACAAATGCATGCTGCTTGCTGCACCTTAGCTTTTAACATCTGCAATTATTCATAATTAATAACCAGATGAATGGTAGTAGTTTCCTGATAGTGCCATGTCAACATTGTAACATTATATTGTAGCCACAGAACCAGTAAGGAGGGATTGTATGAATACCACGCTAACTGATTGAAGATGGAAATCAAATTAGCAATATATGGGTCAGATTTTTAGAAAATGTACAATTGGCAGATCTACATATTTAGTAAATTCTGCTAAATTAGACTGAAAAATGGTCAAAACTAGGTATATCTGAATATATTGGGTATTGCTTCGATTCGAACCATCTGTGTGGTTGTGTTAAACTAAATTTTGAACATTATTATTGAAGATAAATTGTACATTTTCTGGGGATTACACCCATTTATAATGCCTAACAGTTGTATAGCAAAAGTACCACAGAGTGTGCTACCCTTTAAACTGCCACTCCACCAGTGTAGTGTCTCCTTAGTGGACACTGCATCTCCTGGATGTAAGAAGTGTGACGATGGAAGGATGTGTGCCTGAGTCAAAGATACCACAGATCTGATAGCTTTGTTTGTTTTATTTCAACAAACACAATGCACGCTGCCAATCGGACCCTCTATGGAGGCACAAGCCCCAGCTTTTTTTGCTCTTTTTTTTAAATGTTTTTATTGGCCACATTTCATGACAGACTGAACAGTACAGTAACATCGTGGTGACAGACGAAGCCATTTACACCAACCCTTGTACAGTACTGTAACATCCTCACAAATGTTGATACTTATTGTTAGACCTGATGAAATCAAACTTATGAAAGCAAAATAATAGTGAAGGCCATTGTCCACTAAGCTGATTCTCATGCCACTCTTTTCCACTAATTTTTTTGAGAATTGCATTAGATGGCCCTAAATGATTGCAGATGATGGCAGATGATGATAAATTTGAAGTTGTATATGATGAATAGTATCAGATTGCTGCTTGAACAAACATTTGTTTTGTTTTTTAATATCATTGCTGCTTATGCACAAAATAAAAAACTATACAAATCTCCATGACTGTCTTTCTCATTATTGTATGACATACTAGCAGTTCTACGGATAACAGAAAATATAAATTAAATGGTTATTGTAGGACTGGGCACTATCATCTTTCACCCACCTATAATCAGCCAAGAGTTTAAAAGTAAAAACAATCAGGAAAACCGTGTCCAAAAAAACCCCATAGATGACAAGAGAATTTGGCTTGACCAAGGAGAAACAATTTCCCCCGACTAATTCCACGGTTTCTAGGGTCATATATTCAGTTTCAATCCCATTCCCCAGCCGTCATATGTGAGAAAAATCGTTGTCAAGTAGCACTTTGTAGCACTTTGTCTACAGCGCACTACTAACGTGTGTAAGACTTCAAATCGACTGGTACACTATTGCGTCCTGGCCAGCATATTGGGTACAGAGGACTTATGAGCACAAATCAAGTGCAATAAATTTTCCATTAATATTGCCGTCGAGTTCCATTCTATATTTATTATATGGGCATAAAACTTGATCAAATATCATCAGATATCACTGAAAAAGTATGAAAGAAGTATCAAAGATAATCCAAGCATCGCCGACTGTGTGGATTTGTTTACATGCTGCCTTTGGACTCCACGGAGACAGCAGAAGTGCAGAGATAACGTCAGAGCTATTTTAAGACAACTAAACGTTTATAGTACGCGTACTATATGAATATTTTAATTGCACCCTGCTTTTTGCAACCCTCAAGAGAGATGCAGTATGATAAATCACCCTTATTTAGTAGGAAATCCTCCTCCTTCCGAATTTCATTTTGTATATTCTGAAGGGAAATTGCTATTTTCTTACTTCATAGGAGCAGTACTTTTTCACGATAATTCGGCCTACATAGTCTAGCCCTACAGCTACCCGTTCATTTCACCTCAAATGTTCCTTATTTACGCTACTCACCCATATTGGTGAAAATATATGTATCTTAATCTACAGGAAGGAAGAGTTGTTCTTTCTGAATTTCTACTTCATTCTGATAGGTTCTGTATGCCCTAAATAACGTTTTTAGCCTATTTCTACCAATCCCTTCAGTTGATGCTATTTCACCAGCAAAACTGTCAAAGTGTCCAATTTTTATTCACTGATACATAAGTAAAGTTTCCTTAATATTGTCCTTATAGTCCGGAGCCAAATTTGGAAAAGGTGCTTTAAAAAAAGTTTCTAGGCATTTTTGGATAGAATTGTGTTTAGATATGGATTAGGGTAATTTGAGCATGCTGAATTCAAACTGCTGGATGCCAGAACAAATTCCTTTGGCATGCGCCTCAAATCCAAGATGGCTGCCACCTAGCCATGATTTCTCTTGAAATTCCAACTTCTTTCTCTAAAATTGCTATTTATCATCCAACATGGTCTTATAATACACCAAAAAACATCCTTTCTTTGACATATAGCAGATAAGAGATAGTAGGATGATATCTAGATAATCTGGTAACCATGGCAACAGAAAATACATCATTTTTGTCCTAATTTCCAATTTTTCAACATAAAACCATTGGTTTCGGATGACAATCACTGTGTTATACCTCCTCAATCATTTTTGGGAGAAGCTCATTCCATCTGTTTGTGCATTTATATTTCATAGAATTCAGACCATGTTTTAATTTGGGTAAAATTTGATTTAATACGAGAACATCATTTTGCCTTGTTTAGCGGTTGTTCTGCTTGGTTAAAACAAGTAATGCGTATGTATTTGTTCATCATCATGGAGAAAGAACAGTTATGTTTACATTGATGTCACCATGATAATCTCTCCATTGTCAACAGTAACCATTGAGTCAGACAAGTCTCTTTGCCTTCTCCTGTGCTGTGTAGGGTAGCTCTGATTATCTACCACTATTTCTCTCCCTTCATAGGCATCTTTTTCCATATCGTGTGCATGTGTAATCTCTTTAAAATGATTGAGATTCTCTGGACCCAGTGCTTCAACCCTCTTGTAAAACGCACCATTCTTGTCTTGCAACAATTTATAAGGATGATCCCATTCAACAATCAGTCCATTATCCAATACCTGAAATATCAAACTTGTTGCATAACTGTTATATGATTCATTATTATTTTTATCATCAAAACCAATTCAGCTATATGTAAATATGACTTTTAGATATCTGTCATATTACAGATTAAATTACAAATTATTGAATCTGTATTATATTCAGTAGACACTGATATGGGGTTAAACATTGAATGTGTTCATATTAATACTTTGTACTGTATGCTGAACTAATGTTCTTCTCTGTATAACTGATGAGTTTAACAAATTAATTACTTATAATCATATTTAGGACTAGAAATGAGTGGACTTTAACTTCCCTAAAATTCCCTAAATTTCATCATTCACTATTAAACAACGCTTATAGCAATACCATCTCATGACGATAGTAAATATATGGACACTTTCCATCTTTCCATCTTCAAAAATCCGGTCCAAACAGTAAAATCCAAGTGACGCCTGTGTATTCTGCTTCAGTAGTCAGCCCACTTCTAAATTTATGAGGATTGACTTTTCCATGACACTAAGTGAGACTTTTGAACGACACTAGAATCCAAACGTTTCAACACCTGGACAAAGACTTGATGTCCCAACATGTTTGGATTAGGTCCCACAATCATCTCTATCTACATGTACCATAAATATATTATATACTCACCATGATTTTATCAGAGCCTCTGAGTGTCTCCAGACGATGAGCAATTGTAATCACTGTGGCTTCACTGAGTGACTCATGGAGTGTTTTTTGTATGATTTCATCAGTTCTGTACAGAGAAAATGCCAAATTTAACAGAAAGGTCAGTTCAGCTTGTTTTAACACAGATGTATGCACACCATCAGTTCTGTACAGAGACAAATGTGATCCGTTTTAGGAAAAGTTGCAAAATATGGATTTTGAGATATCACCATATTTGAAAAGAGGTGATTAAGCTGATTCCAATGATAGCAAAAATTTGGACGGCTAATATGTATTGTTATATTTTAAATTTTTTTGTATTTTCGAGAAAAAAAGTTTTAATGTTTCTGGATGGGTAATTACCAGTAAAGTAACTAAATATACTCCTTACAAAGGCCTTCAAAACACAAGGATATATTTAATACAATGTCTCGAAAGTTGTTATATGGATTCATGGGACTATAGTCCTAACCCTCTAAAAATCAGAATATTTCAATAATGAGATCTTGTGACAAAAACACTTTGAATAAAATCAAGTTTGCGACTTGTGACTTATTTTCTTGGAACAAATATCAAACTTAACAGCAAGGCCAGTTCAGCTGGCTTCAACTCAGATGTATGCACACCAACAGTTATTTTACTGGAAATTCAGCAGATTGGGAAAATGATTGACTCTGACTTACTCACCTGTTGTCTACATTTGCAGTAGCTTCATCTATCAAGACTATTTGGCTCTTTTTGAGTACTGCTCTGGCAAGACAGAGCAACTGTTTTTCTCCAACACTTAAGTTGTTCCCACTCTCTCCCATATTTGCTTCAAGTTTTCCAGGCATTTCTACAACCTTGCTTTTCAGTTGCACCTTGGGAATATGGCATTATGGTTTAGAATGTAATGTTGAGTACATTAGGGTAAGCTTGCAATTAGTAATACTAGGTATTAGCCTGTGTGCATTATTATATACTGGTTGAATACCAGGTTGATTGAAGAAGCATGAATATTGCACAAGTTGTGTAGCAACAAGTGCGTTATTCTAAGTTAATAGATTTATTATATATGCTTTCAACCATGAAAATACAATAGATTGGATAAATTTCAGCGATAATCTGAGTAAAATAAAACCACATTGGTTGCCATGACAACCCCACATAACTCACTAGTGAAATATGTTAGATATGTGTAACTGACTCTAGATACATTTTTTTCAGTGCAATGCACGTATAATAAGATATGATAATATATATCGTCAGAAGTTGAGAGTTGAGAGCTTACTTTGTCTAAAACAAACCAGAGTCTCTCATCTTTGAAGACCCCATGTGGATCAAGATTGAATCGTAGTGTGTGGTTAAACAACACTGGGTCCTGTAAAATTGAAAATTAATTAATGTTAAATTGTGCCCAAATGAAGTTAAATGACAAATGGTGGCTATATAACAAGATACATCGATAATCATATTGGGACCCAAGGTAGTCTGAGCTTAGGACGTTGATGGTGTGTATGTGATGGGGGTTGGGGGCTAAACAAAAAGGTTTAGATGCCAGTTTAAAGGTAAAACATGGAAATTGGATTAGATTTGATAGATTCTATTCATTTGACACATAGTGGAGGCATCAGAGCACTGGAATAGCGCCTGTCGTGACCCTGGGGGGTGTTTCATAACTAATAGTGGGAGCTAACGATTAACGGAAACTGCCATTAATAGCGGCCCTCCGCTAAAGTGTTTCATGACTAGTAGCGGAGTGGTTTGGCCGTTAACCCGCCGCTAAAAGATACTTGAATTAACGATCCCAATTTTGGTCATCGTTAACTCATTATGCACACATGTGTAGGCCTATTTGTCACTCCATGTAGGCCTACTTTTAACAATTTAACTAGCATAGAAAACTACATGTGAATCCTACCGTGATATATCTAGCAAAACCAGGCTATGGTTGTGATATACCAGTATTCTTATTAATGATAATCAGCAAGAGGTACTAACGATGTTTGGATAATTCCAGGGAAACGATCAGTAAACAATAGGCCTACCCTGTCATTCAAACTCACCTCACAGACCCTCCTCCCTCATACCACCCTCCCACGAAGTTAAAATTGTAATTTTTCCACTAGGAATTGTTTCATGAGAATCAACCTATTTCCTCCTCTTGGGTAGGTCTATGGCTTAATTCTTATGTTTTCATGACATCCATAGGCTACATATATCCTCCTGTTGGTTTGGGTTTCTAACGTTTTTGTATAGCACTAATTTGGAAAGAAAATATCATAATTAGGCCTACTGGGATGAATAAACTACAGTCAAAATGAAAGAGGTCCATTTCCGTCCTTGCATTTAATGAATAGGCCTATAGGTAATGTAAACTCTTACCCATTGATATCTGTTCTTTTTATCGTTTTTTTTTCTGTGATCTATTTTTCTTTTTCTTATATTCTATCAAATGGTAGTCATAGGCAGTGTGCCGCGCAGCATAAATGTGCGTCAATGCAAAGGGAGCGTCACAACGTTACTAAGCAACTGGACGTCACTTGTTGTCTGCTATTGTGTCGTGGTGAAATATTGTCCCCTAACTGGGCACCGTTAGCAGTGGAGGCCTTAACGGGGGCTAACGGGGGCGAGCGGAATTTTTTCGTTGACAGCGGAGTGTAACGGGGTTCAACGGAATTATTTTTAGCGGAGCTAGTTCTGCAACACTTTAGCGGGTGACCGTAATTTCTTCCGTTAAACAAATCTCCGTTCATAACGATTAACGGATATCCGTTATTAGTTATGAAATGAGCCCCTGGGCTAGGATTGAGCTCACCACAGTTGCTGCAGTACTGAATCTATTAGTAAAGTGGCTTAGTAGATGTATAAAAAGGTTCATGCATGTAGTCACATACAACCAAGGGGCAGACTTAAGACAATTATCAAATTACCTGAGGTATAGTTGAAATAGAACTTCTGAGATCTGCTAGCCCAATGTCTTTGATGTTGATTCCATCAATATTAATTTCTCCATCTGGCTCTACCATTCTCAGTAATGTCACTAGCAAAGATGATTTTCCCGCTCCTGTGCGACCAATGACTCCGATCTTAAAGAGTATATAATTTATTTCTGCCATTAATTTAAAGGTTACAACATTCTGAAGAACACTCTACTGTATTAAATTCAAGGAGAAAATAATTAACCAAGAAAAGAAAACAAGTTATTAAACCCCAGTGGGTTGTCTCAGACCTTTTCTCCAGACTGAATAGTGAAGTTCAAAGGCCCTAGGGCTGGTTTTTCTTGCCCTCTATAAGTCATTGTAACATCTTTAAATATGATCTGTCCCTTGTGCGGCCATTGTGGCAGTGGTCTGACATCTTTATAGTCTGGTGCCTCCTGTTCTAACTTTGTATACTGCTGTATTCTTTCAATTGAGGTCATCTGGAAAATTACAATGACATTCTTTAAGAATACAAGCATGAGATCAGAATAGTTACAAATAGTTGAAAGAATAATTTTATGCAAATTTGGCAGAAAGGACAAAATGTAGCCTCTTTGTCACTCAGCCTTTGCAGCCATTACAAGCCAATTTAAACATCACCATAAGTCTGTATCAACCAATATCCTGCGGTATAATGTAATGCGACAATACATCAATATGCAGAGCTTCAAGAGCATTCTGTATCACCAGACTTCCTGGGATAGTTTTCTTCCGTACCTAATATTTTTCCTAAGCAGTACAATCAGCGGAAATACAGCCTATAGTGCATTTTTCAAGATTGATGTTAACTTAAGAACGCATAATTAAAAATAAAGATGATTCTTACAATGGTGGTAAATTGTGCAATGTAGATGTAACCAGTGCCCATGGTCATGATACATCCTGGCAGGTAGACAAATGCCAGTCCTACTGTGCTCTTGTTGTCACTCCCTATAATATTATGACAAGCCAATATATAAATGTTGGCAGGAATCAATTGGAATAATGAAGGAATTAATAAATGCAAGAGAGAGCTGTTGAAGTTCTTTATTTCCATCTGGTGCTTCTTGTGAATATAAATTCTTACAGGTCCATGCATCCTAAGCAGAAATAAAAAAGAAAAGCATTTCCACATCCTCTCCCTTCTATAGCTAGAGTCTCTCCCTTTTAATTTACCGCGGTTACTGTGTCAGCTGACCAATAGCATATCATGTGGCTGTTCAGTTCTCCATACTTTGTACACGCCCCACCAACTTTCATATAACCATTCTCTTCAGGTTAAATTGTGCCCAAATTAAGTTAAATGACAAATGGTGGCTTTATAATGACATACATAGATAATCATACTGGGACCCAAGGTAGTCTGAGAAATAAAAATCTATTATTAATATTATTATTTAAGGAACACTTCACATAAAATATGAATCTATAATTCCACTTTAAATGCATGAACCTCTAGGTGTAAATAGATCTCTTATCTCTTGTCTCTTGATAATTATTAGTATAAAACCCTCTACTTCTCCTAACATCAATATATGGGTCAGATTTTCAGTAAATGTACAATTCAACTTTGCCAATCTTCTCAAATAACCCAAATTTCAGACAAAAATAAAGTTCAAAATACAGTTCAGCCTAACCAAACTGATTGCTAGAATAAATGCAATGCAGAATATACACGAATTTACCTAGTATTGACCAAATTGCAGCAATATATCCTAACATCAATATATGGGTCAGATTTTCAGTAAATGTACAATTCAACTTTGCCAATCTTCTCAAATAACCCACATTTCAGACAAATATATAAAGTTCAAAATACAGTTCAACTTAACCAAACTGATTGCTAGAATAAATGCAATGCAGAATATACTCGAATTTACCTAGTATTGACCAAATTGCAGCCTAATTTACCAGAAATTGCCCAATGTATACAGCTGCCAATTGTACATTTTCTGAAAATCTGGAAAAATATATTGGAAGTATATCAACATAATTACATTTATATGTTTTCCTATAAATCTTGTGAGGGCTAATTTTCAAGGCTTTTTGGGAATAAGGTTTGCATGCCCACATAAATGTTTATAAAGCATGATTCAAGTGAAAGGAATAAGATTAAAATGCTTACATAAATCAATGTTTATAAAGCATTAACTTAATATAATTTTTCATCAACTATTCATCAACACATCCATATTAAATCTAGCTCTTCCAATACTTGGATATTTCTAAGTCTATCAATATTCATCAAAATTCACTTCACATGAAAAGATCCAGATACTATTGTCTGTTGTCCATATTATGCCTTTTGTGAGTAATAAAATATTTATGGGCATGAATAATTATGTCAAAGATCCTTCTCCAAGTAACGAGGGATCTAGTTCAACCATCAATTATATGTATACTCATAATAAACCTTTCATAAATAAAAATGTATATACTTACCTACATTGAAATCCAATAACAATGCAATGAAGGACAGGACGAGTAATATAATTGACATAGCATCAATCAAAAGTACCAGAGCTCGTAAGGAATATGTGTAATTGAACCATGACATGGTATGTAGATCCATTAGTCTATTACATTCTTCCACAAACATCTTCTCTTTCTTCATAGCTCTTATAACCGTTAGTCCGTCCAACGTCGAGGAAATATGGGAGTATGTTGGACTCCGCACTATGAGAGATATTATATTTTGCAGATAATTAATAAACCGATTAGAAATAGATGATCAATGCTGAAGTTAGAGATATAAAGGTAAAACTGCATTAGTCCATCTTTAGCAATATTGCAAATTGATCAGACCATAATCAGTGCACCCTTCAAGTAGTATGGTATACTCCAGTTGAGCTAGCCTTGAGCTTCAATTTGATTAATACAATAACAATGTATTACTATGGTCATAAAGGTTAGGTGCTACCTGCCTTGGTTCACCACCTACAGAAAAAAAATTAATTAGCTATTATTTTTCAACTATTATGAAGTTCTAAAACAGCCAAAGACAATTGTGCTTACTGCTTGCTTCTAGTCGTTTTGTCTCCCTAATGGCCGGTATTGTAAAGATGTAGGCTAGAACTAGTATCCCAATGTACACTGTAACTGGGATGAGGCACCAAGGGTTGGTAATGATGATATACACAAAAGCTTGTAGGCATGAACCCAGCGTCTTAAATAGAGAAAATAGGGTTATAGTAGTTATTGCACTCATCATCAAATGAAAATAGATAATTTAATAAAACAAAACTTTGTCTTTCCCATCATGTATTTAATTTGCATAGATAATTAACACAAGCTATGACATGATCTTAGAAGAAAGTACCACCTTCAAAAACAGAACACCCTAGTTAGTTCTTGAGGTAATATCAATGTCAGGTAGGTTTGTAATATGGTGATTAATAAGGGTCCTGGAGCACAACTCTCTTTATTGGCCCCTATTATCACTCACAAAAACAAAAAGTTGTTCAGGCTTCAGGCTGCACAGGCTTCATTTTAAACCGTCTAAGTTCAAACAAACTCATACCAGTCCAGTTTTAACCTGTTCCACAATCACTACTAACAAAACAAATTATTGTCTAATCGTTACCGCGTGATCAAAGTTGATCACGGGGGAAGGGAGGGGAGGGACTGACCACAAGGTCAGGGAGGGGAGGGGGTATTGATTAAGAGTGGGAGGGAGAGGGGAGGGGAGATAACCACATGACCTGGTCACAACACAAGGGATTGGTCAGGTGGGACAGTGGTCGCCGATGGTTCAGCACATATATAAGCTTTGTTTATAGCTGTGTGGTGGAATCCCGCTGCTATGACGTCATTACAAGCGTGTTAGCAAAGTTACCCGAAGTTTACACGAGTACGGCCGAGTGCGAGGAAGATGGGTTTAGCATTGGAAGCTGGTAGAGATCCCGGTGGAGATGCCTTGGGAAATGACAGTATGTGCATTTATAGTTCAGTAAAGACGCTATTGACCCAGACGTTTTGGCTATGAAAAATGTTAAGGAGGACAAATCCGTACTTTGTTTGTCCTGCGGACTGCGAAAACATAGGTAGTTGGGTGATTGAGGCGACTTTTCTAGACTCATTTGTAGCCTCCGATTCTCGGTGGCGCGTCCTGGCATCAATGGGAGAATGCAGGCATCCCTTGTCTGCCACTAGCACTGATGCGTTGAGTATGTGGAAGAATTCCCACAGTACCTTGAAGCTGAGGATATTTTCCTAGAGGAAATATTCAATGAAGGGTATCCACCAATCGCAGAACCTGAAGATTGGAACGACTGCGAGGGCACTTCTGAGAGTGTAATTCAGTTCAGCAGTGAACAGTTAGACACTGTGTCTTACCACTGGGACAGACTTTAAAGTAAAACTCTGGGTTGGAACACTTGCTGGTCATACAGTTCAATTATGGTTGATAACTGAGGACACACATTATAATAGTGGTTTCTGGGCAATGATATTGCCAGAATCAATGAAGTAATTTCTTTCCCGCTCTCTCCAAACCCTGTCCTGAGTGCTGCCATATTGCCCCATGTATGACACTAACTCGGGCCTGTTCATTACCGGTATGTGGTCAGTGCATGGTCACGGTCTAATGAGTGTGAGAGTAAATAGTAAACAGTACAGCAGGCACGGTGGAACAGATAAAATATTGGGAGGGGGGAGGGCAAACTTTTTTGGGAGGGGGGGGATGGGGAGGCGGGGAACTTGATTCTCTTAGTTTTACATGAATGACGGAAGCCTCTATACCTCTAGAAATGGTGGAAAATTTATCATTGACTGAGTTTGTGAGAGAAGAGATAGAGTCAGTCAGGTTTTCAGTAGTAGAAAATACAGTCCTTGAAGGTTGTAGGCGCGGATGTCAGTATTGTAATGATAAACAATTTTGGAAAGAAGTTTGTCACGTTTGTAGCCGGCCGAGGCGTCTTGACGCAGATAGGTGTCAAGGTGGAGGGGAAGTTAGGTTAAACCTAATAGCCAAAATGAAATCCACATTATTGTGGCCGTTTAGAAGGATCTGCTCTTTCTCAGAGAAGATCACGCCATATTTAACAGGGATTATAAAGCTTTATAATATAATTTAAATGGTGTTGATTGCAAAGCTTGGCGTCATCTGGTATAATTAAACAGAAGGCTTCTAGGGATATAAAATGCCTTTGTGAGTTGTGTTATACTTCATTATTTAATAGAATCAATCGGTGACTAGTTTAAGTATATTCCATAATTATTATTCATTCCTCAGTTACTATGGCTGATTAAGCAATAGACATAAATAACAACAAGATTCTGTATGTGACAAATCATTATTTGGCCATTAAATTTTTTCAAAATGTATAAGAATTGCTATAGTTATTTGCGGGGGGGCAGGTGCCCCCCTTGCCCCCCCCCCGACACATTCTGCCGTGTCTGTATGGTACACGTGGCTGTGCAGCCAAGTCAACATGGCTAGTCAACAAGGTGGTAATGAGAATGAGGAAGAGGAAATTTATTCCAATCCTCTTTTAGGGGTTGAGCAAAGAATGAGATCCATGGAGTCTTTCCTTTGCCAGAAGTTCAGGTGTAACACCCATATGCCTCATAGATAGGCATCAATCAAAAAAAGGGTTTGGCCAAACACCTTAGGCCAACAGAAGACGGAAGTGTGCTAGTGCTCTGCTGACGTCATGTTCTCATAGCACTCTGGGAATATTGTTCCCGCCAACATACCGGATAATAGCCAGTTAGAACAAGACGAAATCATTCCCCAATTACTTATAAATGATTGAATTACATAGTGCAATGTACAGAACATCAAATTGTAGTTTTTTCCAACGTCTGAAATGCTATTATACGCAGTCCAGGGTTCCCCTTTAAGGGGAAGAAATAGTGATAAATAGATAACAAATTTTTGAAAAACCTGCACAAAAATTGGTACGTTAGGTCTATTCCATATTCTCTAATAGAAATAGAATACTCAAAATTAGCAGGTAGTAGTAATTCTTTTCGGTAAGCATCCATCTAGTAGACTTTCAAAATGGCACTAGCAACGCCCATTAATTGGGAGTTAACAGCTGCAGAGGTAGCTGCACTAGATGAAGAGGGACGCAAAGCTCACTATCCAGTGATAGAAGTAGTTTGAAGGCATACGGAAAGACATGCAACTTAGCTGGGTTCTAACGATGGATCCAACAAAGAAACACTCAGAGAGTGGCTGGAAGGGTTGGATAGAGTAAGAATTACTGTGGGAGCCCATGATCTTATAGCCATAGAAGCACTACTACTGTTGACACAGGGATCTTTGGCCCGTTGCATTAAATCTTTTCTGGATGTAGATGGAGAAAACAATACATGGGAAGGGTTACTACAAGAAATAATTTAATTGTTCATGGGAGAAGAGGAAACTGTTCAACTTTGAGATAAGCTGAAGGGGGTCCATCAACTTCCATACGAAGACATAAGAATTTACGGCCGCAAATATCAGAAAATAGCTCAACAAGCTTATGAGGCAGACATACTGGCTTTACCTGTAATTCAGACCCAATTAGCCAGAGATTTCATACATGGGCTCACAGATAGACAGGTGCGGTGTGAAGTATTCTGGACTAGACCCAAGACCTTGGTAGAAGCAGTTAATCTGGCCTCAACGGCAGCTTATACCTATACGCTGGCGGATACCCCAGTCAGAGGTGCAATGAGGGAGGAACCTATGGAAATAGGCGCCTTGTATCAACCTTTAACAATTGATCGCTACATCTTTTCATGCAAACTGATCTTGGACATACCTTATGACACAATTTAGATTTGGGAACTGAAACAAATCACTTCCTTGGGGAGTATGTACATTAGTTAAATGTGAAACACAAGTAAATGTGAAGATTGATAGTTAGTCATCCAATAAGCATTACTTGCCATAATCGCTAAGATGATGGGCATCAGTAGATAGATGTCCATGAAAGCTGTATCTCTCGAGAATCTGTTTAAAATTTGACCTGTAAAGCAAAAAAGTATACTGCAGAAATGATAAGAACTAATTTACTTTTTGACATTGTTTACACTTTACAAAACCACTGTCTATGTTGGAAGGTATCATCAGAACATATGAGAGGGGAATAAAGCTAAGGAAACAAAATCTCTGTGTCTGGTTTAATATCCCTTTGTTGAAAAGCTGTAAATCAAACCTGGGTTTATAGTGATAGCTCTTTATCTCATCCACAACAGATAGCTGGAGCCACAATACACAGTAATTCACTACATGTTATGTATAACAATAACATTTATGTCAGAAAAGGGTGGAGCTCCTGGAGCTCTGTTAGGCTTAGGTCATTCAGGGGGTACTTGATCAAGAGAAATAAACAAGTAGATAATCTAGAAAGACAATCAAATGGGATAAGCATTCTACATGACCAATGAATCATGAATTTTCTTATAGCAGATCCCCGCAGCCAAGATTCTATGTGATCAACAACTGCAATCAAGACGTAACACAATCTATATAATTAACCATGATTGATCAGTAATATGTCAAAGACAGACACTAATAGAAATTAAACCAACTATTACATTTTGTAGGCCTAAGTATACTTTGAATACACTTTTTATGCCATATTTTTTTCAAGTTATTGAATGATTAATAGCCAAGGCATGTTGAATGTCGGATGTTGGATGTTGGATGTTGGATTTGCAGTCCTTTAAAACATCCTATGGCAAACATTTTGAACTCCTGTCTCACATTCCTAATAATTACAAATTGGAACTCACCGACCGGACGTGTTTCAAAGAAATGTGAAGGAGCCTTGAAGAGCTTCACAAACATCTGATTGTAGAGATTGAAGCTTGCCAAGTTGGTTAAGAGCATGAGTATATTGTAGGCAATGATCAGCCCTATCAGGACCAGCAAGGCCAGCGATCCCAGAGCATAGAGTGAGTTAGTTGTAAGTGGAGATGGGCTGAAGAAATCCACAAAACTATTTCCTGTCATTTGGGTCGCATTCTTTTCAGATAGGCTTGAGCTGTTGGGAATTGAAGGGATTAATTTAAAGCTTACAAATGAATCTTCAATTAGGCTTCCACTATTAAGAAAGAACCAGTCAATTCCATTTAGTGTTTTATATCACAACATAAAAGAAGTGAAGTCACTTGATGTCTGTCATATACATACAATTATGTAAACATTTCAGGGATGTAAACCAAGTAAACATGGTATAGTTGTAATGTAAATATATCAAACTCAAAGTGAAAATGTGTGCATCATTACATGCAAGGAGTATGATGTAAAAGGCCTCTTAATGCTTATTCTTCATGGGGAAGAGCGGGACTCTTTTTTTCTCATATTGTGTGAACGTTGTGAGTGAATGTCAAGGTCCACCTTATAGTTGAATACCGATTGGTTTCTTTCCCCAGATGCTGTCAGCTCATTAGGTAATGATCTTTGTGGATTTGAAGATTATAATTTTGTATGGGGAATAATGCTTGGAGAAGAGATCAGACCCTAGACACTTATTTATAATTGGTACTTGTTAACATCAACACCAAAGGATAAAAAGATATAATCACTAAGTAAACATAAAAATGATTATTAGCCGACCTTTGGATTCTGGGGTGTGGTGGATGAGGATAAAATGACTGTTTTGAATGGAATAAGTAAATTATTATTCACTTTGTAGGACATTATTTAGCTGGCGGTGCATCAGTTGTTTCCGGTTATTGATTTACCTCATCACCTAGTTGTTTGTTGTCGATGCTGCATTCAGTTTGAAATGTGTATAAATGATACTGAAGTCCTGGTCACCCAAAAGTCTTTCCTCCACTGTTTTCGATGGAAATATTAGCCATTTTTAAGTAATTAAAGCCTAGGCCTCCCAATATGGTGACAACAGTAGCCATCATGTAAGTGTTGTGATACACTAGCCGCCACCTAGCGTCAACCGGGCGCCACAGGCTTAGATACTAGGCCAGGCTGCTAATACTACTGCTGTATGGGTTGCTTCAGTGTTGGTGGCACCAACTGGTGCAATGTAAAGAAACTAAGAACCAGAAGTGTCGATTGGTTGGATCGCGCAACTGTAGAGCCTAGGACATTAGCGCCCAAGGACCGTAGCGCCAAAGCAGTGGGAGCTTCAGTCCAGCTGCTGCATGCTACCATCTGGGCACTACGATCTTGGGGCGCTAACGTCCTGGCTCTGTTGGTTGCATATAATTGGTGGAAGGTTTCTTTGTTGACAGAAGGGATAATGTGGCCAAACTAACCGATGTGGTGAGAATGTACTGGGTGTGACTCTTCTCTCCCCAAGAAATGAAGCCAAGCTTTCAGCAATAAATAGTGAAAAGTTGATAGAAAAAGCTAAACTGATCATAAACCAATGGAAAAGAAGAAATCTTACAATCAAAGGTAGAATTCTCGTATGTAATACATTTTTATTACCCATATTCCAGCACATGCTGGCCTGTATAGCCCTTCCCAAGAAAATCCAGGAAGAAATACACAAAATCATGTTGGACTTTGTATGGCAAAATAAAGATCATAAGATAAGCACTGCTTTCTTAGCTCAAAAAGCTGAGGACGGAGCGCTAGGTCTAAGAATTATAAAAGAGGTAATAAATACGAATCGGCTCAAATGGGTCCAAAGAATTTTACAAAGTGGCTCAGGCAAAGTATTTAAAGCAATGGCCACCTTTTCCTCCCCAATGTTAAAGGTTGAGGATGTGTTACTATGTAGAAACATGCCTCGAAAGATTTTAAATGGCTTTTATCAGGAAGTTTTCACTATGTGGAATGAGTATTATTATTGTAAAGAACCTACCACGAGAATAGAAATATTAAGAGAAAGGATATGGTCTAATAGACTTATCAGAGAAAAGAAAAAATTGTTTTATTACCATAACTGGGAAAAAAACGGAATTGTATGTGTAGGCGATTTAGTTAATCAACAGGGTAGATTGATGTCAAGCCTTGAAATAAAAAGGCAGTACGGGTTTATCCCAGATTTTTTCTTAATGAAAGACCTCCGAAAGGCAATACCAAATGAGTGGCTCAGAATTATACAAGATTCTCATCCGTGTGAGGATAAAGGGAATATTGACATGAAAATTAACAGCAAATGTGTTAATATCCTAATATGTTCTAGCAAAATACTGTATAATGCGCTTATAGAAAAAATGCCTGTGAAAAGGGAAAAACTTAATTCTTGGCAGAAGTTATTGGAATTGAGCGAAGTCGAATTTAAACAGCTTAATTGGAAGAAGATCTTTCTAAATCCTTATACAGCCACAAGCGAAACAAGATTACAAGTGTTGCAATATAGGATTCTTCATAAGACCATTACCTGTAATTATTATCTGAAAAACGCTGCAATTAAAGACCTCCCAGTATGTTTGTTCTGTACCGAAAGGGATGATATCGTACATTTTTTTCTGACATGTAGAAATACAAAAACCCTATGGCAAGATGTGTTCAGCTTCATAGACTCTATAGGCTACTTGAACGAAGACATAGGTGGTAGGAGTATAGTCAAAAGAAAGGAAGATGGATCTTTCGATCTGACGAAAATTAATATAATGTTCGGTTTTGACAAGAAAGGTATCAATAATAAAATAATCTACTGGATTGTTCTAGCAACAAAAGCTTTCATCCACTGCCAAAAATTATTCCATGAAGGAATGATAGGATGGCTGTTTTTCAGTTATGAGCTGAGGTCGAAATTATCAATCATTTTATACCAGAACAGCTTCGCAGAAATTGACATAATTTCTAACATAATAGAAAGTATAAGTCAAGCTGTTAATAAGATAAAGTGTATAAACGAAAACAAAAATTAATATGTTTATGTTTTTCTATTTTCTATTCGATCGTCAAATGAAAACGTGTGACGGACCTTTGTATTTTTCAATGTAGACTGGTCCAGGAGAGAGATGAGATTTGTTGACATATTGAATAAAAAGAAGTTGTCGCAAAAACAAAAAAAACATTATAATTATGTTTACATGTGTGATATTGATTTTACAGAGCTAAATAATTGAACTAAATAAAAGAATGTTATGGTTTAAAGTGTGTAAGACATGGTGATTTGGATGGTAAAGGCTTGCCTAGGAAGGCGGCGTTTTGGCTCAGTCAATTCTGTGTACCAGATGTAAAATAGTAACCCATGTTGTAGACAGGAAGAGATAAGTTATTTGAGTTTGTCATGCCATAAGTGCATCTAAAATGATTTTTAATGAATCTAAAAGTGTCTAATATTTGTTGAAATGTGTTTAAACAGTAGTATTTAATCCAAAGATAGGCAAAATGAATCCCATAATAATCACTAGGATTGTTGCGTCATAGTGTCCATTAAAATATACCATCAAAAGTAAAATAAGATGAACCCATACATTTCAAAGATGGGGACTTTTTATCTTTGAGGTGAGTAACTTGTAACTGTCACATGTCCCTATTGACTGAATACAATGTTGTCAATTGGGCATAATATCTTCAGTTATGGGGTACTGTAAATGAAAGACCAGTATTTTATATTGGGCTTCACAGATAACATCAACCTCATGAATAACCCTTTTGCATGCAAATTAACAAAATAAAGTACTTAAAATCGTCTCCCTTTTTGTATTCTAATAGGTAGTTAGGATCCAACAGAATGTTTGGTTTGAGGGACTGCATGTAGTTGAAGGTTCAAAGCTGACTCATTTCAGACACCTTCTCTTGCTGTTCCCTTACTTTAATGTGCTTTATTTTTGTTAAATCATAACAAACTATGGGTCCCCCGATTCCAAAAGTTCTATCGGGGGATTCTCCCTCCTCTTCCCGTCAGAACATGGGGAACCTCCTAGGAATTCCCTTGTTAATAATGACATTCAAACATTTGTATGGAGGATGTAGAGTTACAACAATATCAAAGAAATGCAAGCTTCAACGCATATTTATATGTGTTCAGACTTTGCTCTGTCTTCAAATATGTCCCCAGGGACTATTTAAAACATAATTATAGAAAATCTCTGGCTATGAGCGTAATCTCATCGTAAATTAAATAAAAAAGTGAACAGACATTGTTAAGCTTACCTTGATACCAGTAGCCAATCAAAATAGACGCCTGAGCCCTACAAATTAAGAGTCAGAACAAATTAAAAACCTTTTTCTGTTTATATACAGGAAAAAGTCAAATCATTTCCTTTTAAATATTGGTAACATCTACAACTGAGTACTATATACACTTTAAAGCTGCATTCTCAGCGATGATTACTAACACATTTACTCATTATAGGATTATAGGATTAAATGTGTCAATATATGTTGATGTTATATGTTTATACAATAGTTACTCATATTATGACTAATAGGACTGGATTCATCAATATTTTGCTTCTGTTATATGTTTATACAATAGTTACTCATATTATGACTTATAGGACTTGGTTCATCAATATTCTGCTGCTATTATATGTTTATACAAGAGTTACTCATATTATGACTTATAGGACTGGATTTATCAGTATTCTGCTGCTGTTATTTGTTTATACAATAGCTACTCATATTATGACTTATAGGACTGGGTATTCCGCTGCTGTCAAATGTTTATTCTATTCAGGCAGCTTTTCCCAAAGGCATTCCCACGGGCATGGCTGTGTATTTCCATGCGGTAAGCTGCGTAATGCCAAAAAGCAAGGAATGCATGGCACATCCCTGATTCAAAGATGGAGGGGGGTGATAGAAGAGAGGGGGAGGGGGAGAAGCAGAAGGTGAGGGGGAGAGTGAGGAAGAGGGGAGGGAGAGGGTGAAAGAATCAGAGAGGGCAGGCGAGGGAAAAATGGTATGAGAGACAGAAAAGAGGGGAGGGGGAGCTGCAGGGAGAGAGGGGGTATACCCACCTCAGTTTCACACTAAAAGATAAAGGTGGAGTTTTATGAAGCACTGCGGCAAAGACAAAGTCCTGTCCAGACAAAATCCTCAAAACTTTTATTCAATAAAGATTTACACAGGAAGGAAAGGAAAAGCACATGGTTGTCTCTTCACATAACTTACCATTGCAAATGTATATAATACCAAAAACAATGGTAAGAGGATGATGCCTTTTCCTGCCTGGAGATATCGCAGATAAACAAGGCCACCCACCCCTCCTCTCTCATTCTTATCCTCCTTGTCCACTTCTATGTGAGGTTTCTTTGAGAGAAAATGAACAGTAGAAGAGGTGTATTAAATTAAATTAAATTAGCACATATACAAAATATTAATAGTCTCATTATTAATCTCAGCATTTCCATGAATACATGTATAATGGGATAATAGCAGAAATTAGGCAAAACTTATATGGTGTTCTACTTTTTGTATTTCATTATATCTTTATCAGGTACAGGCCAAGACAGGATGAGACTATATGTCCCCACTGTCCGGTGAGGTGGTCAGCATTGAAATGTTCAACTCTTGGAACTTCCCTAGCAACCAGTGTGTGTTGATCAGAGGTTGAAGATGTGTCTGTAGGTACTTTCATATTAATAATACATTGTACAAGGACACAAAAACTCAAAGTTCTATTTCAATGCAGCCAGGAACGCCAGAATCTCTTAATCAGAAATAATTACTCCAAGTGATCAATTCAATGCTATAGTCTTCCCTACCTGTCCCCAGTCATTGTGAGTTGTGTTACAATCCTCCTCAAAGAGATCAGGTATTGAATTCTCATAGTTCTTTTCCTCAGTGTCAACATGTGTTTTTATCTTCTCAGCCATTTCATTATAGTTGCCACTGCCAATGATTCTACCCTTCAAAGGATGAATATGAATACTTTGGGTAATAAAACATTATCCCTGTATTAATAAATGATAGAAAAATCCATGAGTTCTAATGGGATTGTGGTATTTGTTATCAATCATACACACTGATATTGAAATAGTTAACAGGGATAAGAAGTTGTGTTTAGCACAGTACAATTTTAAACAATGATAAGAATTACCCTCACTTTAACAGTGATATTCATACAAAGGAAGTACACTAATACATTCATATATAGAGGACCAAAAGTACAAATACCTAAGTATCTAAAATACAGTTTATGGTTGTAAACATACACAGAACAAGACAGTAACATTCATGACTTCACTCACCTCCATCAGAAGAATCACTCTATCTAAATAAGGCAGAAACTGGAGTTGATGTGTCACAATTATTCTGCTTTTACCTTTCAGAAATCCATTGATACACCTAGATTTGAATTAATTGTCTTTTATCTTGAAGGAGAGAACATGAATTAATTTTTGTGTCATTGATTGAAAGAAACCAATAATATACTTTATATACATTCCCTTCTTATTAGACAATAGTTCCCCAACCTTAGTAACCCCAATGAACATTCATGTAGGAATAAAACAAACCTGTCACTTACTCAAAGAATATTTCCTTGGCCGTTTTGCCATCCACTGCTGAAAGTGGATCATCTAGGAGGTACAAGTCAGCATCCTGATACACAGCCCTGAATAAATAAGAGTAAGACGATGCTTAAAAGCTGTAGCACTGCCACTTTGCTCGAGAGTTCTCTGTTTGGGTGATAATAATGATACTATTTTACTTCCTCATTAACACAGTTACATTTTTTCATATAAGGAAAATGATTGACCTTCTACAGGCAGTGCAGGTCTTCCGTCTACAAGTTTTGATCAATAACTAATTTCTAATAGAAGTAAAGGTAACAATGTGGATATGGAGGAAGTTACTTCCTATATGAATTATAATATCCTTAGAAGTTGCCTTGGTTGCCTAGTCATAAGTTAGGCTTATATACAGTTATTATATAATTATACAGTTATGTACAGGTTGTCTTGATTTCATGCTCATTAATGATTTTGCCTCTTTCAAAATGTTAATTTGTATTTTGATATTATTAGAAAGTGTCTGTGAGATTCTAAGTATTCTGATGGTTCATTTGGTAATGTCATTAACAATATTCATTTAATCGCTGACCTTGCGAGACCAAGTCTAGCTTTTTGGCCTCCACTCAGGGTTAATCCTCGTTCTCCAACCACTGTTTTATCTCCATGGGGGAAGTTACCCAAGTCCTGTGTATCAAATTACATGTTTAAATGAACAGCCTGTAGATTTCCATGAAACTGTTTATAGAAGAAAAAAAATTCTCTTTCTGTTTTTCTGTTGCACCCGATCAGCTCACTTTTGCCACCACATTCATCCTGTGACTGTTCAAATTTAATTGACCACCCTGGCATCAAGTCAATCTCCACCATTTCTTTCCCAGAAATTCGAAATCGTCTAGGCACGAGCATAATTTTCTGCTTTCTATAAACATGAATATCCTGCAAAGGTGCGTTAATTCCAGGAAGAGCAATGCTACCTAATGCACTGAATACAACTCCCATGCAGCCATTTTAGTTTGGGTAAAAGGGTGCATTACATACCTCAACAAGTGCACAAGCTGTGATGACCTTCTCATACCTCTCCTGGTCATACTTCCCACCCATCAGTATGTTGTCTCTGATGGTCTCTGACATAATCCAAGGCTCCTGTGGTGCATATGCTACTGTGTTTGGTAGTTTAACCAAGCCTTTGACATATACTAGCTCCTTCAGGCAGGCATGTAGTAAGGTACTCTGAGAGGTACCAAAAGTTAATGAAAATGATCTAGTTAGGATGTTCCTTATTCAAAATGTGAAATATTACACCTTACACCTTGATATATCAATTTGTTGAATTCATGCAACAAAACCACAAAATAAAAGCAAAGCTTTTCCTTGTATATATAACTATTACCTTGCCTGACCCAACCTTTCCTGCAATTCCCACTGCTTCACCCTCAAAAATGAAATAAATCAGAAATTGACAACAATTATAGTTCATTAGATTCAGAACATTAAATGTTTTAGTAATCAGGGATTTCAAGGGGCAACATTGTACAAAATGTTAAACATCTACCTGAGCAATTTGAACATTTACATCCTGCAGACTGAATGACTGGCCTTCCTGAAATGCGAAAAATATCAGATATACTGCAGCAGTCTTGATCAGTTAAAAGCTAAATATTTGTCTACGTTTCTAAGCCCATTTGACCAGAATTTTGCATCATTTTTTCCATCCCTATGGTGGGTTCACTTATGATTCCCTACTGGCAGCTGTTTTCTCTTGATGACAAAACTTCACCATTTATACATAGCTGAAGTAGAATGATGATCAATTCCGTCCTACAATCTTGAGCCATCAGACCCGTTTTTTTGTTAAATAGTTCCTAGGGTGATTCCTGTGTTTTGATTGTGATTATGATAATATTTTGAGTATATTTGGTCGGGTTGCTTGTCATACTAGCTGGGAATGTAGAATTCATGTATAGTAACTGAGACAAAAATAACAAGACAGGCAGCATGCCCAGGAATACTACTCATTAAATTCTACAAACCCTTTGTCAATATTAAAAAGTTATAATGAAGAATTATCTCATCTTATCTCAGCATTCTGTATTAGGGTAAAACTTACTTCTTGTAGGTTTGGCCATTGAACTGTTAGCGAGGAGAATGTAAGGACCTTGCTCTCCTGCACCTTGGATACTTTGTCTTCCAACCCATGTTGCCTTCCTTCAATCTCCTCCATTATTAGAAATTTCTGTCCTCCGAGAAATATGTCAAATTAATCATTAGAATTTACATATGTGTTATTGCTGGGGCCTGTTGTATAAGTTCTTTTTTGGGAGGAATTCCTTCACCTGTAGGGAGGAGCAGTATTCTTTCTATGTGCCATACCCAGCTGGTAGGCATAGCATAATACAATGCATCTGTATTCCCCACAGAACAAATGAAAATGAGTGTAGGAATTCCCCCACATAAATTTACATTCCTTAGCTTATGCACTATAGGTCCCACTAGGATTGGGCCCACTTTGTGACAAAGACCAATACCACCCAAGGTAATATTAGTAAAGATTGAAGTTGAGGAATAAAGCGAGTAGACTCAAATTAGAAGTTATTAATCATTTTAGTCTCTTGCAGAGATTTGGAGTACCTTGATCCTGTCTGAACTTGTTATCATCTCTGCATATAAAACAAAGCTAGAACCCCAACAACTATGGGCATAGTATTCAATGATTCGTATCAAGCCAAGAAGGGTGATGGTTTGCTGAAATCAAATCAAATGAAAAGCACTAGTATACTGTCTTCATGGACAAAATGTTAATATCACTATACATCATATGGTTATCATAATAAAATGTGTTTCGATTGATGGTGTATATGCATTTGATTGTTTTAATGTTGTTGCTTTTAGCATTATTAACCTTACAATAGGCAAGTTTTGGAATAGCTAGATTTAACACTGGCTAAAATATGTCAATTCAATTAGTAATGAGTAAATGCATGAGAGTAATATGATGCCTCAAAATAACAATGAAGACTATTACAAACCAGTTTGTTATATACTATATTTAAATAGCTACTCTGAACAAGAATGTAAAAGTCTGAGCAAGGCATTTATATTTCATAATTTTCACTCACCACAAAGGTAATTGAGTGACCTATACAGACCAGAATAACAACGACTATGTATACTGTCAACTTTGTAAAAGGGTAACCAAGGAGCATGGACAGGGCCACTGCTACAGATCTTCTAAATTGTACCTCAGTCTCTTTTCTGCAAGAAGATTTGACACTGTATTCTAATGGATGTCTGATGAATGGACCATCGCAAACTGTTCTTAAGGTTTTTAGTGCCTGACATTAAAGGCCAATTATAGAACCAATTTGTCTAAACTGACTTACTTTCTGAGCTTCTCTGCTTCTTCTGCATACATCTTCTCCCAGCAATACATCTTGATTACTTTCATTGCCTTGATTATTTCATTCATCAGCAGGACACGTCTATCAGTCCACCCAGCCAGTTTCTTCCTAAAGCATAGAAGAACTAGGTAATCTCAAACAAATCATTATGAGTATTATGGTGGTTAGCTTAAGTTTCCCTGTTTATTCTTTTTGCCAAGCTTTTTCAAATTGGCTCCAAAATGTGTTTTTGCCTCTGGGCCTGGAAACTGCAAAGTATGCAATAAATACCTTGAGAAAAGAATGGCCATTCTAACCAATGATAAACAATGCAGTCTTACCTTAATTGTCCAGATTTCCAAGATAGTGTGTATTGTATGGTCAAACCAACAGTTACTGAAGCTAGCAGAACGAACACAGAAACACCAAGGCTGAGACCTTCATATATGAGAATAGTTGTGATGATTATTGGCACTGTTAACCAAGCACTACTCGCTGTAACAGCCTGCAATACAAATCAATCCAATGTTTTTAGAAATTATGTTATTTATCTTTCAATGGAATTTCTCTTAATACAACAACAAAATAATTGGTAATTAGCAAAAACTTAACTAGTAAAATCTGGCAACTAACATATTTAAGTATAACAAGTAGTGGACAGGTACCATTTTTTGCGGCTAAGTATTGTTGTATCAGGATGATATAAACTAATTATAAGTACTGTTTGTTGCAGTATACTGTAAAAAATTGCATTCTTTTGCGTTGGTCTACCAACCCCATTAAGCCGCCCTCCCTCCTCTCCAGTGTGTACGCTTGTTGACCTAGCAACCTGCCCAATATAACTATTGTTCCCGGCGATAATCTAATCAGTGAGATGGGGGGAAGGGAATAGAGGGAGGGGGGAGAACCTGTTGCATTGGACTTGGGTAGGGAAGGGAGGGGGGGGGCTGAGGTCAATGAACATTTATCACGTGGACACTGCCTGATCCTAGCATGGTGGAGAGCTGGACAGTTGGCCTATGTGATGGAAGAATACCTCTCAGCCAATTAGAAGGGGACAACGCCAGGGAAACATTTCTAGGAATCCTTTGTCTGTAATGAATTGATTAGTATGTTTTCGAATAAATAAAGGCTGAGACCCCGCCGTAGACAGACCTTGCTGCCTGGCAAAATTGACAACTAACCTCCCACTTCTACTCTACTTCATACAACACCAAACCTATGGGCAAATGCTCTTAGATTCATACAGTACATCATACATAAAGTCCAGTTGGTTTGGGCTGTCTAAGCCAGAGCAAAGCCGGTTATAGTAGCGAGGCTTTGATGTACCGCGTTTCACTGAACGCTGGCAATAACGCGGCCTGTGGTTTAGGGGAGTCCCCCGATGAGTCATCATATCTCCTCATGTCTACGCTAACTTAGTGTGTCCTGCGTTGCCCATTTACGTAAGCCTATATCTTCATTATGAATGTTTTATTTACCCGGAATTAACTTGTATAAGAAAGATAAACCATTTTTCCATGTATACAAAGTACAAAGAGTCTTGCCTATACGAAAATTATGTTTTGAAAGTGTTCTTACAGGAGGGTTGTGATGGTGTGTGTTGGGTCATGGAGGGCACGGAGGACATCTATAAGTGGAAGGAATCACAGAGTAAACACCTCCCTCCTGGGTAGATATATACATCTTGACCAATCAATATAAGTGTCTCCAATACATGCTAAGACAGTCTGGAGGATGTGTTGCATGTAAATTTATATTTCCCAAAAACTTTATCAGTGTGTTTTCAACAGAACAGAATACAAGGTATTCCTGTGTCTCCCTGTAGTAGCCCTCCATCGAAGGGTCTTTCTGCCTCCTGGACGCGGTGAGAAACCTCCGCCAGCTAAGGAGGGGATTTCCCCAAATTTCTATCCCGCGTTCAGCTAACGTTGGCAAGCAACGTGGTGCATCGAATCCTCCCTAGTGTCTGTTCTACTGATACTGTTCTAGCAAGTTTCTTAGAATATTGTACATCATCAATCTAACTTACCAAGTTGAACGCCTCCAGGTCTGCAGAGAAGAGACTGATGATGTGGCCAGTAGTAGCCTCCTGATAGGACTTCCTGCTCAGCTTCAAAATCTAAGTAAACATTAGATATTTTGTAAATATTACTAATCATCAAACTTCATCTGGCTGGACTCCATTTTGGCCTGGTGTAATCTACTGTTTAACACTTTTACGAGGATTAGTTCTTCATGATCATCAAGCTTTTACTAGTGCCTCAGTCAGGGAGGAGGTGAAAATGCAGATATATAGAGCTTCAAACCCACAATCTTCAATTTAGGTGGAGCCCCAACAACTCCTTTTTTATTAAACATTACAATTACAGTATGAACCTCAGATCCAGATAAGCATACTAACAAGGGTTTTGCTTGCTTATACAGTACTTTAGTATAGGGAATTATTGTTCATTCCCACCACTGGTTTCTCCAACCCTGACCCCCGCCAAATAATGAACGTCCCTCTGTGTTACAGTCTTACAAAACCTCACTTAGTAATACTTTCTCATTACTCTAAACACATCTATTACACAATTCAAAACTATAATGTTTATCATGGTCACTTTAATGTGATCTCATTAACCTGTCATGATCAACTTAACATCCATCTATATTTTTGGTATTTTGGGCCATAATATTTAAGTCTAAAAATACACTGAGGAACAAAGTTTGCATGATGAAAACAACAGGTATTTGTTACAATGCATCAGTCTAATATGGGGTATCCACTAGCCCAAAATATAACCAACTATACCCATATGGTGCCCATAAACGAAAATGGAAATGTATGGAAAATGGAAATACAAATAACTATATGTGTATTATATAATTTCCTCCTACATTGTATGCCAACAAGATGAAAGAAATTACCTACCTTTCTATACATGAGAGTACCCAACACCACTTTCATTCTTAGTTCAATTATCAGCAAAATTGTCTTTGCGTTGCTGGTCAGTATTGCATTCAATATACAGAGGACTATCAACACAAGAAGAAGTATCCATACTGACTGGGGAACCTTACCAGATGTGTCAGTATCTAATACACTGGCCATATACTCCACAGTGACAAACATCAGTAATCTGCAGATAGACTGACATTTCATTGAATAAGATCAACTGATTTTATGAAATATTTTCATCAAGGGCAGCAGGTTTTAATGATCATTTGTTTATCAAAATAAAGGAAATTCACCAAAGCATTTGGTAAGTCTAAAGTAACATGTTTAGAAACATGTGCCAATATAATGCCAGCAAAAACAGTTATTCCTAAAATGATCCCTGAGGGTTCACTTGAAATAAATATTGGCACAATGAATACTTACTGAGATTAGTTGGAGCACATAACCCACAGTTATTTACACACTTGGGATTTCAAAAGGAACATCTTCAGAAGTATATCCACATATGATCATGAGAATGCAAGCAAGACCAGTTATCTCTAAATTGATCCCAGAGGGTGAAATCAATATTGAAACAATGAATACTTACTGCTATAAGTTGGAGCACATAACCCAAAATTATTGAACGATGGTAATGTCTGAACAGAAGCCAGAACAAACTTCCTTTCCTTCTCTTTGCCTTCTCATCCAAGTCAAACCATTTTCTATTGAAAATCAAATTTTGCAGAATGATTGATCCTTATAGCACCACCAGAAGATGGAAATGCGAATCTATTTTTCTTTGGAAATAGGGGACTTGCATGTGCACTGCGCATGGGATTGATTTTGTTCAAAAGTGACATACAAATCATTGGCAACATTTTAATGAAAATTGCAAATTATTTTCACCAATATCATAGCTTGTATAAATCATCTATGAAAACCAAATGCATGATGGGAAATATTAAGTCTTGTGTTATGGATACATGTATAACACATGGATATTAACACTAGAGCATGGATAAATATTCCATGATGAACATGGTATGTTTTTTATTGATTTTAGACCATTAGTCCCATAATTACATGCGATTCAAGATTCAAAATGGCGGCTATGCAAATCTGCTATTAACATGAAAGTAAATGTTTCATGAAGTACTTCTATATTTGTCTATAATCAAGATTTCTTGATGGCCAATCCCCCAAGACGAAACATACTCTATAGAACTACCTCAGATATTCATAGATATATTCAATATACAATTGGAGTTCAGTACACATACTCATGCTACTAATAGTGCTAAGCACCCCAAATATGAAACACTTAAGAAATAGCATTTTTGTGAAACTTGTGACTAATTTCCCTTATTTTAATCAAGAAAGTTCAATCAAACAGACTTACTGAACCAAGGCTGTGTGATTGTACTCTGCAGTCAAGAAGTCCAGTGGTTTGTGCACATCAGCGGTGGTAAAGGGGCGTGTGTAAGCCACTTTAAAGATATTCCAAGTCCACCTGCATTCATACATATGACATTCGTTTGGCTGTCATATCATTTATACATCAACATATTACTTGTAATTTGATCAGATGAAGTGCACAGATGAACTGACCAAAAAAATTAGATTTATCTAAATCTGTAAATCAAAAGCATATTTCTTATTCTGTTTACTTTGTTTAGCAATAGCCAACTTTTCAAAAAGGTAGAAGACAGATTTAGCAGTGGTGACTATGCCCCAAGGACAGGCTTAGCTGTGGGCACTATCCCCATCAGCTAATACCTTCACTATAGGTGTCAAACTTTGCCTCCTTATTCTTGGAATACAATTTGCTCTTTGACTGGATAGCTGTTCCAGGATTATCAGATCACATGTTGGGAGTAGTTTTACCTAAACTCAAGTACATTTTACCCGCTAGATCTTACAATATAACAACTTTTGTCATGAGAATCCATCAAAACATAGGGTGAGAAGAAGCATGCACACAGGGATGGCAGGGGAGCGGGACACAGAGACCATGCATAGACTTGCAGTATGCCTCTAGGGGTAAAGAACTAGTGTGAGTGTACAGTGCATTGTACATATATAGAGAGGGACTGTGCAAGTCTGGTGACCAGCTGGTTGACTGGTGTGGTCTGCCCCGGTCCCCCTGTCAGAGCCTGTCCCGCTGCCCCTGCCTCAGTGTACGGTGCCCGCATTCCAGCCACCACTTTAGCATTAATACCCGAGGTTTTGGCTGGTTTCCGGGGTCTATTGCCTTGGGGAACATTCGAGGGCGTAGCCCGAGAATTTCCCCAGGCAATAGACCACGGAAACCAGCCAAAACCTCGGGTATTAGTGCTTTTAGACGCTATTTGGTCGGATTCAAGGAACCCATATAATACCGCGACGGCTGACCGAATGAAGCTTCAGCCACAACAGCCAATCAGAGGAGCATATTCGCTAATGTTTATGTTCAGCCAGCCGGCCTGTTTTCGCAAGGTTCCGCTGCTTGCTATCCAAAGCATCGGACACCGCTTTAATCGAAACCTACATGATACCGCGACGGCTGGCCGAATGAAGCTTCAGCTACAACAGCCAATCAGAGGTGCGTATTCCCTAATGTTTATGTTCAGCCAGCCGGCCTGTTTTTGCAAGGTTCCGCTGCTTGCTATTCAAAGCATCGGACACTTCCGGTTCTCGAATGCCGTGTTGCGTGTGTCTAGGGACTTAAAAAAGAAATAAATAAAAGATTTGAATCGGTAGAAATGATTTAAATAGTGTTTGAGCCCGATAGCGAAGATTTAGTGGACGGGAATCAAGCAATAAATGAATGGCGAGTTCAGAAGCTATACGTGCGACCGGAAGAGATGTGGAGACCCTTCGGCATAGCCACTCATGTGCACATTCACTTGGCGTTGCATTGTGTACGGTGGCCTATATAGCGCACGGAGGATTTCATTCGAAAGTGACCCGCACGTCAACAAACTGCCGTGTCCGTGTGTCTAGGGACTTAAAAAAGAAATAAATAAAAGATTTGAATCGGTAGATCTGTTTTAAATATGGTTTGAGCCCGATAGCGAAGATTTAGTCGACGGGAATCGAGTAATAAATGAATGGCGGCTTCAGAAGCTATACGTGCTTACGTTATAGAGACAACCCTCAGCCGCGCAAAGACCAATCACAGGGAAGAATCCAGGTGAGGAAGTGGCGTTGGAGTGGTCTATAAGGTAAAAAATACCCCCCAGAATCAGACCAAATCGCGTCTAATGGCCAGTAATGACCTGCGCACTGAGATCATCTTGGCACATCCAGTTACCTCAACAATAATTCGTGAAGGGCCCTATTGCTGTATGTATGTACCGTATATATACACCTTCTAGCATATGATGTCAAAGCTTCAAACCCTTGTGGTTAAACATAAATATAGCTGTTGACGCTCTGCATATACTCACACTTGTACACTGTTTTACACATCCTTTGTTCTTTGTACTGTTTTATTCTTTACTTTTACCTTTACTACCTACTACCTTTTCCACATATCATATATTTAAGTAATCAAAATCAGTGCTCGGTGCTATATAACCTACTGTAAATGTGACTTGGAGATACAAATCTGTTATTATTAGTAGTATTATGTTATTGGAATGGTAACAAAAAACTACCCTACAACTTTTTTTCTTCAACCCTAACTAAGATTAATAGAATCAGAATAGAAGTGATTGTGCCTTTAGAGGAAGGTGAACAAGGTGTACCTGAGACATATTATTACTGTATTAGTTTTTTTTTTTTC
Source organism: Sthenelais limicola (assembly GCA_942159475.1). Taxonomy (NCBI): domain Eukaryota; kingdom Metazoa; phylum Annelida; class Polychaeta; order Phyllodocida; family Sigalionidae; genus Sthenelais; species Sthenelais limicola. The sequence goes on along the minus strand of OW804101.1, from coordinate 8,544,445 downwards.
TTTTCCATCCACCACATTGGGATAAAAAATGGTGTTGGAATGGTAACACACAAATTCCTCAACATTTTTTCATGAACACTTTTTGGGGCCATGTGATAGAATGTAAAGAATTGAATTCTTTTGGGTTGGTTTTACCAGCTAAAATGGCCGTCCCTGCCCACTCCCTCTCCCCCCTCCCCTCTGCCTGGGCCTTGGCCGCCACGCGGGACCTGGGTGGAGAGGGGGGAGGGAGGTAATGCTGGACACCTGTTGTTGTGTGTATACATTCTTGATTGTCTAGCAACCAGAAATAGAATTATCTAGTGTTCCCTGTGTCCCTGGGTCAAGGGTAATGGGAGGGGAGGGGGGGTTGAGAGCAAGGGGACCAACTATCATGTGAACAATGCATGGCCTTGGCATGGGAGAGAGCTGGGAGGTCATGTTCATGGGGTAGAGGGATCCCTCTCAGCCAATCATGAGGGTACACGCCAGGGAAAGCATTGCTAGGACCCATTGTTACTGATGAATTGGTTAACATGTTTGACTATAAATAAAGGCCAAGCCAAAGCCATGGAACTAGATCTTCACACACCTTGCTGCCTGGCTGAGACTACTATCATCCGATTTCTCTGACTTCATCATTTTATACATAGAACACTGAATCTCTGGGCAAATTGCCATTGATTTCTCACAAGAAACTTAAACAATGCAGTGTGCAGGTGATTATGGATACAAAAACAAATGTGATTACTTTCCAAATGTTATTAATTGGTAATGATATCAAGGAAAAAGAAAGTTGACAAAAAATGGTTATTTTGTGGGATTTTTTTTTAATGTGGAAGTTGGAATCTTGCAAAGTAGGGGTTCCCCAAAAAGCATTTATCAGGCTGCATTCAGTAAACAAAGAATTACTAACCTACAACATAATACTGCATTCTCATATGCTTACTGTGAATTAATTGTCTGTGGCCTTCAAAGAAATAAGAATAAAATGAAAAGTAACATTCAAGCCATTAATCTAGGTAAATCTGGACTTACAAGTAAGTTGCCTTGAATGCTAAACTAGCGTTAGCATAGGGAGATGTCTTCCTTCTGATGTCCATGGTTTTTATAGGAATGGTGTCCGTTTTAATGAAGTTATTACTGTAACAGTTAATGAATGAAATAAATGTAGCGTTTTACATGGTCTACTATTAATTAATTTTATTAATTCATTTCATAAACTTTGAATTCCAATTTCACCATTTAATTCTGCTAGGATTTGTTTATTTCCTGTGATGCATCATTTTTACCCGTTATTCATTGTCAGGACATAGTGTAGAAAATAAACTAGTCTCCTGGGTCAAGAGCAAGACCAGGAGCAACTCTACCGGCGGAGGGGGCGAACCCTGAGCTGCCTGCCAGGCCGGTTGTTATGATAAACCTTATAAGGGAGGGCGCGCTAATGAGTGGTTAATGAGAGTGGGGAAGGGTCAGTATGATCCTTCATTGTTAACTAATTATAAGGAATATTAAGTTGAATAATAATGTTTGATTGTGTGATTGTTTTGTTACATTGATATTTATGCTAATTAGAATTATTGTATTGGTCTGGCGCTCATGATATTCAATAACAATGTTTGGTGCCTTCTACCTCCCCTCCCCCCTGCTATAATAAATCAACCCAAGGAGAGAAGAGGGGCTAGCCAATGAGGGGGTAGGAGGGGGGAACGAGGCCGGCCAGGTGAGGATATAAGCAGAGTTTTTTTGGGAATTGAAGGTTGATTATTCTACCAACCAAACCTTGACTTCTTGACCCACATCTTAACAATAGTTCAGATTAGCGGACCATACAAGAGTGCCTTATCTGAACACACTGTATAAAACAGGCAAAGCATGTTATGATATATCAATCCTGAGGCTGGTTTTTGACCTCATTGTGTTTTATAACATTTATGTAAAGCATTGATCTTTGGTCATGATGCAGACAAGAGTCACAAGACGATCACGCACCCGTATTTAACCAATCATAGCTCGGGATTAATGTCACATGGCAAGCATGAGACCATACAAAAATAGTATATGGGTCAGATTTTTTTAGAATGTACAATTGCGAATTTTGTGACCTTTGCATATTATACTGAATGGATACCGCAGACAAATGAATCGATCTTAATGATTTTGGTATCATTGGAAAGGGGACATCCATAGCTTTATGAAAATGTGCACATTGGTGACCTTTTCATAATTTTTGTATGAAAAAAATCACTTTCAACGTTGATATTCTTATAAAAGCACCCAGAATTCACTACTTTTTCACATTATACCTGCCCTCTGATCAAAAGTATGTGTTCTAGATACCATATTTCACCTGGTTTTATTCCCTGTACATGTTTATAACAACTTCGTACAGTTTTAGCTTTCTATTAGTCCTCATCACAATATATCAGTCCTATACTCAAAGGTCCAATATTTAGGAGTCACTTGGGCATGCCCAGTATCAATCATAGATTGTAGTATACTGGCTGAAGATATATTCTTAATATATGATTTAAAACTCCTGAAATACACTTTAACATATCCTTAATGCAATCTTGGTACAACTCGGCCAGTAAATGAGATATTAACAGGGCCATACTTCAGTGTGTACAAGATCAGAGATTTTATACAATTTGGTACCGGGTATCCCCTGTACCATATCATAATATAGAGCCAGTTTCACGGCCACTAAGGAAACTAAAATCTTGTTTATCCTATCCAAGTATTTATTTTAATATGCACACCAAATTCCAACCTTCCTAATAAATTTATTGTGGAGATATGAATGCAAATCATATCAGGGGTATACCCGGTATATATGAGGGATACCCGGTATGGAATGAAAGGAACAGCTGGGACACACATTCACACTGTTTTTATATGCCCAAGCCTTTGTTTTTTTCTTTTGGAAACCAAGACAACCACCATATATAGTTATTGGGTAGGTATTCCTGGGATTCCTTGGACATTGTCAACCAGAATGAGAGTGGCTGAGGATTATACATGCACTTGTATGGTGTGGAAATATTGTTAAGATGATTAGGAATCAGCAATCTGTGTGATATTCAGCTGTCTAATCATTATTAATATGTCTAAAAAGTTGTTTTCAACAATGCTAAATGAAACTTGTTCCTGCTATAGGTTAAAGGAAGGAGTAATGCAGCCTCATTTTAAATAAGAATCCAAGGGGGTATACCCGGTAACATCCCCTTTGAACTTGATTGCTATGTACATTTAAGAATTGTTTTTCAATAGGGGTCATGTTAAGTTAGTTTTTCTTGATCAGAAATATCATATGCATAATTCAACAAATATTTAGGAATCTGGGAGCAGGGATGTTGAGACAAATGGGTTTTTAATTGATACCGGGCATGCCTCACTAATCATATAAATCAGATAAATTATAGAAAAGTAGCATAACTACTGTACATAGGGCCCCCATATACTGTCTCAATGTTCCTTGCAATGTCTCATTCGAAGTCCAATTGAAAAATTGGCATATAAAAACAATAGATACCTTTTTAAAATATATTAAAAGAGTGGATGATACCGGGCATCCCCACTTCAATATGTGTACCCTTGACTAAGTCACTGGAGAACCTAAAAATCACCATAAAACTTAATATGCCAACATATTATGACTTACTGTATATATGGATGTGGCTTTATGCCTTATTTCCATGCAATTTATTTGAACTTGAATCAGAATCATGATACCGGGCATCCCTGGGCATCCCCTAAAAGGTAGAATTTGCACCTTTATCTTTTGTATTTTTTGCTGTAACGTGGCCTGTTCACTCCCCTAACATGTGAGAACATTAGAAATGAGATATGAAAAGTTTTATTTTTTTCATGTTCTCAACGATCATATAATTTGATTAAAAAATATCATGATCCATCACATTGAGTTTTTATCATTGATTTTAGAGCATGTATCTATTGCAACACATGTTTCCTACGTAATTACTAAGTTTCATGGGATTGTGCCCATTTAAGTAGCCACAGTGAGATGTTAGTTAATATGTACTCTTCTGGGGATGCCCGGTACATAGAGGGATACCCGGTATATTTGAGAAGGTGTTTGTCTCAGGCCAAATAAGGTAATATTAAGTCAAGGAGTGACTTGAACTTAGATCAATTATGTACCAAATATATGCTGTTCATGTACTTGCTACGTTTAAAGTGGTTTTGTCCACTTTTGTAGCCACAGTGAGAGGTCAGATATAAGGTATTTTACTGGGGGATGCCCGGTATTATATGTAAAGGGATGCCCGGTATCAAAGATGGCCTTCTATTACCAATTTTCTCAGGGATACTAAACATAATTAATTGGTAACAAGTTGCTATATTGATGGGAAATATGTATATGTTACCAGAAAACAGGTTTTGACTCCGCTTATGGCAACTATTGAAACATTATTGAATTTATATTTGAACCATATGTTACCGATCAAAACGCTCCTGTTTTGGGGAAATGTGATACATTTGCTTTCATGTCTCACATAATAACCCTGGAGGATACGTTATGCAATCGGTATACTTGTAAAGGAACATTCAATCCTCATAAGGAATTATTTTGAAGTGAAATTGAACCATTCTGTCCTGAGTTATTGAGGATTTAAGAAACTACAACTTAATTTGATACCGGGCATGCCCTCAAAAAAGATCACCTTATCTTAATTACAATAAAAACTGACATACTAAGATCTGGTGAGTATAATTGGTGCTTTTAGGTCGTGGGGACATCTATGATACCAGTCAGGAGGAAAATGAGTTTATACTCATAATTCTTTTTTTTAAAATTCCTAAACCTCAGAAAATCGCAATTGTACATTCTAAAAAAATTTGACCCATATAATACCTGTGGTTCTGTCAGTTTGTCAGAATTCTCTTGCTGGTGTTTTGGTGATTGTGACAAGGTTGCAGGATTCTTAAACCAAATAAAACTCAGAGAGATTCATTATTCGTCGGCCTCTATCATTCCTTGCTACTGCTACACTATAGTAATTGGGTGAACTATTAAGACAGGAAAGACCAACCTTCAAGCTCACTAGAAGAAGCCTACCCTTCAAGCTTCATTTCACCGTAGTTACTCTTATGTATGGATGCGGTCCTAGTATTATAATACACCAGGGAGCCTGTTGTATGAGCTAGGGAAAAGATAGTTGTTGGTGGAACTCCTACAATTGTTTTCCCAAGTATTTGGCTGGTAGAAATACAAATGCCTGGTGTTTATAGGCTATTGCTATCAGTTGGGACTGAATGACTGATAGGGAGGCAGTTTGAAGGTGAGGGACCCCCCACAAAAAAAACCTTCCTCAGATTATACAACTGGCCCACTCAATGTAATTTATATCTTGTGTACCTCATGGCATACATTCATGGTTTGAGGTTGCTCAAGCAAGATGGTTTTCTAACAGCAACTATAGATTCTACATGATAAATAGTACACATTGATGGTATGTTCATTGTATAAAGATTATTGTATATTGAACTTTGATTTTCCACTGAATCGTCAACTTTAATGCAAAGGTGTGGAAGAAAAGGGCTATCATGCTGTCTCAGGTTAACATTCATAGCTATTAGGATATTGCTAAATGGCCGACTTTTCTAGCTACTTTCCAGACAACTTATTTCCAGAGAGGCAGAGAGAGAAACTTGAGAGCTCTGAGAGAGGTCAGGAAATAATCATCAAGCTCTTCGCACAAACGACCTGTAACCCATAACTGAGGACCTGGTTTTTACATGAGGGTACACATGAGATAATAATTATACATAAGAAACAGATAGAATAGATAAACAGACCTCTAGATTATATCCAGATCTCCTGGCCATTACCTTGGTCAAAACACACGAGATTGAAAATTATTGTTATACCTTACTTATACATTTCAAGTGGTAAAAGTTAAAATTTAAATCAAAATCAAACAAAGCAATAATATCATATATACCGTAGATTTGATTGCAGTAAACATCATACTTTTGGTTATACATGAGTATGTTTACAGGTGACTCAATTTTCAGGTTTTGATTTTGATGCTTCATTGTTACTAGTAATGCATATGGTAATAATAATTAAGATGTATTTCAAGCCATCATATCTGACCTTCAGTATTAAATTGTATAAGATAGTTTCTAAGTTCACTTCTAGTGGTGAGTTTGTGCGCAATAGTGGGGAGTAAATTCCAAGCTGTTTTTGCTGTATAAATGAAACTATTTTTGTAAAAGGTTGTTTTTGAGGCAGTGATTTTAAGATTTTTTGCGTGGCTTCTGGTTGATGATTGTCGCGGATCGAAATTTGTGTCCGATCGATAAGACACTCTTGAGGATATGAATATTTGCTCGAGCCTCATTTTTTAGTTTTCCTAATTCATTATATCTGTCATCAACATTTATATAATCGACGGGTCGATGCCCATATTTGGGACCAAGGATGGTTACTCCCTTCCCAGGCCACGCCCACATTTATTCCACCAATCACAGGCCATCACCCACTTTATCATGCAAGGAGGGAGAACTTGCGAGGTAGCACCGGCTGACTGGGAGTGCCTTCTGTGATTTCGCATCTCTGATTGGCTGTTGTAGCCGGGAGGCAGGGCTACAGTGGTGCTGTCACAATCTTAGAAAATGTCATCGAACAATGATCAATACTTAAAATAACCCTAAACCTAACCTTAAATTGGTTGTCCTAAGTCAATAAAGGTAGTAGTGGACTGTCTGTACTAAAAACTCACTAATAAAAGTAATTACTTGATTGGTAAAAGCCTGATAAGCCCCGCCCACTGCGTGTGGCTTCATTCGGCCAGCCGGTGCTACCTCGCAACTTTTCACCAAAAGCCTTTATCATGATGCGGCCATTGTTCTCTTATCCAATCACAACTCTCGATGCGACACGATAATCTCAAATCATTCTGTTCACCCACTTTCAATTGCAGCATCGCCATGCTTGGACGTGCAGGAAGATAATATTTTTTGCTTTACTGTATCTGTTTATGGCATAATGAAACCAGCTTGACTCGGTTTTGACCAAACTCTTTGTCAAACTTCTTCTATTATTCATTGTCAAGCCCTCGTCCCAACATATGTTCTTTTATCTAGTTTCAACATGTATCGTATTGAAGAATTTAGGAGAGAACGTCTTTTTAATAATTTTTTGTTGGAAGATGAGTAGAAAATGTCACCATAGTCCATTATTGGCATGATTAACACCTTTATAATGTCTATATTTAACAATCCTTTACCCAGTGTTGGGAAAACAATCTTTTTAAAAACCTTTTAATATAATGTCTGTTTTCACTTTTTTGCTAAGGACATAACTTTATTTTCTCAATGGGTTGACTTTCCACCTTAGCTTATTCATAACAGTTTGCAGGTGGTAATTAAATGTCAATCTTTCATCGATAATTAGCCCCAAATATTTATACTGGTTAACCTGGGTTAGGGCCTCCCATCCAAGCATGAGATTATATGTGATTGAATTATCCAACCTCTTTTGACGTCCTGTTTTAAATTGAATGTATTAAGTTTTACTGACATTCATGGCTATCTTGTTAATTTTGCACCATCTGTCAATACAGTGAAGATATTTTTGTAAGTGTTCGAACTTTTTTGATTCATTTTTATTGCTATTAACTACAACTGTATCATCAGCATAGTGCTGAATGATTAAATTTTCTACTATTTCATGTGAATCATTTATATAAATTAAGAAGAGAATCAGTCCTAAAATAGTTCCTTTGGGTACGCCAAAAGTTAATTAAATTTTCTTGATTGGAAGTGAGACCATTAACCATTATTAGTCAGCGCTTTCTTAAAACCTAAGAAAACAGCAGAGGTGGAATTACCTTTGTTCAAGTTGTCATAGATAATTTGCAATAAGTTGACGTGGGCTTGATTCACAGATTTCCTTTTTCTAAATCCATACGGTTTTGCATCTTGAATGAATTATATAATTCCTAGGCATTGGTGGCGCCCCCTTCCTCTATAGCCAGGTACCCTCTCCCACAAACCACCTCTCTTCCTTCTTCTCAAACCTTCATAACCTTTCACATCAATACTTTATTTTTGGAAATTCTTTTACAATTGAAAGGCATGAGCAGCAACCTTAGGCTTACAAAAACATCTTTGAAAGCATACAGTACCAGGCTGCTGCAGTCAGTCTCCACTGTTGCAATTTGACAATTTGACAGAGACCAACGGTCTCTGGTCTCCCAATTCACTATGTTGCACACTTGTAAAAGTAATATAAGATTTTGCTGTTTTAAAGTTTGCTGAATTGTTGATACTATATATAGACCGTGAGGATCTAAAAAATGTTTATTCCAACAAGATCGACCCATTAGATGCTAAAATAGGGCTTGTGGAACATATTCTACCTAAGAGGTTAATGTTAGCACCCTCATGTTGGAATTACATGAAAATTTTATTTTCCTACATATTATTACTTCAATTCTTTATATCTATATTCTATATTATACACATCCATTCTATACCCTATCATGATTTATCACCTTATCATGATTTATCATCTAAAATTTTGGTATTTTCTCTTCAAAAGAATAGAATTCTTTACATAATTTCTTCTAATACAAATATCTGCTTTTTCCCACAATTTGGGTCATTCCATTATTCATATCTTTTACTTTCTCTTCATGTGAAGATCAAAGCTTAGATGTCTTTCAAAGTTTTGGTATTCAAAAGGAAGTAATCAAAGATGGCGGCACCTATGGGGGCCGCCATTATGTGCTCGAAATCTCGTGAGATCTCATCTCGTTTTAAGTCTCGTTCATAGATTTTCATTTCCATTTCAAGATGGAAATAAAAACGGAAATCAAATTCAAAACGGAAATAAAAACGCCTGTCCTTTGAAACATACTTTAAAACAAAAGGAATTTTAGTTTTTAAATGAGATGGAAAATGATTTTGAAATTCAAAATGATTTTGGAAATGAAAATTATTTTCTATCTAAAAAATGAAACTTTCCATGCGTGAGCACTCTCGTCTGCCGTAGATAATACAGTTACATAGTCATGGAGCTTGATCCGAACAGGTTATACCCTCTGCTCACTTGCAGTTTTTCCTGATTGACCGTAGAATTTTTGCTCCAGTATTAAATCAATACAGTTAATTAATCACAGGTACATAAAATGAATCCAAAATAAATTCAAAATCTGCTGTCATTCCTCCGCGAGCCTCCGAGCAGTGCACATCGACAGCAGATTTTGAATTTTGAGAAATGTATATTGATTATGGAGGATAAAGATATAATATTCCTGCCAGCCTGTCGTTATCGTTGTGCTTGAAGGGTTCGGGATGTCAATACATTTATCGAAAAGGTGTCTCAAAATCTATACAATAATATAAATTCCTTAATGTGACGTTACAGAAAGAAAATATTTTCACTTAACAATTTGTTACCAGTTATAGTCTAAAGTTGTCGCTGATAGCTATCCACAGGTTGTTTAACCTTATGTTGTTTCCTAAAATTCCATTTATATAATCCTTTGTATGTCATGCTTTTAGAGTACTATACAATTTGCAAATTACTTTGGTTTTTTACTTCGGTTTCAATAATATCTGTGATATTACAATTTCAAGGACAATCACATTTATAAGAATATTCGCGTTGAACAATAAACTGCAAATTAAGGTTCATAAAACAGAATATTACATTTTGAATCCCCTACTTCTCCCCCCTATCTATATTCCCAGTCACTGATATTCTAATACAGTGCCCAAGAATATAAGCCAACATACCCACACATTCATCACCATCTTTCTAATTGATACATCGATCTTGTTATATTCCTTGTTTTACATTCCATTTAATCAATTTATCCCCCCAAACATATGTTTTTTGTTTTCCCAAAAGATGACAAATTCATGTAACAATTCTTGATGAGACAGTATCCTGGACCTTAAGTATGTATCATAGTCGTATACGGAAATCAATCAGGATGCTGTCTATGGCCCCTACCAAGCTGCCCCCTTCATTGAATGGTGCCATATAGATCCCATAATGAAGCCGCAGCAAATAGCACCCAGTACCTCTACACTTTAGACATCGAAAGAGCTTATAAGAACTTTAGGGCGTGCCCCGGTCACTGGCCGCTGCTGGTATTCAGGTGGGAAGACTCATACTACCTGGATATTAGCATGCCCTTCGGGGCGCGCCAGAGTAGCCTGCACATGCAGCACATCGCAAACAACATCATGCAGATAATGAAAGTGAAGGGATACTACAGACTACTGTATTTGGACGATATGTTGGGGTGGGCTCGAAGCATGCAACACGCTACAGACAGCTATGAATACGCAGTCAACCTCTTAAAATCCCAACAGCCGACGCCAAAACCCAGCCACCCTCCACGGAGGTGAAGTGGCTGGGCATCACCATAAATACAGCGCAGATGACACTGCGCATACCAGAAGAAAAGGTGAAAGAAGTCCAGCAAGAGGCCAAGAAATTCATCAGCCGCAAATACACCTCCAGAAAGGCCCTGCAGTCCATCATAGGGAGGACCCTCCACTTGGCGAAATGTGTGTCACCCGCTAAAATATTTGTTAGGCGACTTCTGGAGGCCCTTAGAGACAATCATATGCCGTCAATCCGAGTCAGTGTCTCCATGAGAAAAGACATACAGTGGGTCATAGCATGTTTCCAGAAATGGAATGTAGTAAGCCTAATACCAGCAAGGTGCGTGTCCAAGACGATGTACGTCGCAGCAAACGAGAGGAACGCTATAGCTACCGCGGGAACTCGATCCACAACATGTCAAATGGAGAGAGACATGGATAAGAAAGCGGACACCCTTGCACGCACTGCTCCACACCTAGTTCATACACTTCTGGAAAACACAGACAAGGCCAATACGCTCCAAATATGCACATATCAAAAGGACACAGCAGAACTGCTGGCACATGGCTCACAACTGGAAGTTAACATGTCCGGCCCAAGGGCTCTCTGGCTCTTACAGGCCCTCAGATACATTAGGATCATGTTTAAAGTAGAGGATGAAAATGTCGTCCAATCTAGGATTAAGGCTGCTGTTCAATTTGTTCCATTTGAAAAGGTGGCTCTACCGGAGGTCTAATATATCTCAATCCATCATTTCAGACCCAGAGCTGATACAGCTCCTACTGGAAGCAGAAGATGCCCAGCGGCTCTCAAGAGCACCTGGAACGAATTCTAATCATAAGACTGCATTGAAATCATTTTTCGCGTTCACTCACAAATACGGCTTACAACCACACCCCATATCAGTACCCAACGTATGTGCATACGTGAAATACCTACAGACTTACCTACGCTCCCCTAAAACAGTCCTCAACTATGTCTCTGCAGTCAGGGAGTTTTACAGACATGCAGACATCCAGAACCCGCCCTCAATTCTCATAGGCTGAAGTTAGCGCTGGACACCGCCTGTAGGGATAAAACACACATGGTAACACAACGTCAGCCACTATAATGACTACACATCAGACGCATAATCATGGATGCTAAGTTCTTCCCGGCTCCTCAACAATACAAGTTGGCAATCCTGCTCATGTATTACCTGCGGCTACGACAATCGGAGGTCGCCCCACATAGTGCAACTCAATTCGACAGAACGAGACACACAACTAGGCAGGATGTCTACATCTCAAACAACTCTGTTATCTTCAATCAGTAGTGGGCTAAGAACCTGCAAAGATTTGACCAACACAAAACTTTAACCATACCGGCATCGCAAGACAACATAATGCACCCCGTAAGAGCACTAGAAGCAGCACTCCTCGAAGCACCCACAGGTTTCCTGGGTCAGCCCCTACTAGTTTTTCCACTGACACTCAAACCGATCACAAATACTGATATCAACTGACATTTTAAGTGGTCGCTACGGAACCTGGGCCTACAGGAATCTTCATTCTCGCTACATTCAATCAGACACGGCCACACATGCCTTCGAGACAGGCCTAACGGAAACTGAGATCCAAAGGTTTGGGTCTTGGTTAAGTAGTGCCTACATGGCATATATAACTACAAAAGGGGCCACCAAGGTCACCACACAACTGGTAACTAACCTAGCACAACAACCATCGCAACACGCTTGTCCACAGATGTCTCGACGCAAAACCTCCAGGGCCCCGCCCACACAAGAATTATAAACCTCACAATCGAACTCGGGACTACCCCTGCCTCTATATATCAATTAAAAAGGGACTCGGGCATCAGCTCTTGCTTGTTTTAACAAAAGGACTTTGTTTATTTTAATCCAAAAAGGCACTCAGGCATCAGCCTCTGCCTACAATCTCACATGGTTCCTCGAACCTCATCACACTCTAAAAATCAAAGACTCAGGTCTCGCCCTTGCTATATATATAATTTCACCTCCTTTTCTATATATATAGTTTCACCTCTTCAATTTCATATTACAATTTTCAATCTTATACCACAGGTATTCTTGGGGATTGGCGACATTTATCATTTATACTTCATATAAATTCTTATCTACTTTACCATTTTATAAAATCAACAAAATCTTATTATTATATAAAATTCTATTATTCAAATAAATGTTGAAGCCCAAGTCTCACCTCAGGTACTTATTTCTCACTACTCTTTTCTCACAATTTTAACTGGGTCTTTCACAAATGTTGAAGGAATTATATAATTCCTAGGTATTGGTGGCGCCCCCTTCCTCCATAGCCAGGTACCCTCTCCCACAAACCACATCTCTTCTTTCTTCTCAAACCTTCATAACCTTTCACATCAATACTTTATTATTAGAAATTCCCACCCACCCACTCCCTATTATAAAACTCCACGGTACCTAGCTATAAATATAATTTTATTTATATCAATAATTCATTAAATATACCCCTATTTCTATATCTGTATAAATTCCCTCCACATTTATCATTTATACTTCATATAAATTCTTATCTACTTTACCATTTTATAAAATCAACAAAATCTTCTTATTATATGAAATTTTATTATTCAAGTAAATGTTGAAGCCCAAGTCTCGCCTCAGGTATTTATTTCTCACTACTCTTTTCTCACAATTGTTACTGGGTCGTTCACGAATGATATAGATCATTTGTTTCCAAATAGTTGGGCAACTGATCTTGAATGACTTTCTCTAAAATCTTTGCTGGCATAGGGATTCCAGAAATGGGTCTAGTTATTTGAGCTTTTTTTTCAGAGCCATTTTTATGTAGCAGAGTGACTATTGCTGATTTAAATGCCTCAGGGATGACACAGGTCACAAGCGATAAATTTATGATGTGGGTGAATTGAAACACCAGAGTTTTGATACATTCTTTTAAGACTTTGTACAACATCGCCTAGAGAGACGAGCCCCTCTGGTTGGTTTGACATACTGCCAACGGTATTGAAACATTGCCCAATAAGAAGTTGAGGGAGCCATTATCGGATGGAGATGAGTCAATCAAGTCTACCTGTCTGTTTGCCGTCTTGAGTCTTGAGTCTTTACTCTTCGGCCTTAGGGGCATCTGCTTGGGCCTTGTCCTCTGTGGTTTCAACCATTGTGTGGCGAAACCATCAGGGGATCCTTTGGGAAACTTCCCTACTCGGTCCTAGGCTCACGGCACCAATGTAGTGAACTGATGATTTATGGGCACGAGTCCGTGAAATTCCGAGAAAAAATCACTATAGCGAAAAGCATTTGTTTAAGCTGGTTTTATTACCAAAATTGCACAGTTAAAACGGTATTGTGCCTGGACAGGGTGCTTAATTTGAACAACAGAAAGATCTTGTCCATAGTGTTAAGCAAATACTCCACCTACCGCCCATCATAGGGTGTCTGCAGTCTGCACTATGATGTGGGGTCTCACCCTGATGGAAACAGCTGCAACTGATGGTCGTCTCCGGCTCTAGCAGAAGTGCCCACCACTGCAGTAGCCTTGTTGTAGTTGGAGTTGGATGACAGTGTTGATGTTAAGATGTATTAGGGGCAGACCCACTACACAAGCAATTAATTTGTACTATTTATCTTTTGAGTTGAGTTGAGTTGAAATACGTTTATTCAGTACTTGACTGCGAATCTGGGAAGTCTCCGGCATAATGGGAGGTATTCTGATCCCACAGTCTTGTTACAACATATTAAGCAGAGGACAATCCCGCTACAATCATTGACTGTAGTCGGGTCTCTGCTGATTATTAAATATTTCTAATGACTTTTCAGGAGTGTATAACATGGTTATACTTACATTTGTCTTTTTTATATAAACTCAGTATATTATAACATTTGTCTAAATAAATTATAGATTTTCTTGTGCTAATCTTCTTAAGTTTTAAAATACATATCTTGCCATATATAAGTAGATCTGGCTTGATTTTTAAAGGTTTTTGCATCTATTATACGGTGAGCCACCGTCGGCAGTTTGTTCCATGAGTAGGGAATCGTAATTATAATAGATTTGTTTATTTGTTCTGATTTAGGTATTATTTGTTTTAAAACTTTTCTGCCTTGTTCAAAATTTCTTGTGTTTATTAATCTCATGTCGATATTTCGAGGGTCTTGAGCTAGACGGTGGCCTGCCTGTAATAGGTGCAATCTACGACGGTAAGCCAGAGGGAGGAGCTTCTTTTCAATGTGCAAGTCCTTTACACTGTCTCTCGTTTGTAATCTATATATAATTCTTAAAATCTTATTTTGTAATATCTGGAGTCTATGGAGTGGGGCTGAAGCATGGGCCTTGAGAAAAACATCTGCTTGGTCTACAACCGGTAGAACCATTACTTTGTATATCATGAGTAATGTGTTTATTGGGAGTTTATCTTTTAGTTTCGAAAATTGCCAGGTTTTGTAACTCATAAAGTTTGTAAATTTGGATATTTGTTCTTTAAATTTTAGTGATGAATCGATTATTGTACCAAGGTATTTGTACGAGACCACATCCTCCAATGTCACCCCACCTAACATCACTTCATGAGGGTTTCCTTCCCTGGTTTTTTGAGCTTCCCATCTCGACCCGAGGGACGGGCGCCCAAACACAGTCTGCACCTTTGACTTATTATAGTTCAGAGAAATTTTATTTAGCTTGCACCAGTTAGTTAAAGAATTAAGATCTATTTGTAGTTTTGAAGTCGTTGACTCCATATCTATGTCTGTTGAGTAAATGATCGTATCGTCAGCAAACATCTGAATGGTGGATTTCGATATATGGTTTGGGAGGTCGTTTATATACAGGTTGAATAAGACCGGACCCAGGGTTGTTCCCTGGGGAACTCCACAGGTAACGGGGAGCTCTGTTGAATGAATTTTGTTTGCTATTACATGCTGTGTACGATTTGAGAGATAGTTCTTAAACCACAATAGTTCTTTGTCCTGGATGCCAAAAGTTTTAAGTTTTGCTATTAATCTATTATGATTGACTGTGTCGAACGCCTTCCTCAGGTCGAGATAGGCAGCTCTCACAATTCTTCCCTCGTTTAAATCTTGGTAAACTTGTGACATGAATGAAATAAGGGCATCTTGTGTGGATCTTCCGGTTCGAAATCCATACTGTTTATCATATAACAAATTGTAATCATATAGGTGTTCGGATAACTGTGCATGGAATACTTTCTCCATTACTTTAGCTGGTAGTTTTATTGATGATATTGGACGGTAGTTTCCTGGGTCGGTGACTACCCCTGCCTTAAATAGTGGTGTAACCTTAGATTGTTTCCATGAAACAGGGATGTTGGAGGTTTCATATGTGAGATCTATTAACCTTTTCAGTTGTGGTAGTAAGGCTAATAATGCTGTTTTTAATAGTCCAGCCGGAATATTATCTATACCTGATGACTTTGAGGTAGGAATTTGCTTAATTATGATTTCCAAATCTCTTATTGTCACAGGCTTATATTTAAATTTGTGAATTGTTGGAGGAGCTTCATTTGATAACAGTGTTGATTCTTGTTCTGGGGATAATGAGGGTATTTCATTTGCTAAATTGTTTCCTATCGAGGCAAAATAATTGTTAAAATGGCCTGGGATGGCTTTTTCTTTGATTTCGATATCATTTTCATTCAATTTTATTATTGTATCTTTCTTTGACTGCTTGTTATCGATAAGGGGGCTAAGGATTTGCCAAAATTTCTTTGGGTCGTGTGCATTTGATTCTAAATTTTCTCTTATATAGTTGTTTTTCAAGTTCCTGATTTGATGATTTATCTTGTGTTTCAGTTTCTTTGCCTGTTCTAGCATTATTGGATCTTTGTGGTGTTTTGCAACTTTAAATAGTTTATCACGGAGTTTCATTTGTGAAAGCATATCTCCATTGATCCATTGCTTCCTAGCTTTAACATTTTTCATAGTTTTGGTTGGGCATAGTTGGTCTAAGACTTTGGTTATTTTGGATAACATTATATCCCAGTATCGATCTGTGCTACGAGTATCCTGGAGTTCATTCCAGTCTTCGTTGCGTAATTTATTGGTGAATAATTCTTGTGAGTAGTTTTTATAAGACCGACACGTAAAACTAATTTTCTGATAGTTTCCTTACTCTTTTTTAGAATTAGATAGGTTGGTTTGTGGTCACTTATGTTTATGTTTAGAACACCAGCTTTTTGTATAATAGTTGAGTTTGTGTAAATTAAGTCGATTGTTGTTTCTGTAGTAGCCGTTACTCTAGTTGGAAGGCTTATCAGTTGCCTCAAAGAGGCATGGTGTTCTAATGATTGTAGTTGAGTTTTTGCTCGCGATGGTTTTGCATAATTAACATTAAAGTCTCCTAGTAGTATTTTGTCATTATTATCACCGCATAAGTCTAATACTTCTTTGATTGATTTAATTGCATTATATAGATCACCACTAGGTGGGTGATATATATTAATTATTGTATATGCCTTAAATGGGTTCAACCTAACCGATAGTGTTTGAATTTCTATGTCTATTGTATTTCTTTGGAGTTCGTCACCGCCCAGTTCTACCTCCAGGTTATTTTTTACATAGATTGCTTGTCCTCCCCCTGTCTTTTTTTCTGTTTTTCGATCCGCTCTATAGATTTTGTAACCTTCTATTCTAATTAATTTGTCATATACCTTTTCATTCAGCCAGGTTTCATTGATACATAGCAAATCTACATGAAGTTTCTGCGATATGGCATCTAGTTCACTAGCTTTATTCAATAAACTTCTAATATTCAAACTGAGGATTTTTAATCCTTTGATATTGTTAAACTCGTCTGAGTTACTGAGTTCAAATATTTCATTTTTAATTTCTTGCGGCTTTGGGCTCGCTCGTATAACGTACGAGCGAGATGAGAGGGAACCACGCTCCACCAGGGCCCTCTCACAACTAGAATTATTTTTTAAATACCTATTGCACCTTTTGATTGAGGACTGAGTTCTGTAATTTCAATCCATTATAAATACAAGTATAAAACATACAAGCTTATGTTCTAGAGAATTTTAATCATATCATAATTGATTGCTACTAATTACGCATCTGTACTTATGTCAACTAGAGCTTTAGGGCCAACTGGACATGTAACGTAGTACAATAGTGATAGCCTTTTGGCAGCTGTGACTTATAATTATTATCATTTCAAGGTATAATTAGAACGTATCATCGTAACCTTGAGATGCACATGGGCATGTGTAAGTGTTAAACAATGTCAAACAAATCAAATAATCCTCTTTTGAGCTTTAGTGCTCTGGAGGTAAATCAAGGTGTAATTAGAACTAGTCATCGCGAGGTATAATAAATATAGAGTGAATGATGTATACTATAATCAAACCTTCACCTATAGTAATGGCCATTTGGCTGCTTAACTAGATAGCTTGCAGTTATGATCATATCAAGGTACAATTAGAACATCATAACCTTAAGAGTACATGGACATGAGTACATATTCGTTGACAGCTTATATTTATGATCATATCAGGTATGTTTGGAACATATCATCGTAACCCTGAGAAGTACATGGATAATTAAAATGCTCGAGATATAAATATTGAATATATGTTGTTTAGTTTACTCCATATATATGTGTCAAGGTATAATTAGAACGCATCATCGTAACCTTGTGTAGTAATTTAACATGTATTAATCATCTACTGTTCATCCAGGGGTCTGTTGTACATATATCAGCGATTTAGACATCATTAGTACTCAAAAGGGCGGTTAGTCTTTTGCTATAGTTCATGATACATTACTGTCCTGGAATAATAATACTTATTATAACAAGTCCATCTGGTCATTTGCAGTAATACATAATACATTGCCCAGTCGACAAGATAAAACAGTACACATACAATACAATAACCAAATATCAGTCTCAGTCGTGCCATCGGGTGGGCAGGGGAGCAGAATGTAAATTTTTAGTTAAACACAGTGTACTATACTATATTTACCAAATCTTATAGTTAATGTTAGGCAGTAACTGGCAGGTCTCTTTGAAACCTGTCAGGTAGAAAATGGAATGTCACTTAGCGTTTTTTAGTTTGCGCCTATTTCTTGGTGTGAGATTGACTTGGCGATAAGTCTCGCCCAGCTGTCCAATCCCTCGGTGGATAGGTGACATCCATCGAGTGAGAGTTTCAGGTAATTGTGCTTCTTTGTATGCTTGTGGTTGTGGTGAACCATATCATGGATAGGAGGGGTAAAGTGTCCATTCGATTTGTTTTTCTTGATGATGATTCTGTTAACTACGGTGATGGTATTATCAAGCTGCGGTTGAGTCATCTCTCGACAGGCAGGGTCTCTTGTGTTGAACCAAGAGAGGTCCATCCCGGTGAGGGTGCAGAAGATAGTTGGTGCCGTAAATGGGTAGAGGATGTCACGTGTATAGGTGTCTGCGTAATCTAGCTCGGTCTCATAGAAGTTGACTGAGTCGGCGATGGTATTGTGGGCAATACGGACTACGCCGAGGTCTTTATCCCTCCTTGTCACCGTGCACAGGCCTGAGGTATAATAGATCAGACATGGTCTTTCTCTGAAGATATTATCTTGGGCCAGTTGAGTAGAGAGCCTCAATGAGGCTCCTGAGTACGAGAATACACGTATTCTTCTGTAGACGTTGTCTGGCACGTATGGGCGAAAATAAGGGTTCAGCTCTCTTACCCTCGAGTCCCCGATAATAAATATTGGGCGTGGCGTCATAGTTTTAGTTTTCGGTCAAGTAGCTCAGGGGTAAATTC
Source organism: Sthenelais limicola (assembly GCA_942159475.1). Taxonomy (NCBI): domain Eukaryota; kingdom Metazoa; phylum Annelida; class Polychaeta; order Phyllodocida; family Sigalionidae; genus Sthenelais; species Sthenelais limicola. The sequence goes on along the minus strand of OW804101.1, from coordinate 8,525,313 downwards.
TCAGGTTTCCTAAAAGCAATTTAAACATGGATAATGAGTATTGAGATAGACTAGTAAGGTGCATATGAAGCGAGTCAAGTGAAGTCAGAATAGGTTATGGGGTGAGTTCCAGTTTCAACTCGGCGAGGATCTTGCCAAACTGGTTCTCGCCTCGCGTGCTGGTTACCGGGTCAAATGCACGGTCATTTAGACGATGCCCAGTTCCCCACTTCTTATCTAGTGTCAATTCATAGAATTGCTGGTGTTTTGAGTTCAAAAGTTTGTCGCGAATATCTTTATGTTGGATAAATTTAGCCGCTACAATATCTTTCAATATCTGTCTCTCACCTTGTCTCCAGAAATCAGTTACTTCAATCGATGCAGCCTTGGCTTTTATGTCGTATGGGTTATCGGTGAGCACTATATCCTCTGCTAGTTTCGCATTTTTCTCGCTGGTAATTGAGGATGCCTTGTAGTGTTGAAAGGCTTGCTCAACCGATGTATACAAATTTCTATTAAACCAAAATTTACGTTGATAAAAGTTAGATAAGTATACTAGCTCTCCTTGAAAGCCCAATCCTTTCGTGGATACGAAAATCTGGGTCTTAGTGTCTTCAGGCCTAGCTCCTTCTGGTAGGAGTTCAAGGTCGTTGACCTTGTACTGTTTACGATCGTAGAGTAAACAACCCGTCCGCATGGTTGGTGGGTGGGCGGGGTCGGCCTTCTTGAGTAGGTTTGCGCACTTTCTTATCAAGGCATTGTCCCTTTGCAACTTCTCTGGCACGTCTTTGTTGATCCAGAGATTCGTTTGGCCTGCGTTTTGTTTAATATTAGGTGCCAGGCGAAGTGTTTTGTCTCTCATTTGCGTAAATGTGAAGTTGACTAGGATTGAGCGCGTTTTGTTTTGATTGTATTTGCCTAGTCGATATGCTTGTTGTATATCGTCGTGATCAAAGTCAGAAATGGTTGGAGATATTATTCTGATTATGGTTTGTGTTGGATCTTCATTTTTGTTTTCTGGTATGCCGTCAAAAATGAGGTTGTTTTTGCGTGTTTTGAGATCAAGGATTTCATTTTTTTCTGCCAGTTGATTTGATTGGATTTGCATTTTATGTTGAATTTGTGTATTTTGGGCCATCAAATTATCAAATTCATCTTGTCTTCGTTTTACATCATTAACACCTGGAGGTTGAAATTGATCCATGAGCGAGGGAGGGGAAGAAGATTGTGTCAATTCTGATTTGAACGCTTCTAGCTTTGCTTCTACGCTATCTTCTATAGCTGGTTTTATTGTGTCTGCTAACGCTATGTGGAGCGCCTCGTCATTTAAGGTTGCGTCCACTGAGCCCATTATCTCCTCTTTGAAATTGGATATTTGGGTTGTAACAGATGCTTCAATATCCGATTGTATTGTGCCTTTTATTGCATCTGCTAAAAGCTCATCTTCTTGTTGTGTGGATGACATTTTATTTTGCATTTCTGTTTTAAATTCTTCAATTTTTGTATTTAAATTTGTCTCCAACTCTGGTTGGATTTGGGCTTTTACTGCAGTCGCAAGTGTTGGTATTTTCACAGATACTTCGACTTTCCCAAGTCGTTCATTGACTTGTTTGAGACTTTTATCGTATGATTTTTTGTGTGCATCTATATCAGATGTGAATTGGGCAATTTTTTCAATTACTTCGTTATTACTTTGGAGTAGTGTTTTTGTTTGATTCTCAAATTGCAATGCTAGTGTCTTGGCATTATTTATTTTTATGTCCTCCATGAAACCTGCAAGAAGTTCTTGGAGGTCTGATTTATTTACCTGTGGTGGTAGTTTTGTGACATCAATGACGTCGGCACTTTTTGCTGTGAGAGTGGGTAGTAATACTTGGGTTGATTCTATAAATGATTCTTCTTGGGTGCCAAACACTATACTATCATCAGCTGTCAAAAGTGCTTTATCGGGCATAGGATTTAGAGTTTCTGGAGAGTGAGAAGTGTTTGGTGTTATTTCAGTTTGTCCAGCTGATGGACTATCGTTCAATGGCTCAGGTGAAATTGGTGAGGGTGACCTTGACCTTGTAGGTTTTTGTGTGTCATTTTGGTTTAATTGCAGCATAGTTACTGATTCTGAATTTTTACGAGTTGTAGGTCTAGATTGAGTTTCAGACTTGTCTGAGGATCCCTGAGAATTAGGAGTAATATTGCGCAGTGTAGTGTTCAAACGTCTGTATGCTAGTGGAATAGGCTTTGGTTTGCCTACCGGTGGTGACTGTGCAGTGTCAGTGGGCGATAATTGAGTAGTGGTAGACATTTACCTGTTGTAATGACTCAAATGTCGTCTTTCGGTAATTTTCCCTTTTGATTGGTTATAGCACAGTAATCACAAAATGGTTATCGAAGTAATCCGCTGGTTATATAGTCAGTTTGTATTGGTAAGAGTACTCTGGTGGAGCGCAAACATTCCCAGCTAGCCTACACGTCTTATGGGTTTGGACGCCATGTTATGATTGATCTTTTAAAACATAGATTCTATCTACCTCAAAACTGTTGTTCATGTACAAGCGCAACACAAGAATTTATGTCATGTAATACAATCGGTATGACATGCACTGGGACCGGTTGTATAAACTAAGGAATTAGAGGGATTCCTGCACTCATAGGTAGGACAAAAGTGCCTTCTTACATGTGTGCCATTCATTCCCAGCTGGTAGGAATAACATATGAATACAATACTTTTATTCACATACCCACTGAATGAAGGAAAACAAACAGTTATCCTGAGACAGCATGATAACCCTTTACCTCCACACCTTTGTATTCAAAGTGAATCAAAGTTCAACATACAACAATCTTTATACAATGTACATACCATCAATGTGTACTATTTATCATTTAGAATCTATAGTTGCTGTCAGAAAACCATCATGCTTCAGCAACCTCAAACCATGAATGTATGCCATGAGATTCACCAGATATAAATTACATTGAGTGGGCCAGTTGTATAATCTGAGGAAGGTTTTTTTGTGAGGGGTCCCTCACCTTCAAACTGCCTCCCTATGAGCCATTCAGTCCCAACTGATAGCAATAGCCTATGAACACCAAGCATTTGAATTATTACCCACCAAATACATGGGAAAACAATTGTAGGAGTTCCACCAACAACTATCTTTTCACTAGCTTATACAACAAGCTCCCTGGTGTATTATGATACTAGGACCGCATCCATACATAAGAGTAACTACGGTGAAATGAAGCTTGAAGGGTAGGCTTCTTCTAGTGAGCTTGAAGGTTGGTCTTTCCTGTTATAATAGTTCACCCAATTACTATACAGTGTAGCAGTATCAAGCAAGGATAGAGGCCGACAAATAATGAATCTCTCTGAGTTTTATTTGGTTTAAGAATCGTGCAACCTTGTCACAATCATCAAAACACCAGCAAGAGAATTCTGACAAACTGACAGAACCACAGGTATCATATACTATTTTTCTATGTTCTCATGCTTGCCATGTGACATTAAACCTAAGCTATGATAGGTTAAATACGGGTGCGTGATCGTCTTGTGACTCTTGTCTGATTCATGACCAAAGATCAAAGCTTTACATAAACGTTATAAAACACAATGAGGTCGAAAAACCAGCCTCAGGATTGATATATCATAACATGTTTTGCATGTTTTATACAGTGTGTTTGGATAAGGTACTCTTGTATGGTTCACTTATCAGAACTATGTTGTGACAATGAACAATGGGTAAAAATGACGCATCACAGGAAATAACAAATTCCTAGCAGAATTAAATGGTGCAATTGGAATTGAAAGTTTATGAATTAATTAATAAAATGAATTATTTGTAGACCATGTGAAACGCTTTACGCTTTCATTCATTAATTGTGACAGTAATAACTTCATTACAACGGACACCATTCCTATCACAACCATGGTAATCAGAAGGAAGACATCTCCCTATGCTAATGCTAGTTTAGCATTGAAGGCAACTTACTTGTAAGTCCAGATTTACTTAGATTAATGGCTTGAATGTTACTTTTTATCTTATTCCTTTTTCTTTGAAGGCCACAGACAATTAATTCACAGTAAGCATACATATACATATATATAAAAGTACAGTATTACATTTGTATATGGTTGATTTCCTTTTGGGGGGCAGCACAGGGGTTTTTCATCCCAGAATATTTATAAATATGTTGTAGGTTAGTAATTCTTTGTTTAGTATATGCATTTAACCCATTGAGGACGGGGGCAGTTTCCACATAATTTGCCCGGCTGACGGGGGCCCTTTTCCCCTTTTTTGGGCTTCAGGACGGGTGGTTAACATGAGGTTTAGGGTATAAAAACACTTTAAGAATATTTTCTTCAAATAATATGTGTCATATGTCCATTGTTTAATAGGTGTAAACAGTTATTGATCATATTTTTTCATAATTTCTAGAATTTGGTCTTCAATAATTAAAATAATGGGTCTTAATTGGGTGCAATATGGCGGCAACCTTGCTCCAAATTCACTTTCCAGCATTTACATATGTTAGTTATGACGTCATCATTATTGTCTCCATGACAACATACCTATAAAGATATTTCTAGTGTGTTTGTATACATATATTTTAAATTTCATCAAAATCTGTTTATTTTTTATTAAGTTATGCCCCCTTCAATTTATATAAAAAATGGCTGCCTGCAGGCAGCCTCCCGTCCTCCAGGCCACTTATTGCAGGCTGCCTGCAGGCAGCCTCCCGTCCTCCAGGCCAATTATAGCAGGCTGCCTGCAGGCAGCCTCCCGTCCTCCAGGCCACTTAGAAAAGGCTGCCTCCAGGCAGCCTCCCGTCCCCAAAGGGTGAATGCAGCCTGATAAATGCTTTTGGGGGAACCCAAACTTCGCAAAATTCCAACTTCAGCATTCAACAAAACTCCCACAAAAATTTAATAACCATTTTTTTCAAGTGAACTTTCTTTTTTCTTGATATTATTACCAAATAATAACATTTGGAAAGTAATCACATTTATTTTTGTATCCATAATCACCTGCACACTGCATTGTTTAAGTTTCTATCACAAGGCCCCAAAAATGTATTCATGAAAAAGTATTGAGGAATTTGTGTGTTACCATTCATACACCATTTTGTATCCCAAAGTGGTGGATGGAAAAGAATAAAAAATCCTATTACAGTAATAATATGTCTCAGGTAGACCTTGTTCATCTTCCTCTAAAGGCAAAATCAAACGGGTCAGATTTTCAGAAAATGTAGAATCAGCAGCTGTACACATTTAGGAATTTCTGCTAAATAAGGCTGAAATTTGGTCAATACTAGGTAAATTTGAGTATATATTCAGCATTGCATTGATTCTAACAATCTGTTTGGTTAAGTTGAACTGTATTTTTAGCTGTATTGACGTCTGAAATTTTGGTTATTTGAGAAGATTGTTGAAGGTGAATTGTACATTTTCTGAAAATCTGATCCAAATGAACTTCAACTTCTATTCTATTCTATTAATCTTAGTTGGGGTTGAAGAAAAAATGTTATAGGGTAGTTTTTGTGTCACCATTCCAACAACATAATAGTACTAATAATAACAGATTTGTATATCCAAGTCCCATTTACAGTAGGTTTTATACAGTGTAATGTTAAATTAGACTGAATTATGGAAAGGGGAATGGTCTGTGAAGCTCACAGCTCTTCCGAGCACCCCTTTGATTTTGATTACTTAAATATATGATATATGAAAAAGGTAGTAGGTACTGAAAGTAAAAGTAAAGAATAAAATAGTACAAAGAACAAAGTATGTGTACAACAGTGTACAAGTGTAAGTATATCCAGAGAGTCAACAGCTTTATTTATGTTTAACCATAAGGGTTTGAAGCTTTGGCATCATATGCTAGAAGGTGTATATATACGGTACATACATACAGCAATTGCTAAACAAAGTAAACAGAATAAGAAATATGCTTTTTATTTACAGAATTAGGTAAATCTGTAAATCAGTAAATGATAGAAACAAACATCATTCATTGATTAGGATCTCATCTAATATCCCCTCATGTATCATCTGATATGATTGCACTTTGTGTTAATCTTAGGCAAATAGGGTTTCTGGCTTTTTCAACTCTACGACTGACCCTTACAACTTTCTAGCCTTTTCCTCCAATTTCCATGACTTTCCCAACAACTTTATAACTGACTTTTCCAACTGATTATTCCGAATTTACAACTGGCTAATTTGATATAACAACTGACTTTTTTTCAACTTAATGACTGATTTGTAAGACTTTACAACTGACTTGTATGACTTTTTCACTGACGTTGTCTACTTTATGACTGACTTTTTCAACTTCATGACTGATTTTTTCTATGTGACTGATTTGTTTGACTTAAAGGAGCATTTACGCTGGGTCCCCAGCTGAATCCCATTAATCATTCCAAACTTGTGATATGGGTTAGGAATGCGGGCACAGCCGGTCCCTTGATATTCTTGCATAGATAATGCCCCAAACCAAAACAGTTGTTATGACTGTCTATAGTCAACAAATAGTGAATTGTTATTCAAAGTCGAAAGTTTAATTGACAATAGTAAATTGTTATCTATAGGCTGGAAATTTAATTGACAATACAGACAATAACTATCACTTGACCATTGGTGACATGTAACAGAAATATGTAAATGTTTCCCTTTGAAACAGAAATTAATTGATTTAAGCTGATACATATTGTGCTCTAGGTGCAGACCTAGGTGGTGCTTGCTGTATTTGATAAGTAAGATCATTGCTAAGTATATTTAGTCCAGATATGCACGCTAATGATATGGAATATCAATGATGAAAACAATAATTAATACTAATTAATGATCTGGAAGTGACTACTAATTGTTAAGTCTTAATCATTTAAAAGGTGAAGAAATTTAATTGTTTGGGCAGTTCATCTGTGTACTTCATCTGATCAAATTACAAGTGATATGTTGATGTATAAATGCTATGACAGTGAAGTGAATGTCATATGTATAAATGCAGGTGGACTTGGAATATCTTTAAAGTGGCTTACACACGCCCCTTTACCACCGCTGATGTGCACAAACCACTGGACTTCTTGACTGCAGAGTACAATCACACAGCCTTGGTTCAGTAAGTCTGTTTGATTGAACTTTCTTGATTAAAATAAGTCACAAGTTTCACAAAAATGCTATTTCTTAAGTGTTTCATATTTGGGGTGCTTAGCACTATTAGTAGCATGAGTATGTGTGCTGAACTCCAATTGTATATTGAATATATCAATGAATATCTGAGGTAATTCTATAGAGTATGTTTCATCTTGGGGGATTGGCCATCAAGAAATCTCAATTATAGACAAATATACAGGTACTTCATGAAGCATTTACTTTCATGTAAATTCTAAAAGAAAAATAGATTCGCACTTCCATCTTCAGATGGTGTTGTTCTATAAGGATCAATAATTCTGCAAAATTTGATTTTCAATAGAAAATGGTTTGACTTGGATGAGAAGGCAAAGGGAAGGAAAGGAAGTTTGTTCTGGCTTCTGTTCAGACATTACCATCGCTCAATAATTTTGGGTTATGTGCTTCAACTTATAGCAGTAAGTATTCATCGTGTCAATATTGATTTCACCCTCTGGGATCAATTTAGAGATAACTGGTCTTGCTTGCATTCTCATGATCATATGGGGATATACATCTCAAGATGTTTCTTTTGAATTCCGAAATGTTTTGATAACCTCGGGTTATGTGCTCCAACTAATCTCAGTAAGTATTCATTGTGCCAATATTTATTTCAAGTGAACCATCTGGGATGATTTTAGGAATAACTGTTTTTGCTGGCATGATATTGGAACATGTTTCTAAACATGTTCCTTTAGACTTACCAAATGCATTGGTGAATTTCCTTTATTTTGATAAACAAATGATCATTAAAACCTGCTGCCCTTGATGAAAATATTTCATAAAATCAGTTGATCTTATTCAATGAAATTTCAGTCTATCTGTAGATTACTGATGTTTGTCACTGTGGAGTATATGGCCAGTGTATTAGATACTGACACATCTGGTAAGGCTCCCCAGTCAGTATGGATACTTCTTCTTGTGTTGATAGTCCTCTGTATATTGAATGCAATACTGACCAGCAACGCAAAGACAATTTTGCTGATAATTGAACTAAGAATGAAAGTGGTGTTGGGAACTCTCATGTATAGAAAGGTAGGTAATTTCTTTCATCTTGTTGGCATACAATGTAGGATGAAATTATATAATACACATATAGTTATTTGTATTTCCATTTTCCGTACATTTCCATTTTCGTTCATGGGCACCATATGGGTATAGTTGGTTATATTTTGGGCTAGTGGATACCCCATATTAGACTGATGCATTGTAACAAATACCTGTTGTTTTCATCATGCAAACTTTGTTCCTCAGTGTATTTTTAGACTTAAATATTATGGCCCAAAATACCAAAAATATTGATGTATGTTAATTTGATCATGACACGTTAATAAGATCACAATAAGTGACCATGATAAACATTATAGTTTTGAATTTTGTAATAGATGTGTTCAGAGTAATGGGAAAGTATGTAGTAAGTGAGGTTTTGTAAGACTGTAACAATGAGAGGAACGTTCATTATGTGGCGGGGGTGAGGGGTGGTGAAACCAGTGGTGGGAATGAACACTCATTCCCTATACTAAAGCACTGTACAACCAAGCAAAACCCTTGTTAGTATGCTTATCTAGATCTGAAGATCATTCTGTAATTGTAATGTTTAATACAAAAGGAGTTGTTGGGGCTCCACTTAAATTGAAGATACTTTGGTGGGTTTGAAGCTTTGTATATCTGCATTTTCACCTCCTCCCTGACTGAGGCACTAGTAAAAGCTTGATGATCATGAATAACTAATCCTCGTAAAAGTGTCAAACAGTAGATTACACCAGGCCAAAATGAAATCCAGACGGATGAGGTTTAAATATCTAAAAAAAATATCTAATGTTTACTTAGATTTTGAAGCTGAGCAGGAAGTCCTATCAGGAGGCTACTACTGGCCACATCATCAGTCTCTTCTCTGCAGACTTGGAGGCGTTCAACTTGGTAAGCTAGATTGATGATGTACAATATTCTAAAAAACTTGCTAGAACAGTAGAAGTAGAAAAGACATTATAACCGGCTTTACTCCTGCTTTGACAGCGCAAACAATGGTTGCCGTCCACTACTTGTTATACTGTAAAGATGTTAGTAGTCAGATTTTACAAGTTAAATCTTTGTTAATGACCAATTATTCTATTGTTCTATTATGAGGAATTCTATTGAAATATAGATAACATATTTCTAAACAAAAAATTGGATTGATTTGTATTGCAGGCTGTTACAGCGATTAGTGCTTGGTTAACAGGGCCAATAATCACAACAACTGTTCTCATATATGAAGGTCTCAGCCTTGGTGTTTCTGTGTTAGTTCTGCTAGCTTCAGTAACTGTTGGTTTGACCATACAATACACACTATCTTGGAAATCTGGACAATTAAGGTAAGACTTCATTGTTTACCATTGGTTAGAATGGCCATTCTTTTGTCAAGGTATTTATTGCATACTTTGCAGTTTCCAGGCCAAGAGGCAAGAACATGTTTTGGAGCCAATTTGAAAAAGCCTGGCAAAAATAATAAACAAGGCAACTTAAGCTAATCACCATAATACTCATAATGATTTGTTTGAGATTAACTAGTTCTTCTATGCTTCAGGAAGAAACTGGCTGGATGGTCTGATAAACGTGTCCTACTGATGAATGAAATAATCAAGGCAATGAAAGTCATCAAAATGTATTGCTGGGAGAAGATGTATGCAGCAGAAGCAGAGAAGCTCAGAAAGTTAGTCTGTTCTTCTCAATCGAATGCATATGAGTCCTTCTTTGGAAAAATTGGTTCTATAATTGGCCATTAATGTCAGGCATTGAAAACCTTAAAAACAGCTTGCAATGGTTCTAGGGGGTGTATTGATTCATGGAGAGGATGGAACGAGCTGGCAATAATAACACATTTATTAAGCGTCCACATAAGCACAATATCATAGGCAGAGTGCTTATGCGGGTGAAACAAGTCCAATAGCATTTTCGTTTATTGCAGGCAAGTTCCATTCTACATTTATTATATGGCCATAAAACTTGATGTGTCATCACAAAGGTATCATGTGTAAATCTGAAAGAAGTAGCCAACTTGGTGATGAAGTAATTCATATACTATGTGTACTATATGAATATTTTCATAGCACCCCACTTATAGCACCTCTCATATGGAATGCGCATATAATAAAACATAATTATGCTTGTGAGGTGGGATCGTCTGAGAATTTACAAACAGTACCTGCACACATTTACTCAAATCTGATAGACCCTAATAAGGTAGCGTATAACAGGGTGGATGAAGTGATTGGACACCTACTGGACTAATGGCTTTCCCGACCCTGAGGTTGGGGAGGGGGAGATTGATATCAGTGATGGGATATTTACTGCACTATATGGCTTTCCAGGTACTGGAGTAGCATAACAGATTTATTTTGCGCAGAAAATTGTTAACATATGTTTGTATGGAGCTCCCACTGAATCCTTTGTTAATTTTCACATCCCAATTTTTAGTTTTCATGGGATTGAAAGGAACTCCCGTTGGATTATAGGTAAATTCTTACATCACAAAATGGTTGCTTGTATAGGAAAGGGAGGCTCAATAGAAACTAGTGTTATCGGTCAGATAACTATTTGTTGTGAGCATTGGGACATATGGGGAATAGTGCATATCGTAAGTGTGGTTTTCCCAGCATTGATTGGCCACAATTTTCCAAAACTATTTATGAGACATTTAGCAGATATGACTAAATGTGTACAACTACTGATTGTACATTTTCAGACGATCTGACCCACCTCACAAGCATGACTATGCGAAATTTATACACCCAATAAAGTCAGTGGAAATCATTACACATGTGTTTTAAATGTACTAGTGCATGCAACATTATTAAGTCAAAGTAATTTTTGTGAAATTGACAAATTGAATAATTTTACACAACTTACTTTGACCGTACAATGTCTTGTTCACTTATACTATATGAAGCCCAAAGAGAATTATACCTGTCCTGGTATTATAAACACACAGAGACTAACCACTCTATGTGTTCAGTCCCTGTTCAATTAAAACAAATTCCTCAGCAAACATAACTCATCAGACATCCATCAGAATACAGTGTCAAATCTTCTTGCAGAAAAGAGACTGAGGTACAACTTAGAAGATCTGTAGCAGTGGCCCTGTCCATACTCTTTGGTTACCCTTTTACAAAGTTGACAGTATACATAGTCATTGTTATTCTGGTCTGTATAGGTCACTCAATTACCTTTGTGGTAAGTGAAAATTATGATATATAAATGCCTTGCTCAAACGTTTACACTCTTGTTCAGAGTAGCTATTTGAATTTAATATAAAGCAAACTTGTTTGTAATAGTCTTCACTGTTGTTTTGAGGCATCATATTACTCTCATGCATGCACTTATTACTAATTTAATTGATATATTTTAGCCAGTGTTCAATCTATGTATTCCAAAACTTGCCTATTGTACGGATAATAATGCTAAAAGCAACAACTTTACAACAATCCAATGCATATATACACCATCAATTGAAACACATTTTATTATGAGCACCACATCATGTATAGTGATATTAACATTTGTCCATGAAGACAGTATACCACATGCTTTTCATTTGATTTGATTTCAGCAAACCATCACCCTTCTTGGCTTGATACGAATCATTGAAAACTATGCCCATAATTTATTGGGTTCTAGCTTTGTTTTCTATACAGAGATGATAACAAGTTCAGACAGGATCAAGGTACACCAATCTCTGCAAGAGACTAAAATGTGTAATAACCTCTGATTTGAGTCTACTCACATTATTCCTCAATTTCAATCTTTACTAATATTAACTTGGGTGATATTGGTCTTTGTCACAAAGTGGGCCCAATCCTTTTGTGGGGTTACTGCTATCTCTATATATCCCGGGACCTAGCGCATAAGCTAAGGAATGTAAATTTATGTGGGGGAATTTCTACACTCATTTTCATTTGTTCTATGGGGAATACAGATGCATTGTATAATGCTATGCCTACCAGCTGGGTATGGCACATAGAAATTATACCTTTCCTCCCTACAGGTGAAGGAATTCCTCCCCCCCCCCCAAAAAAAAAAGCTTATACAACAGGCCCCAGCAATAACATATTATGTAAATTCTAATGATTAATTTGACATATTTCACGGAGGACAGAACTTTCTAATGATGGAGGAGATTGAAGGAGGACAACATGGGTTGGAAGACCAAGTATCCAAGGTGCAGGAGAGCAAGGTCCTTACATTCTCCTCGCTAACAGTTCAATGGCCAAACCTACAAGAAGTAAGTTTTACCTTAATACAGAATGCTGAGATAAGATGAGATAATTCTTCATAATTATAATCATGATAATATTTGGAGTTCAGGTTGCTTATTAGATTAGCTGGGAATGTACAATTCATGTATAGTAAATGAGAGAAAAAAACAAGATGGCAGCATGCCCAGGAAAATTGCTCATTAAGTTCAACGAAATCTTTGTCAATATTACAAACTTATGATTATCGGAGTAAATTACTGATTCATGAGACAATAAATACAAGTCAACAAGGAGATGCTGCACACACAAGGTTGGAATATAGTTTATTACCCCTAAAAATAATTCAAATAAACAGTACAAAACATGAAAAAAAATTTTTACCACTGTCTTTTCTCCACCGTTTCTGATGTCCTAACACAGGGATCACCCCTACCAACTACAAAACAACCGGGTATGATGGCCCAAGATTGAGAGAGAGTAGGTGGCCTGAATTAAATTATACATACGTTCACATGAATATAATAGGACGGAGTTGTTCATCATACTACTTCAGTTAGGTATAAATGGTAATGTTTTAAGTTGAATCAGAGATAGAAACCAGCCACCAGTAGGGGATATTAAGTGAAGCAACCATAGGAATGGAAACAAAGATACACAATTCTGGTCAAATGAACTTAGAAACGTAGACAAATATTTAGCTTTTAACTGATCAATGTTAAACAAGACTGCAGCTTTAACCATTGGAACTCCTCTCAGAGAATGTACATATAATTGATTCAATACCTTTTAACATATAGTTTGGAGTTGCTGCAGTACATATCATATTATTCTCATTTCAGGAGGGCCAGTCATTCAGCCTGCTAGATGTAAATTTTCAAATTGCTGAGGTAGATGTTTAACATTGCTTTCAATTTTGCCACCTGACATACCTGATTACTTAAATCAATTAGTGTTCTGAAATTATTGATCTACTTGGTGTGAATTTCTTATTGATTCATATTTAAGGGTGAAGCAGTTGGAATTGCAGGAAAGGTTGGGTCAGGCAAGGTAATAGTTTTATATACAAGGAAAAGCTTTGCTTATAGTTCAAGGTTATGTTCGCATGAGTTTAAAAATTGATATATCAAGGTGTAAGGTGTAATTTTTAACATTTTGAATGAGGAAAATCCTTATTTGAGAATCATTTTGTTAAATCTCAGAGTACCTTACTACATGCCTGCCTGAAGGAGCTAGTGTATGTCAAAGGCTTGGTTAAACTACCAAACACAGTAGCATATGCACCACAGGAGCCTTGGATTATGTCAGAGACCATCAGAGACAACATACTGTTGGGTGAGAAGTATGACCAGGAGAGGTATGAGATGGTCATCACAGCTTGTGCACTTGTTGAGGTATGTAGTGCAACTATTAACCCAAACTAAAATGTCTGCATGGGAGTTGTATTCAGTGCATTAGGTAGCATTGCTCTTTCTGGAATTTACACACTTTATTTTGCAGGATATTCAGGTTTATAGAAAGCAGAAAACTATGCTTATGCTTAGACAATTTCGAATTTCTGGAAAAAATGGTTGAGATTGACTTAGAAATGAGTATAAACTTGATGCCAAGGTGGTCAATGATATTTGAACAGTCACAGGATGAATGTGGTAGCATAAGTAAGCTGATCGGGTGCGACACAGAACCAGAAAGCAGAATTTTTTTTCTATAAACTGTAATCTAAAAATATATTTTGCTCACCTCAGAAAGGGAAGGCAACTATCATATTTCATGCCATCTTGATTGTGATTCTACCTTCCTTCATATTATGAGAAAGTGAGGGTTTAAGATTTAAACTAAACAGATGTATCTATATTTATATGAGATTTTATTTCCATTTCACATATACAATCGTTGTCATACATATTAAATAAAAGAATGGAAAAGGAATATTGTCTGTGACTGTCACAGCTCTTCCAAACACCCCTTAATTTTTAATCATATAATTCTAACAGTTTCATGGAAATTTACAGGCTGTTCATTTAAACATTTAATTTGATACACAGGACTTGGGTAACTTCCCCCATGGAGATAAAACAGTGGTTGGGGAAAGAGGATTAACCCTGAGTGGAGGCCAAAAAGCAAGACTTGGCCTCGCAAGGTCAGCCATTCAATGTTTATTGTTAATGACATTGACAAATGAACCATCAGGATACTTAGAATCCCACAGACACTTTCCAATAATATCAAAATACAAATTAACGTTTAGAAAGAGCCAAAATCATTATTCTAAGGATATTATAGGAAGTAACTTCCTCCATATCCACATTGTTACTTTTACTTGTTTTAGAAATTAGGTATTGACCAAACCTTGTACATCAGATGTTTAATAACATATGTCAAACAGAAAGGGAAAAAAGACAGAATCATGAGGACCCCCGGAAGACCTGCACTGTCTGTAGAAGGTCAATCATTTTCTTTGCATAAAAAAATATAACTGTGTTAAAGAGATAGTAAAAGAGTATTATTATTATCACCCAAACAGAGAACTCTTGAGCAAAGTGGCAGAACTACAGATTTTAAGCATTGTCTTACTCTTATTTATTCAGGGCTGTGTATCAGGATGCTGACTTATACCTCCTAGATGATCCACTTTCAGCAGTGGATGGCAAAACGGCCAAGGAAATATTCTTTGCGTAGGTGACAGGTTTGTTTTATTCCTACATGAATGTTCATTGAGGTTGATAAGCTTGGGGAACTATCGTCTAATGAGAAGGGAATGTTAATGAGAAGGTTAATGTTTATGAAGCATATTATTGGTTTCTTTCAATGAATGTCACAAATAATTTATATGTTCTCTACTTCAAGATAAAAGACAATTAATTCAAACCTAGGTGTATCAATGGATTTTTGAAAAATAAAGCCAGAATAGTTGTGACACATCAACTCCAATTCCTGCCATATTTAGATAGAGTGATTCTTCTGACGGAGGTGAGTGAAGTCATGAATGTGACTGTCTTGTTCTGGTTATATTTTTTTAAATATTTTTATTGGCCAAAACCATATATACTGTATTTTAAATGTTTCTTAATACACTGGCTTATTGATCTGTACTTTTGGTCCTCTTTGTATGAATTTATTAGTGTACTTCCTTTGTGTGAAAATCACCGTTAAAGTGAGGGAAAATGTTATCATTGTTTAAAATTGTACTGTGCCAAAAATAACTTCTTAACTTCTTAACCTGTTAACTATTTCAATATCAGTGTGTATGATTGATAACAAATACAACGATCCCATTAGAACTCATGGATTTTGCTATGAATTACTGATACAGGGATAATGTTTTATTACCCAAAGTATTCATATTTCATATTCTAAAGGGTAGAATCATTGGCAGTGGCAACTATAATGAAATGGCTAAGAAGATAAAAACACATGTTGACACTGAGGAAAAGAACTATGAGAATTCAATACCTGATCTCTTTGAGGAGGATTGTAACACAACTCACAATGACTGGGGACAGGTAGGGAAGACTAATGCATTGTAATTATTTCTGATTAAGAGATTCTGGCATTCCTAGCTGCATTAAAATAAAACTTTGAGTATGCTTCCCCTTGTTCAATTTATCATTAGTACGAAAGTACCTACAGACACATCTTCAATCATTTTAGTCTCCAGCTTCCTAATAGGGAGTCATACATATCATGGTTGCAGTGAGAAACTTAGCATACAACAATTGCCTAATTGGTTTGATTAAGATGGACATGAAGTGAAATGTTTTGTTCCTATTAGTGGAAATCTGGTCTTCCGAATTTTTTAGGTTTCTTTAAATGATGGAAGAACAAAGGCTGATTGTGTACGCAATGCTGAATTTATTGTAGTTTTGTGCTACATGCCAACCATCAAGACACTGGTGAAGTGGTGTGCCTAGAGAAATTGTTGCCATTGACTACTTAGCCACCTCTTAAGACATTATTATACCTATGACACCCCTCATACTGGTTTAGAAATTATATTGAAGACATGATATGAGCTATATATGTGTCTATATATATATGGTTTTATTGTTGAATGACTGTATTGCTACCTGAACCTCTGATCAACACACACTGGGTGCTATTTCAATGCTGGCCACATCAGTGGACAGTGGTGACTTTTTGTTTTCTCGATTTAACTTTTTAAAAATTTTATTTGTAAGGCGGACTGAAATCACTTATTCCAGCCAATAAAGAATATATTCTCATGCTAACTTGACTTGTTCCTGATAATGATATAATGAAATACATACAGGTTAACTAGCGAGTTGGTTGAACGAGCTTGAATATTACACGAGTTGCGTAGCAATGAGTGCAATTTTTTAAGCAACTGAAACCAACGAGTTAGTTAACAGATTTATAGTATACATGTTTTCAATCACGAAAATAGAAAAAAATTGACTCATGAATTTTAATTTTACCGGTTATCTTAGTAAAAAAACAGATTGGTTGCCATGACAACCCCACGTAAATCACTAGTGAAATACGCACTATGCGTAAATCACTCAAGATATGTTGTTTTCAAAGAAATAAAACAACATATAAGTTTTGCCTAATTTCTGCTATTGTCCTGTTTTACATGTATTCATGGAATTGCTGGCCTTTAATAATAATAGTATTCTTGTTCTGTATATGTGCTAATTCAATTGATGTATTGAGCTTTTATTATAATGTCTTTTCTACACTTAACAATAATGTTATTCAGAGAAACCTTTCATGTCAAATTATGTCTAAAGCACCTCTTCTACTGTTCACTTTCTCTTAAAGAAACCTGACATAGAGGTGGACAAAGAAGATAAGAATGAGAGAGGAGGGGTGGATGGCATGGTTTACTTGCGATATCTCCAGGCAGGAAAAGGGATCTTTCTGTTACCATTGTGTTTGGTATTATATATATTTGCAATGGTAAGTTATGTAAAGAGACAACCATGTGCTTTTCCTTTCCTTCCTGTGTGAATCCATTTTGAACAAAAGTTGTGAGGACTTTGTCTGAAAAGAACTTTGTCTTTGCTGCTTTTGAAATGAAGTCTCAAAGTTGTCTCCGTCGTCTTGACTTCTCTGGAATCCAGGTCTGTACCGCTACACCTAATTGCTATACAGCTTCACAAAGAAAGAAGAACGGAAGGCCAGCAAATGGTGAACTTTCTGTTTGTTTTATTTGGTACAAGCTGAGCAACCAATACTCAACCCCAAATCACCTGACAGAAAGTTCTGCCCATGTGCAGAACTGCAAACCTTAAATACCAAATTATATCATCTTGTGATCATGGGCTGATGGTCAAGGCCAGCTTATGATTGGTCCATCTAGCAGGTGGACAACGACCACAAGTGTCCTCATCGTAACCAAAGACTTGTTTTTCTTACATAAATACATAAAGCTTACGAAATAATGACATATGTCATGCAACACAATGCGTGATCAAATAAGGTACACATGTATAACTATTATATAACAGCAGCAGAATATTGATTAACTCAGTCCTATGAGTCATAATATGAGTACTTTTGTAAAACTCATTCAGTAAAACTATGCAAAAGTTGTTTTCTCCTTGATGACCAGGCATCGGAAAATGAACATCAATTCACAATGTTGTGTGTGAAGTATACATATCTCATGAGGATGGCATTGCACAATGTCCACATTGCTATTGATAGTGCACATGTTAACAATGTGATGTCATTACAGAAAAGCCTACACATCCCTGGCCACGGTCCCTTGCATTACGCAGCCTACTGCATGGCAATACACAGCCATGCTTGTGGGAATGCCTTTGGGCAATACGCTGCCTGAATGGGCTAAACATTTGACAGCAGCAGTATACTGCTAAATTCAGTTCTATTAGTCATAATATGAGTAACTCATGTATAAACATATATGACAGCAGCAGATATTGACACATTTAATCCTATAATTATTTAACGAGTAAAGTTTTGTTAGTCATTGATGCCGACAATGCTGCTTTAAAGTGTATATAGTGGTCAGTTGTAGATGTAACAAACAATTAAAAGGAAATGATTTGACTTTTCCGTGCAAATAAACCTAAAATAGTTTTAATTTGTTCTGACTCTTAATTTATAGAGTTCAGGTGCCTATTTTGATTGGCTACTGGTATCAAGGTAAGCTTAACAATGTCTGTTCACTCTTTTATTCAATTTACAATGAGATTTAGCTTATAACCAGAGATTTTCCAGTTGTTTTAAATAGTCCTTAGGGACTCTAGAGATATGTGTTGGCAGTTCCTACAAAGAACAAAGTCCCAACACATATAGATATGCCTTGAAGCTTGCATTTCTTTGATATTGTTGTAACTCTGCGTCCTCCATGAAAATGTTTGAATGCCATTATCAACGTGGGAATTCTATTATTTGTAAAGAATGTTTTGTGAGAGAAACCCTTAGGAAGTTTAAAGCTATTCAATATGGCAAGAAGGTGGACACAAAAGTAGATGCTAAAGGCGAGAATCGGAAAAACATTTTCAACAACTTTTAAGCCAGAATGTCAATCAACTGAAGACTGATTGAAAGATCAAAATTATGTTTATTCAGGTTTAAGGATGGTTGATCGAAGCATTTGTTACATGAAATCTCTGTAATACAGTTAGAAAAGGTTAAGCTAATAAGGAGTAGAAGCAAAGGTGTGGAGCGGTAAAGAGAATTACTTGAAAACCGAAAAAAAACCAAAAGAACAGACAAAAAAATCTTGAAACTGTATTAGGATTAATAAAAGGTAACCGCGTTGTGCACACGTTAGCATTGTAAAAGCCCCGATGGGAGGACAAAAGAAATAAAATCAATATTTTTAAAAAAAAACATGGGAATTCCTTTAGCCAAGAAATTCCCTATGGTGTGACTGGAAGAGGGGGGAGAATACCCAGGTAAAATGTTTGCAATTGGGGGAATCCCCAAGGAAGACCCATAGTTTGTTATGATTTAACAAAAATAAAGCACATTAAAGTAAGGGAACAGCAAGAGAAGGTGTGTGAAATGAGTCAGCTTTGAACCTTCAACTACATGCAGTCCCTCAAACCAAACATTCTGTTAGATCCTAACTACCTATTAGAATACAACAAGGGAAACCTAAATATATCTTGATCTTAAGTGCTTTATTTTGTTGATTTCCATCCAAACGTGCTGCTCATGATGTTGAGGATATTTGTGAAGGCCTATATAAAATACTCTCATATACAGCACCCCCTAACTTATAATGAATTATCAATTTATGAAAAAAAATGACGAAATTGTATTCAATAAATAGGGACATGTCGCAGTTACAACTTACTCCCCTCAAAGGTAAAAAGTCCCCAACTTTGAAATGTATGTATTCACCTTATTTTACTTTTGATGTTATATTTTCATGGACCCTGTGACACAACAACCCTAGTGATTATTTATTTTTATGTTTGCTTTGTAAGTACATATATTTTTATCCTTCCGTGTTGATGTTAACAAGTACAAATTATAAATGACTGTCTAGCAACCGATCTCTTCTCCAATTACATCCATGATTCCCCTTACAAAAACATTATCCCCAAATCCACAAAGATTACCTAAATAGCTTAGAGTATCTGGGGAAAAAAAACCCATAACCTCCATGGAATGGGCATTAAGGGACCTTTTGCATTATACTACTCACAAGTGATGATGCACACAGTTTGAAATCTATATATTTTTACATTACAACTATACCATGTTTAATTGGTTTAAATCCCTGGACATATGTATGTGTAGGGTTGACATCAAGGGACTTCACTTTTTGACAGAAAACATGATGAGAAATTATGTTGTGATATAAAAAACTAAATGGAATCGTCTGGTTCTTAATAGTGGAACCCTAATTCTAATTGAAGATTCATTTGTGAACTTTAAATTAATCCCTTTAATTCCCGACAGCACAACATTATCTGAGAGAAATGCGACCCATATGACAGGAAATAGTTTTGTGGATTTCTTCAGCCCATCTCCACTTACAACTAACTCACTCTATGCTCTGGGATCACTTGCCTTGCTGGTCCTGATAGGCCTGATCATTGCCTACAGTATACTCATGCTCTTAACCAACTTGGCAAGCTTCAACCTCTACAATCAGATGTTTGTCAAGCTCTTCAAGGCTCCTTCACATTTCTTTGAGACACGTCCGGTCGGTGAGTTCAAATTTGTAATTATTAGGAATGTGAGACAGGAGTTCAAAATGTTTGCCACAGGATGTTTTAAAGGACTGCAAATCCAACATCCAACATCCAACATCCAACATTCAACATGCCTTGGCTATTAATCATTCAATAACTTATAGCCAGTGGAAAACAAATATGGCATAAAAAGAAGTATTCAAAGTATAACTGCTTAGGCCTACAAAATGTAATAGTTGGTCTAATTTCTATTTGTGTCTGTCTTTGACATATTACTGATTATTCATGATTAATTATATAGATTGTGTTACATCTTGATTGGAGTTGTTGATCACATAGAATCTTGGCTGCGGGAATCTGATATAATAAAATTCATGATTCAAGGAATGGTTTGTATTTGGCCATACCTTATTGGTCATGTAGAATGCTTATCCCATTTGATTGTCTATCTAGATTATCTACTTGCTTATTTATCTTGATCAAGTACCCCCTGAATAACCTAAGCCTAAGATAGGAGAGCTTCACCCTTTTCTGACATAAATGTTATTGTTATACATAACATGTAGTGAATTTCTGTGTATTGTGGCTCCAGCTATCTGTTGTGGATGAGATGAAGCATATTGCTATAAACCCAGGTTTGATTTGCAGCTTTTCAACAAAGGGATATAAAACCAGACACAGAGATTTTGTTTCCATAGCTTTATTCCCCTCTCATATGTTCTGATGATACCTTCCAACATAGACAGTGTGTTGTAAAGTGTAAACGATGTCAACACTTAAATTAGTACTTATCATTTCTGCAGTATACTACTTCGCTTTACAGGTCAAATTTTAAACAGATTCTCCAGAGATACAGCTTTCATGGACATCTATCTACTGATGCCCATCATTATGATTATGGCAAGTAATACTTATTGGATGACTTACTATCAATCTTTACATTTAGTTGTCTTTTACATTTAACTAACTTACATACTCCCCAAGGAAGTGATTTGTTTCACTTCTCAAATCTAAATTTTGTCATGAGGTATGTCCAAGATCAGTTTCCATGAAAAGATGTAGCGATCAATTGACTGAAATGTCAAAGATTTGTAAAGGTTGATACAATTATGCACATATATACACATGCCAGCAAATATAGAGTAGATTAAAGGAAATGGCAGCCCTCAGTACAATGTTGCTAGTTTAGGTTCTTTCATCAAATAACAACATACCGGCTCTTTATAAATATCCCTAGAAACTATTACAACCATGATATAAGCATTTGAAATATCAGAAATATGCCAGAATCAAGATTCATGTGTTAATTATCTATGCAAATCAAATACATGATGTGAAAGATAAAGTTTTGTTTAATTAAATTATCTATTTTCATTTGATGATGAGTGCAATAACTACTATAACCCTATTTTCTCTATTTAAGGCACTGGGTTCATGCCTACAAGCTTTTGTGTATATCATCATTACCAACCTTTGGTGCCTCATCCCTCTTACAGTGTACATAGGGATACTGGTTCTAGCCTACATCTTTACAATACCGGCCATTAGGGAGACAAAACGACTAGAAGCAAGCAGTAAGCACAATTGTCTTTGGCTGTTTTAGAACTTCATAATATTTGAAATATACTAGCTAATTAATTGTTTTTCTGTAGGTGGTGAGCCAAGGCAGAAAGCACCTAACCTGTATAATCATAGTAATTAGCACTTATAGGACGAGTTGCCGCACAGAGCGTAAATAAAGGACGAGACCTCAGGTCGAGTCCTTTATTTACGCTCCGTGCGGCAGTTGCCTAGTTTTGCATGCCTAGTTTTGCATGCAAAACATGCTTAATTAAAGATACATTAACATAATTTGCCATATCTGGTGTTCGTACAATAGGAATATAACTATAGAAACTGTTCAAATGTTGGAGAAAGAAAGCCCTCGCACACGGCAAACTTGCATCGGCAAACTTGCGTCGGCAATCTTGCGCCACCAAACTTGCGTCGCCATGACAACGCGCCGGTAATGTACTAGTCCAATACCACGTTACAAGTAATGTGCGGCTGTCGGGGCCTCAGTATTGAATGCGTGTATAATAATACATTGTTATTGTATTAATCAAATTGAAGCTCAAGGCTAGCTCAACTGGTGTATACCATACTGCATGAATGGATTATGGTTTGATCAATTTGCAATAGTGCTACAGATGGACTAATGCAGTTTTACCTTGATATCTCTAACTTCAGCATAGATCATCTATTTCTAATCTGCTTATTAATTATCTGTAAAATATATTATCTCTCATAGTGCGGAGTCCAACATACTCCCATATTTCCTCAACATTGGATGGACTAACGGTTATAAGAGCTATGAAGAAAGAGAAGAAGTTTGTGGAAGAATGTAATAGACTAATGGATCTACATTCCATGTCATGGTTCAATTACACATATTCCTTACGAGCTCTGGTATTTTTGATTGATGCTATGACAATTATGTTACTCGTCCTGTCCTCCATCGCATTGTTATTGGATTTCAATGTAGGTAAGTATATAAATGGACAGCAGAAAGTAATATCTGGATCTATTCATATAAAGTGAATTTTGATAAATATTGATAGACTTAGAAATATCCAAGTATTGGAAGAGCTAGATTCAATATGGATGTGTTGATGAATAGTTGATGAATAATTATATTAAGTAAATGATTTTAGTCTTCCTTCCTCCTCCTGCTTTTACTTGAAACATGCATCATGAACATTATTTTATGGAAGCATGTAAACCTTATTCCTTTCACTTGAATCATGCTTTATAAACATTTATGTAAACATGCAAACCATATTCCCAAAAAACCTTGAAAATTAGCCCCTCACAAGATTTATAGGAAGACATATAAATATAATTATGTTGATATACTTTCAATATTTATTGATGTTAGGTGATGTAGAGGGTTGTATACTAATAATTGTCAAGAGACAAGAGACAAGAGATCTATTTACACCTAGAGGTTCATGCATTTAAAGTGGAAATATAGATTCATATTTAATGTGAAGTGTTCCTTGAAGGGAATGGTTATATGAAAGTTGGTGGGGCATGTACAATGTATGCAGAACTGAACAGTCACATGTTGGTCAGCTGACACAGTAACCGTGGCAAATTCAAAGAGAGAGGCTCTAGCTATAGAAGGGAGAGGATGTGAAAATGCTTTTCTTTTTTCTTTCTGCTTAGAATGCATTAAACCCATCAGAATTTATATTCGTGAGAAACACCAGATGGAAAGAAAGAACTTCAACAGTTCTCTCTTTCCTTTATTAATGCATTCATTATTCCAATAGATTCCTGCTAACTTTATATATTGGCTTGTCATAATATTATAGGGAGTGACAACAAGAGCACAGTAGGACTGGCATTTGTCTACCTGCCAGGATGTATCATTACCATGGGCACTGGTTACATCTACATTGCACAATTTACCACCATTGTAAGAATCATCTTTATTTCTAATCATGCATTCTTAAGTTAACATCAATCTTGAAAAATGCACTATAGGCTGTAATTCCGCTGATTGTGCTGCTTAGGAAAAAATTAATATTATGCATTGAAGAAAACTATCCCAGGAATTCTGGTGATACAGAATACTCTTGAAGCTCTGCATATTGATGTATTGTGGCATTCCATTATACCACTAGATATTGGTTGATACAGGCTTATGGTGATGTTTAAATAGGCTTGTAATGGCTGCAAAGGCTGAGTGACAAATAGGCTACATTTTGTCTTTTCTGCCAAATCTGCATAAAATTATTCTTTCAACTATTTGTAACTATTCTGATCTCATGCTTGTATTCTCAAAGAATTTCTTTGTAATTTTTCAGATGACCTCCATTGAAAGAATACAACAGTATACAAAGTTAGAACAGGAGGCACCAGACTATAAAGCTGTCAGACCACTGCCACAATGGCCCCACAAGGGACAGATCATATTTAAAGATGTTACAATGACTTATAGAGGGCAAGAAAAACCAGCCCTAGGGCCTTTGAACTTCACTATTCAATCTGGAGAAAAGGTCTGAGACAACCCACTTGGATTTAATAACTTGTTTTCTTGTCTTGGTTAATTATTTTCTCCTTCAATTTAATACAGTAGAGTGTTCTTCAGAATGTTGTAACCTTTAAATTAGTGGCAGAAATAAATTATATACACTTGAAGGTCGGAGTCATTGGTCGCACAGGAGCGGGAAAATCATCTTTGCTAGTGACCTTACTGAGAATGGTAGAGCCAGATGGAGAAATTAATATTGATGGAATCAATATCAAAGACATTGGGCTAGCAGATCTCAGAAGTTCTATTTCAACTATACCTCAGGTAATTTGATAACTGTCTTATGCCTACTCTTTGATTGTATATGACTACATGCATGAACCTTTTTTTTTACGTCCACTAGGCCACTTTACTAATATGTTCAGTACTGTAGCAACTATGGTGAGCTCAATCCTAGGCCAGGGTCATGACAGGCACTATTCCAGTGCTCTGATGCCTCCACTATAGGTGTCAACAAAATAGAATATATCAAATCTAATCCAATTTGCATGTTTGGCCTATAAACTGGCAAGTAATCCATTTTGTTTAGCCCCAACCCCCACCACATACACACCATCAACGTCCTGAGCTCAGACTACCTTGGGTTCCAATATGATTATCCATGTATCTCATTATATAGCCACCATTTGTCATTTAACTTCATTTGGGCACAATTTATCATTAATTAATTTTCAAATTTACAGGACCCAGTATTGTTTAACCACACACTACGATTCAATCTTGATCCACATGGAGTCTTCATAGATGAGAGACTCTGGTTTGTTTTAGACAAGGTAAGCTCTTGGTTGTAATTTCAATCACCTGCTTCCCTTATTTTACCAAGCAACTTCTGATGATATACATTATTATATTTTGTTATACATGCATTGCACTGAAAACAATGTATCTAGAGTGAGTTACACATTATAATATATTTGACTAGTGAGTTATGTAGGGTTGTCATGGCAGCCAATGTAGTTGTTTTACTCAGATTATCGCTGAAATTCAATTTTATATAATTCTTTTGTATTTTCATGGTTGAAAGCATATATAATAAATCTGTTAACTTAGAATAATTCACTTGTTGCTACACAACTTGTGCAATATTCACACTCCGTCAATCAACTTGGTATTCAACCTGTATATAATAACACACACTGGCTAATACCTAGTATTACTAATTGCAAGCTTACCCTAATGTTCTCAACACTAGATTCTAAACAATAATGCCATATTCCCAAGGTGCAACTGAAAAGCAAGGTTTTAGAAATGCCTGGAAAACTTGAAGCAAATATGGGAGAGAGTGGGAACAACTTAAGTGTTGGAGAAAAACAGTTGCTCTGTCTTGCCAGAGCAGTTCTCAAAAAGAGCCAGATAGTCTTGATAGATGAAGCTACTGCAAATATAGACAACAGGTGAGTAAGTCAGAGCCAATCATTTTCCCAATCTGCTGAATTTCCAGTAAAATAACTATTGGTGTGCATACATCTGAGTTAAAACCAGCTGAACTGGCCTTGCTGTTAAGTTTGATATTTGTCTCTATACAGAACTGATGCAATCATACAAAGAACACTACATGAGTCACTCAGTGAAGCCACAGTGATTACAATTGCTCATCGTCTGGAGACACTTAGAGGCTCTGATAAAATCATGGTGAGTATATGATTAGGATATGTTTGCATATGCTTTTATGTTTGGCGGCAAGAAGGTAGTGACCTCATTGGAACTGGAACTGTCTGTTCCCTTAGTGACCAAAGTCAAACGCATTTGACTTTCAAACACTCAAAGCTGATCAGATAAATTATGTTTCTATTCATTAGTGCATTTTCAAATAAATTGATTTGTAACAATGGTAAGTACTATGGTAAGTACTAACTGCATATTTTCAATGTTTATTGTTTCAGAACAAATGTTTATAAGAAGTTGGCTTTATTTTGCCTCTACTCATGGGAGGATATACCTGTATAGTGTTGTTCTTTGACTATGAAGATGTATTGTTAAAAAGCTATCCAAGTCACCGGGTCTAAGGGGTACTTAAAGGAGAGGCCTTAGTATGTGTCTTGGTATTTGTTTTATTTACCTGTATCTACATATCACCGACTATTGAAGTTGCCATATGAGTTGTGTTATACAATTTTTTGATATGGTAATGATCAACGGCTCATTACATATTTATTCCTCAGTTATATGCCAGATATCTAAAAGTCATATTTACTTTTAATAATAATATCCATATATATACAAGTTTAATATTTCAGGTATTGGATAATGGACTGATTGTTGAATGGGATCATCCTTATAAATTGCTGCAAGACAAGAATGGTGCATTTTACAAGAGGGTTGAAGCGCTGGGTCCAGAGAATCTCAATCATTTTAAAGAGATTACACATGGACGGCATATGGAAAAAGATGCCTATGAAGGGAGGAAAATAGTTGTAGATAATCAAAGCTACCCTACACAGGACAGGAGAAGGCAAGGAGACTTGTCTGACTCAATGGTTACTGTTGACAATGGAGAGATTATCACTGTGACATCAATGTAAACATAACTATTCTTTCCTAATAAAGATGACCAAATATCTATCTATCTAAAACTATTCCTTTTCTGCTTTGTAGAATAAAACTTCCGAAATTGATCATTTTGTCACTCAAAATGGCCGTTTAAGCAAATAGCTGAGATTATTAGGATCAATATGACACCATTTACAATCACATAGAGGCCCAATTGTTTCACTCAAACAACACTTGTCACTGGTTCACTTAAGGGCCTTTGCTGTGTCATGTGACAAACTATAGTTTATGAAACACCAAATATTTCACATATCTGTAAACTGGAGTACATATATTTATTTTTACGAACAAATGGTTTGATCTTGATCAATATTCGAAGAAAAAGGAGAGTCTGACAAGGAACTGCTGCACCAAGAGGTTGGGATATTTTATCGCCCCAACAAAGAAAACAAATACAAGAAAAACATAATTTTCACCTTTGTCTACTATGGCCACTGCCATACAAACTGACCCGTGCGTCAAAGCACTGGCAGGAATCACCTTAGTTACACATACACAAAGCCTTGCTCAGTGTGATGGCCCAACCTTGTGCACATGAGACTATCAGCTTGCTGAAACTGTATCGCAATACAATTTCTTTTAAAAAAAACAAAAGACCTTTGAGTATGGTGGATTGGTTCAACATTATACACATATTCAATTGAATATCTTACGTAATTATTATTACCAACAAATGAGCTTTGGCCAGCATATATAAAAACTCGCTTAGTAAAGTAAGCAAAACGGGCTGGCTACAAACACAACCTTCATATGTATCTGACCATATAAAAAAATCATCCAAATATGAAACCATGTGATGGCCTCCAGCTCTCATAACTCTACAGATTGAATCCATGATCCGACTAAAACAAAATGGCGTGGCTCTCGAACCAAAACACAGAGAGGCTGTGAAAGACATCAAAGTCAGGAGCATTAATTAGTAATTAATATGAGAGTCTGTGGAGGCTGTGGTGTCTGGCTATTGTTTGAGACATATAGCGTTACAGTGATGTACCGTGAAGGAAAAGCGAATATGTGTAATCAAGCAATAAGATGTGCTGGTGTCTAGTGTTATGTTAGACAATGTAGTTATACCAGGCAGCGAAGCAGTGAAAGGGATGAAAGTAAGGAGAATTAATTAATATTTGATATAAATATCGATGGTACAGATGCCTGGTGGATCCTCCTTCATAGGTTGTTTTGGCGCTCTCCACTACAACCTCCAGAAGTGCACTGACTGGGGTGATCAAATCCCAGCCCTGGACCAGCTCTACTCTCTCCACCTCTCGGCTCTCCTCCCCCACAGCCACGGGGGGTGTACAGAACCATTATGTTCAATTTATGTTTGAATAATACAAATTGATGTTGAGGTTAAATACAAACTGTATAGATTGTCATTTTTTATTTATCATATCGATTGATTCAGATGGTAGAAATAACAAACCAGATTACATAACATAGGTCATTTGTAAAAATGGCAAGACATAGCATGAGTAGAAAGCAGTTATAATTATGACCTCAACCTAGGACCTGAGTAGGACCTGAACCTGTATGTGATAGTATATAGCATAACGTCATAAAATGAGTCACAAGTCGCAAAACTGATATTTTCCAAAGTAATTTAAACACACAAAGCCTTGTTTAGAATATTTCTATTTTTTTATTTTTTTTGAGTTGTACCAAATGTCAAGACTGTGTATCAAATACATCTATGCATTTCGAGGTCATTTCACCACAGGCCCAATAGAGTATGTATATTTAGCTAATTCATTAGTTATCATCCACCCAGAAATAACTAAAGAAATAGAAATACCATTATTTAAGTTGGCTTGATATCAGCTTTTCAAACATGTTGATATCTCAAAATCCATTTTGGGGGCACTTGGGACTCATTTCCCCTATAACAGTACACCTATGTGATGTGTTCCAGGAAAATGAGTCACAAGTTGCAAAATTGATATTTTATATATATTATTTGATATAAGTGTTTTTTTTTTCACAAAATCTCTTAATTGAAATGTTCTGATTTCTTAAGAGTTTAGCACTTATAGTCATATGAATCAATGTAACAAATTTCGGGACATTGTATTAAATAATATTATATCCTTGTGTTTTGAAGGCCTTTTCATGGAGTATATCTAGTTACTTTACTGGTAATTACCAATCAAGAAACATTGCAAACTTTTTTTTCAAAAAGTAAAATATCAAATTTAGAATATAAAAGTACTTATTAGGTGTCCTAGTGTTTACTATCATTGGGATTACCTTTATATTCTCTTTCCTAAAACGGATCACACATAGGTGTCCTGTGGAAAACATCCCAAGAGCCCCCCCCCCCCCTTCACCTCCACCCACCCACCTACACACACATCTCTGTATATGGTGTAAGGTGCCACCTGTCATCACAAGAGGAAGAAAGCAACAGTAGCCCATCATTGTTAACTCTACTGCTGGAGCTGTCATACGCTTCAACATTGCTGCAAGTCATCTCTCATTTCATCAGACAATATGCCATCATAAGAGGTACAGCAGGCAGAATTAATTCTGGTAAGCAAATAGGAAGAAACTGACTGTAAAGCATTGGACCGTAACAAGATCCTTTAAGTACATTTCAACATACCAACAACAATAGCTTATAAGGGTAAGATATTCAGAAAATGCACAATCTGCAGTTCTACACATCCATCAAATTCTGATAAATTAGACTAAAAAAGGGTCAACACTAAGTATATCAGAATATTTTCAATATCGCCTTGATTCAGACAATCAGTTTGGTGGTTTAGAACTGAATTTTGAACCTCATTTTTGTCTTAATGTTGGGTTATTTGAGAGAGGACTGATGAAGGTGAATTGTACATTTTCTGGCGACTTCACCCTCTTTCATAACAAGATCCTTTAAGTACATTTCATCATACCAACAACAATAGCCTATAAACATGGGACCCGTTACATATGTAATGTATCTGGCTGCACTTCTACCCTACTGTCTGGGCAGGACAACCAGTGGTCATCTGTTTAAGAGACAGACCAGTGGGAGTCCAAACTGTGCAGTCACATGTGGAGGGAAGGAGTCAGAGATACTGTGTATTGTTAACAACCTGAAGCTTCTGACGGAAGATGGAGGATGTGTAAAGAAGGACTCATCGACTTTGGCACCGTTCACAGGTCCACAAGGTGCATATGTAAAGTAATATGTGATGAGTTTCAGAAAAATGAGTCACAAGTCGAAGAATTGGTGTTTTTCAAAGTGTTTTTATCACAAGATCTCTTTTTTTAAATGTTCTGAGTTTTAGAGGGTTTAGCACTCATAGATATATGAATCGGTGTAACCATTTTCAGGTCATTTTATTAAATATATTCTTGCGTTTTGAAGGCCGTCATATGGAGTATATTTAGTTACTTTACTGGCAATTACCCATCCAGAAACATTGCAAACTTTTTTTTTTTTCAAAAATAAAGATATGAAACTTAAAATATAGAAATACCCATTAGGTGTCCTAGTGTTTACTATCATTGGAATCACCTTAATGTCCTCTTTTCAAATTATGATGAAATCTCAAAATCAATATTTTGCGACTTGTGACTCATTTTCCTAAAACAGATCAAATATGTGATATATTTCAGGAAATTGAGTCACAAGTTATTTTCCAAGTGTTTTAATGACAAGATATTTGTTGTGGGTTCACCTTTTGTAGCACAAATACATACACATATCAAATCTTGATATAGTGTATTAAATGTATCCATGCATTTCCAAGGCCTATTTAACTACTTTACTAGTAAATTTATTTCAACCCAGAAATATTGCAAACATATTTTTCAAAACGAGAATTATCAAACTTAAGAATATAAAAAAAGATTTAAGAGATATCCTGATGTTTACTATCATTACAGTCGGCTTGATCTCATCTTTTCAGATATGATGGTATCTAAATTTTTGCTATTTGTGACTGATTTCTCTAATGCAACACATGCAAAACTGCAAAACTAATTAAAGAAAAAAAGTTCATAAACAAACATTGAGCAGTGAGATGGTTTTAAGGAAGAGGGCATTGTGAGAAATCAAACCCAAGGACAGAAGTGAATTTTTTCATTTTTATTTCCGCCAGGTTGTGACAGAAATTGACAGTTCCACTGGCTAAATTCTTTAGTTATTTGAAATTCACCAAATATAACTGTCTTACCTTTTTATTTACATGTAACAGAGTCCCCTGATGTACCAATCACAGGTAAAAATTGATTATAATTCATTGGGAAATGAATCATTGAAACAAGCACCAATCCGAAATTGAAACTTCCACTGTCCAAGTTGTTTAGTTATTTGAAATAAACTAAATAGATTAACCTTTTCTTTTTCATGTAACAGCGGCCATTGATGCACCAACAACAGGTAGAACTGATTTTTTATACATTCAGAAATCAATTTGTTCAAACAAGAAAGAACTAGAAATATAGACACTAATACCTGTTGGGTACTTTAGTTATTTGCAATTTGCAAATCAAAACATCTTACCTTTTTTTAATGCAACAGAGGCCCCTGAAATACTAACCACTGGTAAGAATTGGTTCATTATTCATTGGGAAATAAATTTGTTAAAACAACACCAAACGTAAATTGTCACTTCCACTGGCTAAGTTGCTTAGTTATTTGAAATTAACCATGCATATAAACTAACCTTTTCATTTTCATGTAACAGCGGCCATTGATGTAGCAACAGGTAGAATTTTGGTTTTATGCATTCTGAAATCAATTTGTTCAAAGAAGCAAGAGGTAGAAATGTAGACACTAGAATAACAGGTTTATTATTTTTTTAGTTATTTGAAATTCATCAAATAAAACTTTCCTTTTTATTTACATCTAACAGAGTCACCTGAAATACAAACCACTGGTAAGAATTGGTTCATTATTTATTGGGAAATAAATTTGTTAAAACAAGCACCAAACAGAAATTGAAACTTTCACTGGCTAAATGTGTTATTTATTTGAAATTAACTAAATAAACTAATCTTTTCTTTTTCATGTAACAGCGGCCATTGATGTACCAACAACAGGTAGAATTGATATTATATTCTTTCAGAAATCAATTTGTTCAAAGAAGTGAGACGTAGATATTAAGACACTAATACCAGTTTCATACTTTAGTAATTTTAAATTCGTAAATAGATATAATATCTTACTTTTTTATTTTCATGTGATTTACCAACCACAGGTAAGAATTATATGTATGTTGTGTGTTGATGTAGGTATGGTTATTTGCATGTAGGTTACCATGGAAATGGCAATACCTTGAAACAAATAGATTCAGCATGTATAACACCTGTTTAACTCTATCTAACAGCTATCCCAGTGTCACAGACATCAGGTAAGAATTTTTCTTTGAATATGTAGGGAAAAATATTATTGAAATGTTAGTGTAAGAAATCACTTTTTTTTTTTTGTATTCTTAATATAATCATAATGATGAAGGGCAAATCAGTCTGAACGCTAGTGCAATAGAAAACTATAACCAAAATAAGTTTTTTTTCTATCTATCACAAGACCTTATCATCAATGTGGACCAACGATATACAGGTCATAATTAACTTACCTTGATACTTAAAATGTTAATTGGAAATCAGTCCAAAAGTAGCTCCTGTCCATATACAAGTAATTAAGAGGTAAGCGGGGGTTGGGGTTGCCATTGACAAGTGCATAAGCGATAAACAGTAATTATATACAAGTATAGAATAGTTAACGTATGTAATGACATAATATGACAAGCATGTATGAAATGCAGTAACATAACTATTCTTTCTTTTTTGCTACAAGGATATTCAGGTATGAATATTGTTCTTATACATTGTAAATTTGATTTAAGTAAAGATTCACACAATTTGAGCAATATGATATTACCTTCAAATGAACTAATTCATTGATTAAGTTAAATTTAGTGAACAGGAGAACTATAGGGACAGTCAGTCAACATTCAGCCTCTTTTATCCTGCTCAGTTCTGTCCTCAAAACCATAACCCTGTTTGTGTTTGCGTTGATTCAGTTCTCGCCCGGTTGCCCGCCCTATTTCATCAATCAAAGAAAAACTGATGTTTATTCATTAGTTAATACAGGAGAGCAATGTTGAAAGTGTTGCAACTGACGATATAGTATGATAGAGTATAGTTTTGGAAACACAGTTCAGTATCACCAGAAAGGACTTTAATAGTTTGATAAAAATAATAAAAGGATCCAACATTCATGTGGAATATAATCTTGTTGTTCTGTTCATTTAACAACTGGCCCTGATCCACCTGCTTCTGGTAAGAATGTATTTATTACATATTGTTGCACGGTAGTTATTAAGCCCCTCAATAGCTTTGTGCCTTTGAACATTGCAGAAGAGGTAAAGTAAGTTCACAGAAATTCACATATGCGATCCGTTTCAGTAAAATAAGTCATAAGTCGCAAAAAATGGACTTTGAGATAATATCATATTTGAATAGATGAGCTCAAGCCAATTCTAATGGTACTAAACATCAAGGACATCTAAGTACTGTTTATATGTTATAATCTTTGAAAAAAATGTTATTGATATTTTTGGGTGGATAATTACTAATACCGGACCTAAATATACTCCATAAGATGACCTTGGAAATGCATAGCTATATTCAATACATTGCCTTGGAATTACGTACATGTATTTATATTGCTAGCAGCATTAAGTACCCCACGAATTAGAACATTCCAACAAAGATATCTTATATATAAATCACTTTGAATAATATGCAATTTGCAAATTATGACTCATTTTCCTGAAACACATATAGGCCTATGTAGTGCATTTTGGTCTCAGTCGGGACCCACCTACGATTTATAGCACCACATATTGTGGTTCCTGCTTCTAGTAGCGAACTAGCAATAGGCCTAAACTAGCATTTAATCCAGGTTTAGATAGTCTTAACAGGAGTGGAAATAATACCCAACACAGTTTTTCTACTTCCATTCCTAAACTAAATGTCCATCATTACGCGTAAACTTAGTCATCTTTAGTCGGTCACAGCTTCTTCACATAAACATTTCATTTATACCATTGGCAAGCTGAGAAGAAGAGCTTTAAAGCCATGTATTAAACGTGTGAAGGATATAACTATTTATTTGTAAACTAAGTAATCTTTGAATATAACTTAGCTTAAACTTCAAGTAAACTATAGACCCTACTCTATAGTACTCTTTTGTTTATCCCGCTTCCATCAGTAATCTTGTGTATTTCAAATCTGGCCGGCCGGCTCGCTGACGCAATAACGTAACGTAATTTGTTCAACGTTAGTTACGCGCATTGAGTTTCTGCGTCCTTAACCACCATTTGTTCCGCGTTGAGAAATGTAGTCAAAGACTGATTTTGAAGGGGCTAAGAGAAGATCTTAGAACGGTTTAACTTGTAACATCCATATAATATAAAGCTAGAGCGATTTCTAGGAAAGGAGGGAGAAAAGAAATGGTAGAAAGAAGGTTTTCTTTGTCCGGAATGTTCTCGGAATTTGTTGTTTTACAAACCACTTTACTCATCTTTAGAGGTCTCTCCCCTCTCTCTGGATGTCGTCGTATGTGGTTTGTGAAGGTATTTGGGGTGGAAATGTGATTTTGAAGCCTTTTTTAAATTGGGATAACCACACTCTATTTATAGCCTGGGAAAGCCCCTGTGAGATACTACGTCATTTCCCACAACCTACGTCCAGGGGGACCTAACTATATGAGTAATTCTCCCAATAGGGCATCATTTGGTTTTCCAGCCAGGGGCATCTAAAAGCAGTATTTAGGATGACCAGGACCCGGTTTCTTAGTCACTAAATCTTGGTTTAAGTTTGGATAAAACACAAAATAAAACCCTTTTTATATTTAAGAATTAAAAGTCTGTTTCTAAGTTATCGCTAAACTACATTGGGATTTTAGATTTTGGTTATAGCCAAACCATGTTATGATGTGGTTTAAGCCTGGTTTAACACCTGTGCAAGATGGAAGAGGTAGCAGATGAGGTTTGCTTTTACTCCCAGTTCACTAAATTTTAATTTCTTGGCTTCGGGACCATATTATATAATAATAGGAGACACAGAGCATCTGTCAGTATCAAAGGCATCGGTGTGAAGGATGGTAGACCCGGGTTTCTAAAAGGATTGTTGGTTTAAAATGGTTTTGCAAGATTCCAAACCCTTTTGGGGTTTTAAAATGGTTTAGTAAGACAAAAACAAAAATCCCTGTCTGAAATCGGAAATGGGGTTGGGAGAGAAAAACGGGTATGAAAGTCAGAGAAGAGGGGGAGGGAAAAGAGGGAGAGGGGGAAGTGTGGGGAGAGAGGGGGACCGTCCGGAGGACGGGTACTTTGCTAGTGAATAATAAAAATAGATCCACTCTCCACTCCGCATTTGCAATCACATTGTGTAACATTAATTAGAAATGGATAAAGATTATTTATTTTATTTGGGCAGTATAATAATTCATGGCATCGCCCTGAGGCGGTATTCTTACCACCTGCCTTAACGCCCCCCCCCCCCCCCCAAAAAAAAATATATAGTTTATATTATTGCATAATGTTTCTATAATTATATTGTGTAGTGACACCTAAATTCGGTGGCGGGGGTTGCCAGACAACCATCCACCTAGCTTATACACTCACTCTGAGCGTGACTATGATTGCTACCCGACGGGCAAATGAGCGCGATTCTACGCGATTTTTAATGCGCAATCATCTCGCCATAGTTCTGTGATGAGCGTGGACGCTTTTTGCTCAATAATTATTGCGCTATGATTGCGAGATAGTCACGCTAAGGGTATAACGCAATATTGGTGCAATAATGAGCAAATTCTCATGGCATTCTAAGCCATATTTTTTCTCACAGAAATGTCTGAAGGGTACCATTATTCATTAAAGATTTCGAAGAGGGTTTAGGGCAGTGCAACATTGCCCTCTCTTAAAAGGAATAATTTTATTTTCATCAATTCTACCATCCTCTTTGTGAGCATAGCAGCCTCTCATCTGATGTGTTCCAGTTGTTAGATGGGTCTGCCTCCCCCAAGCCACTAGGGACAATCTATATGTACAATCATTAGGGTATTTTGATCACAGCTTTTTTCAATATCAAACAGGTATATAACACACATAAACAATATATGTATATCACTTATAACATTCCTGTGTACATATGTGGAATATCTATAGTGGTATAAATGCCATACAAGTATAATAGCAGCAGTTTTTGGTAAAAAAAATTGTAAATGCACCCCAGTTCTCATTTACGCCACCTGGTGAAAAGAGTACATCCACCTGGTGAGAACAAGTCGCATAATGGTAAGGGCTATTGGCTAAGGGTAATGGGCTATTCCCATTATTTCGAACATATCATAGCATCGTTTTCTACGATAGATTAGGCTCTGAGACCAAACAAAAAGAATTATCCCGCCCTACAGTAAGTTACTGGCCAATAATGATTCAAATTTAAAATTTCCCTAAGACTTGTGACTCATTTTCCAGTAACACATGCCATATATGGCACTTCTCATGAAACGTTGACAATGTTTCATTTCTCTATTAGTTCTCAATTGATTTGTCTTTTATGTCTGAACAAAGATGGGTTATTGCATTTTGTGTAGTATGAGCTTCATCCTGTGAACGCATTTCAACAGCCTATAAATAAGGAACAAATTGAATTTGAGCATAGATAATTCAGCAAAATATATGAGGGACATATGTGTTTCGAATATGATAATTATAAGCTATTGTTCTTTGGTTGGAAAAAATATATTAAAGCCTTATTAACTCTGAGGCCGTCGTTCCGCGTCACGCTGCGTACATTTGTGCGTACTTTTTACGCACACTGAGGCCACAAATAAGGGAGAAAAGTATAGAAAAGTATACATTTCCTAAAAGAGAAATTTGTTGTCTTCATGATGATACAAAAATTAAAGCAATCACATGTTTTCTATTCACACAGCGAACGACGGAATAAGGCCTTATTATTTTAGCCAATTGCACATCCAAAAAAACAAACCCATGTATATTGTATAGGGTCGATTCCAGAAATTAATATATATATATTAGTTTGAATGGATTCAGAAAGAAATATTCCTTTCATTTAATATCATATGAAAAAACAGGGTGAAAATTATAAAAGGAGGAATTAAATCAGTAAGTAAATCAAGTATTTTCTTTGGTAATATGGAGCTAGGTTTACATCATTTAGCTTTGTGTGTAGGGGTTTCTTTGACTTGGTATCAGAGAATGAGTATGGGTGTCAGAGAATGGAGTGTCAGATGCGCGACTGTAAGTGTGAATGCTAGGTGAGTGAGCAGTGTCAGGTATGCATTATGATGAGTATTTAGACGCGCTTTTGAATGCGCATTATATGCGCAATTGAGATCACACTCATATTATTGACTTTTGAAGAAAACATGTATTCACAGATACAATTGGTTGAGTAACATATGTTTTATACAAACATAAATGAATATGAATGAGAACTTGATCCAACACAAGTGTGAGAGCACCAACAACATTGGAGGAAATAGACGCAATGGATTTCACATAATGGTTGCTAATGGCATGTCCATTTCACTGTGATTCATAGTCATAGGTATCACACTGCACTAGTTTACGGTCAATCACAAAATGATCGCATTGCTATCACACTCAATTGCACTCAGTGCCCGTCGGGTAAAGGTCGCGTTTTCGTTGGTACAAAAGCTAGAGCTTGAGCTTGTACGCTAAGTGCATCAAACTTATTATTTTTCCTTCGTCAGAGTCCTGGATATTATTACTAGGTTTACCTTACCTGGTTCTAATGTTAAAGCGCTGCACAAATTGTCAAAGACTTCATTTGTATCCGTTTGGTCGCTCCTGCCTTGGCACAATGGCGTGAGTGTGGTTCCGATTTACCCCCCCCCCCCCCCCCTACCTAGAAATACCTTGCCCTACACTGAAAGACCCAACCTCGGTGAGTGACCGATTTTTCTCAGGAATTCGCTGGCATCCAATTGCCAGGCACTGACCGAGAAAAAAACGGTCAGATTTTCAGTGACTGAAAAAAAACGGTCAGATTTTGGTGACCGAAAAAAAAACCGGTCATCACTTTTGGTGACCGAGAAAAAAACGGTCAGAAATATGGTGACCGAAAAACGAAAAACGGTCAGTGACCGATAAATCCCAGTCATCTCAATGGTGACTGTTTTTTGCAGGGTGTTTTTTTTACCAATATTTGACCGTTTTTTTTTTTGTGCTATCCAAGGTTTGACCGGTTTTTTTCAGTGGCCCTTTAACTTGACCGTTTTTTGTTAGGATGACGGTTTTTCATTCATTCAAATTATAGGGGTTATGAAAAATAGGAATTCTCAGGTTTTATTTTCCCCTGTGACACACTGGGAAGCTGCAATTCCTGGGGTGTCACAGGCTAGTAGTATACCCCTGATGAAAACCTAAAACAATTTTCAATATGACTAACTAGAAAGGAAATGGTAACAAACACTGAAATCATATAAAGCAACACTTGATTTACATTCATCATATACACATTTATTACTTTATTTACAATTGTGTGAGCTTGGCACAGCCAGGCATTTGGGAGGACTAGCCTCTCATTGCAGATTATTATCTGGCTTAAAATTGTAGTTGACTGAAGCCTAAAAATGAATCAAAATCAATATGAGGAGGAGGTGGGCGAATGGTACTACTAAAATATTTCAATTGAGAATGTAATCATAAATTATGTGTCACCTCCATATAAAATGGTTTCTGTAACAGATACAAACTATAAAAGTTGTCCAAATGTTCCACCATCAATGGTATTGTATATTAAATATTCGTAACATCCCAAATTGTGTGGGAGAAATCAAATTTGTATTGACGAGAACATCAAGATACACCTTTCTCATTCATTATACATGAAGGAAGATCTTCAATTCTCCTATATACACATAGCTTCATAGTTTAACATCCAATCGAATGGAAGAACATGGGTGCTCCCTTTTGAGAAATGTTTTTCAGGTCAATGAAATACCTCTGGTTTTGGCACATCTATAGCAAAGCGGAATTAGGACATCAATGGAAAAGGGTAGGGATATATAAATTTTCGAATTCACTCCACTGGTTCTGGCACCTCCTCATGTGTCTCTAAACTAGGGGACAAGCGCAGACTTGGTTTCTCCTTCTGCTCAACCTCCATGACTTCTTCATCCTCCTCGTCATCATAGGCTTCCAGTCCATACTCGCCCAGCTTCCTGGCCCAAGACTTATCCTCGGCCTTTTTCAGAAAAACTACCACTTGGTTCGCTTTTATCTTGTGATAAGTGGGGATTGTTTCGTAGTAGTGTCAATGTTTCTATCACAAATAATATTTCAAGATAATCAGCACACATGCGTCACATATATAATGCAGCAGGCGGAATAATGGTAGACTGGTAGATCTTGCTAATCGTATCATTGGAACTGTGGCCACTCAATAGGAATGCTCCAGACTGCTGGTAGACTGAAGAAACCTTGGGATGAAACATGGCATCTGTTGCTGGATAAGATTTGACTTGTTGAGCTAATATTGATGTAGATCCTGTAAATATAAGGAAACTTCTGATT
This sequence comes from Sthenelais limicola, assembly GCA_942159475.1. NCBI lineage: Eukaryota > Metazoa > Annelida > Polychaeta > Phyllodocida > Sigalionidae > Sthenelais > Sthenelais limicola. The sequence goes on along the minus strand of OW804101.1, from coordinate 8,485,600 downwards.
ATATATTTTAGACATGGCAACCGTACTCAAATTTGCAGATGACTAGGTCTATGGATATAGCCCAAATACATATTGCAGAAAACATTACATATTTGTTGACAATAACAGCATAGCTACGGGGATTTCCCCGAATGTATTCTGGGCTATTTTTTCAATCACTTTTGATTGGCATGAAGACTATATATTTATTAAGCTTAGTCTCCCTCTTGGGCCAGGACCACAAATTAAATGGGAAAGATGAACTCATGAGATCTTTATCTGAGGAGAACCTTTTCTCATGTTAAAAGTAATAATTCTTTTTTGCGGTCTCAGTAAAATCATGTAGGTCCCCACTGTTACAATTTGACAGAGACTGATGGTCTCGGGTCTCCCAATTCACTATGTGATATTAGGGTGGATGTGTATTTATAACAATTTCAGATCTCCCAACCTGACCTTCATTCCCTCTACTTTCCAAAGGAGGAGATATATGGTTATTATACAGGAAAGCTACTGTTGGAGATACAGGAGAACCTAATGGACATGCATGGGATCATATTAATGAAAAGTACAGGATCACAATCAGGTAGCAAACCTTAAAGGGGGAGGTACAGGAGGAGGTTCCAGAGGAGGTAAAAAGCAGAAGGTACGGAAGGACGTACATGAGGGATACAGAGGGACATACAGGAGGGGCACGTACAGGAGGGGGTACAGGGGACGTACAAGAGGGGGTGCAGGGGATACAGGATTGGGTACAGGGGGACGTACAGGAGGGGGTACAGGGGACGTACAAGAGGGGGTACAGGGGATACAGGATTGGGTACAGGGGGACGTACATGAGTGGGTACAGGTGGATGTACAGGAGGGGCACAGGGAAACGTACAGGGGGGATACAGGAGGGGGTGCAGAGGGACATAGAGGAGTGGATACAGGGGGACATACAGTAGGGGTACAGGGGGACGTACAGGAGGAGGTACAGGGGGACGTACAGGAGGAGGTACAGGAGGGGGTATAGGGGGATACAGGAGGAAGTACAGGGGGATGTACAGGAGGGGGTACAGGGGACGTACAAGAGGGGGTACAGGGGATACAGGATTGGGTACAGGGGGACGTACATGAGTGGGTACAGGTGGATGTACAGGAGGGGCACAGGGAAACGTACAGGGGGGATACAGGATGGGGTGCAGAGGGACATAGAGGAGTGGATACAGGGGGACATACAGGAGGGGTACAGGGGGACGTACAGGAGGAGGTACAGGGGGACGTACAGGAGGAGGTACAGGAGGGGGTATAGGGGGATACAGGAGGAAGTACAGTGGGACGTAGAGGAGGGGGTACAGGGGGACCTACAGTAGGGGTTCCAGGGGGATGTACAGGGGGACGTACAGGAGGGGTACAGGTGGACATACAGGAGGAGGTACAGGAGGGGGTCCAGGGGGATGTACAGGGGGATATGCAGGAGGTGGTGCAGGGGGACGTACAGGAGGGATACAGGAGGGACAGGGGTGATACAGGAGTGGGTACAGGGGGACATACAGGGGGACGTACAGGAGGGGGTACAGAGGGACATAGAGGAGGGGGTACAGGGGGACATAGAGGAGGAGGTACAGGGGGGCATACTGGAGCGGGTACAGGGGGACATACAGGAGGGGGTACAGGGGTGATACAGGAGTGGGTACAGAGGGATACAGGAGGAGGTACAGGGGAACATACAGGAGGAGGTACAGGAGGACATACAGGAGGGGGCACAGAGGGACATAGAGGAGTGGGTACAGGGGGACATACAAGAGGGGTACAGGATGGGTACAGGGGGACATACAGGAGGAGGTACAGGGGGACGTACAGGAGGGGGTATAGGGGGATCTCCAGGAGGAGGTACGGTGGGATGTTATAGTCACCAATAAACATACCTGTCAATTTCTCTTCATGGGTAAGGGCTCCAGGCGGTGAAACCATGGTTACGTTGGCCAGTCTCCAGCAAGTCCTATGCATTTGAACCTGCAAACAGTTTTAAAAATTTTAAAAACTTATTATAGTTTAAACACGAGTAGGCCTAAATAATGTTACGTTCCTTTAATTACTATCATGTTACTTTATTATTGAGCTGACATGTCTTATAATTACATCTGCTTTACCTTGTTTTGAGATCAGGATTTTGTATAAACACAATAAATACTAATAGATACCTAAATATATGAATATTGTCAATAACTGACAAGATACTTAACGTTCCAATTATAACAAGCTTACGTTGAGTACTTTCCAAGTTTTTCTGAGTCATGAGAAAGAAATAAAAAACTTATGCCCGAAATGCTATCATATGTGAGTGAAAACCAAATCTAAAACTTAGGGCATATCAGAATTATGCAGACAAAGTTTGCGAAGGCTGGGGCAAATATTTCGATTCCTAAACCTATGCTTTAGATACCTATATTTTCCCTATTATTTTGCCTTATTAAACCCTATTTATCAAATGATTAAGAATGAGATTGAATTACCCACTAATTCGGCTACAATAGTAAATAAAAAGTCAAAGCTAGAAGATGAATGTTGGCCGGCAAAAGAAGGCCTGGTTCTAAGAAGTTTGAGTTGATTTTGTTAAGAAATATCACTGTTTGAACAAGAGGGTCTCTTAATTTATAAAAAAAAACATAGCGACAATCCAACGGCTGTGTCTGTGAGGAATTCGTCCTGGCGGCTCCATAGGAAGTTTTAAACCTTCAAATAGTCCCAATACATGTATTTCAATCATTAATGCTCCCAGATACCCCTCCTGCCATTCCTGATATTATCTGCATCAGAGCTACTGCAGCTCCCAACTGGTACGGTATAAAGCATACAGCGCAGGTAATGCTATAATAATTGTGAAAAGAACTATAGCAATCTTATATGGCCAAAAGGAATTCTGGGACAGCTGATCATAGCCACATCATCAGAAGGTAAATCAGATTTAAATCCCATATGTTGATTTTTCAGAATGTCCACTATCTCATCCAAATCCCTTTCCCCCTCAAACAAGCCTCCCTCCTCCAATAGAGAAAGACTTGGTAGATCGAGAGAGAAAGTATTGATGAATTAAGCACCAGCGGGGGATCAAATCCAACCCTGTACTAAAAGATGATACATATTTCTATAAGTAATAACGTATATTCTGGGATCTAATAAAAGATCTTAACTAATTAATTACGAAGAACCAGAGCGAGAACGAGTTCGGGGAACTTCCCTTACTGTTTTATACTAACTAACTAGTCCTGTGGGCGAGTGCATGATGAACATGTTTCGTGTACCCTGATACATATTTATCGAAATCTGTTAGGCCTACTATATTATGTTGGTACAAAGAAAGAATGGTATTTTATCATTTACTTGTGATTGAAATTAATTTCGCACTCTGATATATCGATGAGCCTATAGTTTTCAATCCCTCCCCACCCCACTTCACTCAAAGGAACACTTAACTTAACTCATATAACTATTTGTTTTCTCACATACATTGTGAGAGGTGAAGGTGGCAGAAGCATTCCTTACACCTACACTAGGCTACAGGTGTGACTTGTCGCTCACTGCAACACTTACACTAAGACACAAAGAAATGCTAGCCTAAAATGTATTATTCACTGTGAATATAACTTCTACCCCATACCTATCTTTTTGCAATAAGATATCATTTGAGTATTTCAGACAATTATTTACCAGTTTAATTATGGTAGGGGCGGTCCCGTCGATGTTAAGCGGCGAGCGGTCATGACGGGTGGTCATGACTTGTACCCGAATCGAATAGTAGAGTCACAACCAAAGCATATATGTGATGTGTTTCAAGAAAATGAGTCATAAGTCGCAAAAAATAGATTTTGAGATACCATTATATTTGAAAAGATGAGGTCAAGCCGATTCCAATGATAGTAAACAGTCTAATATAAATAATGAGTATTTCTAGATTTTAAGTTTGATATTTTCGTTTTTGGAAAAAAAGTTTCCAATATTTCTGGGAGTCACTAAACACTAAAGTAACTAAATGTAGTCCATATGAGATCCTTTAAAACGAAAGAATATATTACATAGATTGTCCTGAAATTTGATACATCGATTGACATAACTACAAGTGACAAACTCTCCAAGAATCAGAACATTCCAATAATGTGATCCTGTGAAAAAAACACTTTGAAAAATATCAATTTTGCGACTTATGACTCATTTTCCTGAAACACATCACATATAATTATTTTAAAAAGAAATTCTGTTCCGTTTTCAAAATCCAAAATCCGTATTTTACATTCCAGTCTCACAAATAACCAGTGTGACGGATATAAGGGGTATGCCGGCAAACCCATTTACCTAAATTGTTCAAATCGGTAGGATACATATTTTATGTAAAAACTCATCTTTAGCAAGTGGGATGGTAGCTCTGTAGGCCTATGTTTGAAAGCTTCCAGCTAGGCCTATTTAAAACAAGTATTTCATGTATTTTAATCGTAAGTATAGCTCATATAGCTTCACTCACGCAATGCTATAACCCTGATGTGCATTGACTACTTGTCCCCCCATTCCCGTTTTCTCATTTCCATCCTGCTATGTGCTAGAAAGTCGTGCAGTGTTTCACGGGACCAACAGCAGTGCCTCCCGGCAGAGTTGGCCATGACTGACCGTAGGCGGACATGTTGGACAGCAAATTTCTTTTAAAAATTAGAAACTAAAGCATTGGAACCTTGGTCATGATGAAATATCCATCCTTAGAATTTGTTAATATTGTCAGGTTTCAGAGTTTAATATTCGCCAAAATGAACATCATCATTGTTCGTCATTGCTGTGGCGAGCGGGTCCCATGAGTGACCAAACGCTGTGTAATAGCCTACACACACACGCCTTTGTTTGGCCGCCATATTGGAATAACAAACAACATATATTTAGGCTAATTAACGATCATGAATTAGACCTGTATTTAATGAGTGATGCATATATAAATGAGCCTGATAACCCCTGTCATGTTATTGAATAATAATAGAGCTTACCTGGTGAGTTTAGGTGAGAAATACCGACGTGTAGAGCTGTAACAAACTGCAGGTAACGAGTGCTTGCCACAGAAACAAAGCTTACAGCTTAGAACAAAAGGATTGGTACCGGTAGCTGTAGCCTACGCTAGGTGTCACTGCAAGCGGCGCTGTGAAGGCTTAAAACGTCAATGGCATAGGCATAGTGCTATCGTTAAAAGAAACATGAATGATTTTAACAGTTTATGATTTTAGTGTTTAGAATATTTTATAGGATAGCCTATGAACGATTTTCCTAAAAAAAAACATGTAGGCTAATATCAGGTCATCTCTCTCTCTATATATATAGGAAATATCTTGATCTTGCCTAGAATGATATAGCCTAGGTTATCCTAGTTGGAAAAATGTCAAGAATCTATAGGTTATACCGCAACACCCAAAGTTCTGAAATCTTCTGAAATTGGGCAGCTTAATATTTAATTATTTTATCTTTATTTAGACGATTTTACTGCTTCCACATTTTATGAATAAATATCTTTGAGAAATATCCATTTTGTGACTTATGATTCATTTTCCTGAAGCACATTACATATTCCCATGGAACTCATTCAAACAATCTTCTTGTTCATCATAATAATAGAAACAATTAAATTGGTTTAACTGTAAAGGCCTACATCAAGATATACTAGGCCTATCAATTTATCATCTACCATATGAATTGTCACGAATAAAGGGCCCAGTTAGTACTCTAATCTCCCCTATTAAATTATTAACATTAATGTCTGAAATCTCAGGTTTGAACTCCCAAAATCAACGAACACATCAATGACTGTTTAGCCTACTGCTTCCACCATGATTAAAAAGATATATCCAATGCAACCAAATGATACTGATAATCAATGATTTCCATGAATAAAATACAAATCATAGTATAGGCTAGAAATAGATATAAAGATCGGTGGGATTTCGGTTATAGTTCTGTTGATAAATTTGGGTGAGTGAAAAATGATGTTGGTCAATTTTTTTAAAACCTTGGTAGGGGTCATTTTTGGGGGGAGGGGGCGGGGGGAAGAACATATCATTGAACACCTTTGAAAAGGGGTATATGGGGGTACAGGGGGACTTCGCACAAAATGAAAAAAGGGTGTTCAGAGCTGCCATCACTTCTATCTCGGCACGAGATCTCCCATCTGTTTGGGACAATTTGGAAATACCTCCCGTCCTCCTGATATCAGATCAAACGATCCTGGCAAATCACAATGTAGACAATGGAGGCCTATAGATACCTGCTGCAGGTTCCAACAATAGGACAAAAGGCAGCACCCTGAAACTTCTTTCTAAGTTATAGATTAGGTTACAGGTTTTTTTTAGGTTATTTTTACAATGCACTTCTTTGTATTTTATGATGATTATTGATTGTAGAAATCCGGCCAGAGTTGATGTGACATGGTAATATTCGTGTGTGCTAATCTGCGAATACACTGCATAGCAGCACTGTCACACATTTAAGTTTTAACACTTGTCAATTGTTCGCTCTCCCATACTCATTGGGTGTGGCATCATTTTTACACGTTTTAAAGTTAAGCTGAAACTTAAACTTAGGTCATGTGTGTGTTCAGAAATCCTCACGATTGTTACAAGGTCTTATTCATTCAGAGATGAGACAGAGAACAGGGATAGAAAGGGATAGAGAGCGAGGATAGAGAGATACAGAGAGAGAAGATACAGAGAGCAGGGATAGAGAGAGACGGAGGGCGGGAATAGAGAGGGACAGACAAACAGGGATAGAAAGGGACAGAGAGCGGGCATAGAGAGATACAGAGAGTGGAGATAGAGAGATACAAGAGCGGAGATAGGGAGAGACAGAGAGCGGGGATAGAGAGGGACAGAGAACGGGGATAGAGAGATACATAGAGCGGGGATAGAAAGGGACAGAGAGAGTGGAGATAGAGAGATACAGAGAGCGGAAATAGAGAGAGACACAGAGTGGGGATAGAGAGGGACAAAGAGCGGGGGTAGAGAGGGGACAGAAAAAAACAGTCACTGACTGATATTCCCATCGGCGCTACGGAAAATCAGTCACTGACTGAGATTTCCATGAAGGCACTGAGAAAAACCAGTGATGGCTGTTTTTTACCGAGGTGACTGATAATTATCAGTCGCGCCCATTTTCGGCTGAAAATAATCAGTCATTGCTGGGGAAATATTTATATCTGACTGATAAAACGGGCGCGGGTCTTTCAGTGTACCTAAAAATGATTTATTTTAAAACTTATCTTACTTTTTTTTGCATTTTTTGACAACGAAAGCTTATGAAAGCAGGAAAGCAGGTTTTTCTGACTCTGAACTGTCAAAAAGCACATCTCCCATGTTTAAAACTACTATTGTTCTCAAATAGACATTGTTTTCAGCTCCTGGGAGGTGGTTTTCTATAATAAAATGTTTTTAAAAAAAAGTTACCGTCCCTCCGCCACCTAGTCTTCAGCCAGATAAATCGGAAACACACCTATTATTGTTGTGGCCTATCCTACCCCTAAGTATGTAGCCTTTGATATCTTTAGCATCATCATAGAAAGACTGATCTGTTCGAAATAATGTTACAGCATTATATGTGTTGGTTAAAATTTTGGCTTCTATTGCATTCTTAGATAGTTGAACCATCAACATAATAAATCGATACAAATCTTGATCAACAAACATCTTACTTTCTATCCTGGACCTTATCCTCTTGTCCTTTTGTTTTCACCTGCATGCATTTCTTTTTTTTTCAATATACCAATCTCAAGAGGTCAAATTTAGTTAAACTCTTAGTTTCATTTCATTACCACTTCATGTGCCCTGGGTGTCTTGCATGACATATGTGATCCGTTTGAGGAAAATGAGTCACAAAAAATGGATTTTGAGATATCACCATATTTGAAAAGAGGAAATCAAACCGATTCCAATGAGAGTAAATATTAGGTTACATAATAAGTATTTCTATATTTTAAGTTTGATATTTTTATTTAAAAAAAAAAGTTTTCAATGTTTCTGGATTGGTAATTACCAGTAAAGTAACTAATATACTCCATACGAAGGCCTTCAAATCGCAATGATATATTTGACACAATGTCCTAAAATTTGTTACATAGTTTTATATGACTATAAATACTATACCCTTAAAAAATCAGAACATTTCTATAAAGGGATCTTGTGAAAAATCTCTTTAAAAAATATCAATTATCAATTATCAATGTGACTCATTTTCCTGGAACACAGCACATATTGAAGGCTTCACGTTATTCCAACAATAACACAAGTAATATGATTCACTAGACACAGCTTTTATAACAGAGAACCTATATATGACCAAATCCCATCCAACGCACTTTTCTAACTTAATTCGAACTTAGCCCTGGCCTCTAATTCTTTGACAAATCGAAAGGAAATTGCATATGAAACTACATGTGTGAGTTTAAAAGAAAACTGAGCTCCAGATGTAAAGATATAAGTGAAATTAAAAAATGAAATGACTCGAAAATGAGACAAATGTAAAAAGGCTGTCTCCTCTGGGACTCAAACTAACAATCCTGCTTGGAAGTCCAAAGCTTTAGGAGAATGGGGGAAATACACTATCTTTGAAAGTCATTCTGTTTGACTTGATAACTCAAACTAATCATAAAAATGTATCTTGCAACTGCATTCTATTTCTATAATAAGCAAATGCAGGACTAGTCCTGCACGCTTCCTGGACACCCAATATTCATCAAATACATGATCTATGTAGGTCATTGTCATCTTGTTAAATAGAAGGATTGATTGAAATTGGCTTGGCTCTCTATTCATAGCGATGAACAATAGGGTCAGATTTTCAGAAGATATACAATCAGCAGCTCTACACATTTAGTGAATTCTGCTAAATTACACTAAAAAATGGTCAATACTAGGTATATCTGAGTATATTTGGTATTGACTTGATTCTAACAATCTGTTTGGTTATGTTGAACTGAGTTTTGAATCTCACTTTTGTCTAAATTTGGATTATTTGAGAGGATAGGTGTAGGCGAATGGTACATTTTCTGGTGATTTCCCCCATTAATTCAAAGGGTGCGGGAATGATCACATAATATAATATTTAGGTACTACATAGATCAGAGAACCATGGCTCCCTCAGACTAGAATAGAACCAGTAATGAATTGATAATGGAATGAGTAATGAACAGATAGCAGAACGAGGAATAGAACAAAACCAGTCTGCAGCAAGATAATTGATTTTTAATTGATAATTGATGGACAACGCCCTGTACTCAGAAAGAGAGCCTCCATGAGCATAAGAGTCACATGGGTGAGATTTCCGAAAATGTTGGCAGCTGTACACATTTAGGCTGCAATTTGGTCAATTCTAGGTAAATTCGAGTATATTCAGCATTGCATTGATTCTAGCAAATTGTTTGGTTAGGTTGAACTGTATATTGAAACTTATTTTCGTCTGAAATGTAGGTTATTTGAAAGGATTGGTGAAGGTGAATTGTACATTTTCTGGCGACTTCACCCACATATTAGAACTTCAGAAGTTGATGACCAATTTGTGATCTGCTGCAGGAAAACATTATGTACATAATACCATGAGTATTAGAGATATGTGGAAAAAGTGGGGTATTTCTGAGTTATCATACCTTTCTAGAGGTTGCTATGATATGCCCCTTATTCAATTCAATTCAATTCAGAAATTCTTTATTGGATGGTTTTGTTCACAATAGGTCGGTCAATTCTGGCACAAGGACATGCCAGTTCTTCCAATGACTGCCGACGTCTCTCTTGAATTTTTCGTTACAACAATAACATGAAAGTCCCTTTATAGGGCTTCATAACAACTTAATAACAACTTAATAATAATAACATGTCAGCTTTGAATGAGATGAATATTTACATCTGAAAACAGTAGATGAGGGTCCTAGCTTATAACAATCTAAATTATTTGTATGCATCGTTATACATCAATTTTAAAGGATACATTGTAACATACAATTCCTCAGTTATGTCCAGCATGGAGCACTAATACAAGTTATACTGTCTGCGGACTGAGAGGCGAGAGCGACAGTGATAGCATTATTCATTGTTACTGCCTACCCACCTATATAACCCTCCTGCACCTGTGCCTTAGCCCCACTCCACTCATACCTACCTTAGTAAGCTCCTACCCACCCACAACTCCCACAAGGCTTATATATCTTATCACCCAATTTATTTATCATTCATTTATTTTATCATTCATTCAATTTTAAAATCAAAGAAAAACCTTTCACCAAACCTATCATTTTACAAAATAAAATATACCCCAAACAAGCCAATACTCTTTTTTTCTCCTATGCGATAATGCAATGTCTATTGCCTCATTGGTTTGGCCTTACAGGCCTACTTTTTGATTTGTGGTGTGTATTCTCTATCCACTGTATCATATTTGATTTTATAAATGAAATATAGGAATTAAACCTACAAACGACAATCCGGTATGGTTTTTTCTCTTATTTATTTATCCCGACGCGTTTCGACATTATGGTTGTCGTCTTCAGGGGAGAGTGATTGATACAGAGTAGTTACATGCTTATATACAGGCCGGGTGTCACAGGGTGTGACACCCAGTGTGGTGTTGTTGGTGTTGACACTTTACGCTTCATGGCACCCGGGGGCACTTCAGTGGCACTCTATGGGACGGGGGGGTTTTTTCTTTTGGGATATGTCGTCGTGGTGGTGATTGAAATGATGAATAGATGAAGAAGTGAATAAACTGTGTTCTGAGTTTATTAAATGTAGATTTAAGAGAAAAAAATTTTGATTTTATAAATGTTCGGAATTCCTGGTGCTTGATACACAAATGAATCCCTCAAGTTGAGTTATTTTTGGGACCCTCAATTTACTTCCTTCTGCTAAGCAACTGGCTACTGTGTCAGCCCTTGGTTACATTTGTATATCTATATCTTTCCTGGAAGGCCGATATATATAGCTACAATTTTAGAGAAATTGGAAGATGTGAGACTTTAAAGAAGTAAAGCTGAAATGTGTTTTACTCATTATTTTTTATGTGTTAACAGCATTTATTATTTTATTAGAAGTAGAAGGTCCACTTGGAAGAGGCGAGGGTCCTGAAAAAATTGGAAATAAAATTTCAACATAATTATGATATGTACTTGAGATGAGCTCTGAATCATTTAATATTGTACATTCCACAGCTGTGTACATCATGACATGTCCAGGCCTTGAAAACATCCCAGGGTTGGCTGGACTTCCATTACCAGGGATGTTGTTCACATGTTGGATGAACAAAAACACTGTCTACGGGGTGACTGTTACTGGCCAACAAATCATCCGCTATGACATCAACCATGGAGACAGCACATGCAATGGTACAGTTATTGCAACCACCACTAAAACACTGTTTGGCCTTGGTTGTGGTAGAGTGAACAACAGACTCTATGTTGTCTGGAACCATGAAGCATGTGTATGACACAAGTGGTAACTTTCTGTACACAATGAACACTCCTATGGCACCACAACCTTACAAACTATTCATGAAAGATGAAATGATTGCGATCATGCAGTATAACTCTAATGAAGTACATGTGTACTTAAGCAATGAAGAGTACAGCTAGACAATCACTTCACTACCAGAGCCGGATTTCTACACGCATATGTCAGTTACACCTCAGGGGTATGTGGCGGTCGCTAATTTTGAACTTTATTTTCGTCTCAAATTTGGGTTACTTGAGAGGATTGGTGAAGATGAATTGTACATTTTCTGGCGACTTCACCCTCCCGCTTCATGAGTCTGCCCTGTATCATGGTGGTGGTTTGAAGCCAGTGAACAGTACCCCATTCATCACTGAGTGAAGGTTGCTCAATGCTTATTCTTCATTTATCCTCTTCCATTACAGAAAGAATGGCAAGTTTACACTGTTATTAATAAGTATGTATTGTTCAATAAGTTAAGATTGTTTGCGTCATTCAATAAAATTGTGGTCATTCTAAATTAGTTCATTTATAACATCACTTCATCACGATTTTACGGGCTACCATCGGCAGCATCTTCCAGGAATATCTTGTTATATTTTGTACTGATTTTCGAATTATTCAGATTTTGGATATATATAATTGTTTTAGGTTTTTTTCTATCAGAAAAGTTTGTGATATAGGACTATTTTAGGGGGATTAAGGGTGGAATAATCAGCTTAGATGTGCCGTGTATACTATTATGACGAAATGGTTTCTTAATTAATGGTGATTCTCCAGATGTTCATTTCATTAACTTCCTTTTTGTAAAGGTGAAATACATGTGCTTAATTTACTAACTGTATGTATAATTGCATAACAAAATGAATAATGCCGTTTTTCAAGATTAAGTGGATTAATATGTGATTAATTTGGTTGGAGTGAATGATTGTTAGGTATGATTCAAGTACATTTATCAATAATAAAACTGGTTTCTCTTCATTAAGCTTGGACGTTGTGTACACCTTTTGACTTTGTGGGGTTTATCAAACTCTCAAAGCAGCTTAAACCTGCGCTCTCAGTTAATGTTTGTAAACAAAAGTATTTGTGATGTGTTCCAGGAAAATGAGTCATAAGTCGCAAAAATGATATTTTTCAAAGCGTTTATTTTACTGGTTCACTTCATTGGAATGTTCTAATCATTGGGGAGTGTATTTCAGTTAATAGTTATTTCATTTTAAGGTCCTCATGTGGTGCATACTTGTACACTGTTCTGGTTATTGCCTCCCAGAAATATTACACACTCTGTTCTTCAAAAATAAAAAATATCAACCTTAAAATCTGGAAATACTTATTAGAGTGTTAGACTGTTTGCTATCATTGGAATCAGCTTGATCTCCTCTTTTCAAATATGGTCATATCTCAAAATCCACTTTTTGCGACTTATGACTCATTTTCCTGAAATGGATCACATTTGAACAGGTAGACGCGGTCTTATTCACCTAAACCTGTGCAACTGCTGAATGTCTAGAGGTGGGATCTGTGGTCTGCTGAGATTCATGTGTATGTGCATTTTGGAAATACAGGGATAGCCACAAGGGCATCAAATATGTGTTATTTTTTTTTAAAGAAATTTTATTGATTCCAGTTCCTTTGCTTACACAAGGGTAATCTCATGGTAATCATATAATTATTGCCAACCAGCAGTCGTTTTGGGCTAGTTATCTGGAAAAGTATGATAAATACAAAATTCCCCTTAGCTGATCTCCCAAATTCCATATACAGTACTATATGGTTATGTGATTTTGTTTGTTTGCTACCCCTATTGGCTGGCATCGGGCAATTCAACTATGGTCAAGCGTAGAGTGGCTTGTACCCTAGCGACTCCCGCCACCGGCGCTAGAATTCAGGTGTCACTTTGGTAAATTATTATGGGATTAATGACCCGAGATGATCGATTTCGGTCTTGTACCACCCCTGGAATAATTGTATATAGTGCAATGCATGTTCAAATATGAAGGATTTGCCAGGCCTCTAAAAGTGGTTTATGACACAAGTATATTATAGTTCAATGCACCCACATGGTACTAAAACACGAATATGCCTCAACAATGAGTATGATCTCAGTCTATCTGCAAACAGGTCCCCTATAATTAATGTTCATTGACACAAGCAAGTGCTCTATTGTGTATGTTAATCTATATCTGCATGCCCTGTAACAAAGAGCACAGTCCTGTAGTGATTAAAGTGTATTGCATGTGCATGATTGTGCAATTTCTTTTTACATTTTACATTTGTTACTTTTGGGCCAGGTGGTCAGAAAATGTACAAGTCTCCTCTACCAATCCTCAAAATTGAGGTTTCAAATGGAATTTAACATAGATTATTTGACTCCCTAGAATACCAAATAATATGCCTAGTAGTTCCGCCCAATACAGCAGAATTCCCAAATGTGCAGATATTCCCAGCTTAGATCTATAATATAATTACATTTACTGGCAGTGTGATCCATTTGATCCCTCTCACAGCCGCCCAAATGTGATGAATCTCTATCTATTGAATAATATATTTGTCGCAGTTAAACGCTGGGCATTACACATCAGACAATACATCGGTTCTGTCAGTGTTTATCCATGAACATAGCAAGTGGAGTTGGAGAGGAGAAAGGGACAAAATGTTGCTTTCTTCCTTCATATGTGTCTATGTGTTGCTACAGTATCTTTGGAGTGCTGGGAGTGCAGGTGGGTAACAATTTTTTACTTATGTTGTGGTTTTTGCCAATTTTATTGATAAATATAAGCAAGCAATGTCTATTATTAAAATTGGTAAAAATCTAAATTTAAATTTATTTTGTCATTTATTCAGTATTTTATTCTCAAAAAAATGAATGGCCCCGTTGTCCATTGCAGATACAATGTGTTATCATTAGATACTCTTCAATTTACTCAAACCGTATTACTTTATCTTCAAGAACCACATTTACATAATAAGGTCATACTATAAGTTATAGGAATAAACTGCCAAGTCTCATTCTAATGTACCTTCTCTTGTTTTTATTTCCAATGGTGACCCATGTGAAGAACAATACCTTATTGGTATCAGGAACACTAGCAGTAACGGTCCATATGCAGGGCTTGTGGACACTTTGCTTCGTGACTATAATAAATATGTCTTGCCTGTCACTAGCGTTGGGGTTGCCATCAATATTTCAGTTAACTTTGACTTCTACCAATTAATTATGATGGTAAGTCTTCTGGATTTTCTGTTTTCAAGATATCTGTTCTGAAGACATCATACAAATCTTTATACATAGATATGATTTAAAAGAAATGATTTGTGCGTAGTTTATGTCACTCTGAATCAAGTAACAGTACTAAAGGGTTGTCCTGGTTGTATGATACCCAAATGATACATTTTATTGATTAAAGAATTTGAGCTCATTGTGTCCCAACTTCAGAAGCATCCAAACAATTTCACAATAAAAACAAAAAAAAATACAGTATAAATAAGGTATTTTCTGAATAAATCACCAAATCAGTATGTAATATATCAGATGATATTAGTTTCAACACGCTGAAGGACCCAAATCTCTTTGGCACACTAATCAACATCCACTTATAGTGAAAGGATGGTTTGGGAAGCCACTTGAGAAACCATTTAATGTGTTATCCAAAGAGAAGATCACTTCTCACTTTACCTGCTTGTCCCTTCTGCAGGACGAGACCAATGAAATGATGACATCTAACTCCTGGATTGATGTGGTAGGACCATAACCTATACTTCATTTAAATATCATATACTACATTTATTTGTACATATATATATTTTCATTGGGCAAGATTCCTTAATATATTTAAAAGCCAACAAAAATATTCACATATGCCAGATGGGGTTTTTGTATGGCTTGGGTGTAACCCGGTCTTCCACCATATCCTAAATTTTCTCTGGTACATTGTAAATAGCATTTCACAGTTGTGCATGTGTTAAATAACTACATTATTTGATCTACATGACTATTATCATTCATTGAAATTGTAAAATTCAGGCTTAAACTTCACAAAGTTTGGAATTTATTTTGGAAGTCTGATGGGATAATGGAATGGGGTGGAATCCTTTAATGGACATAATTCCTAATTATCAATGTGTCACAATTTATCACAATCCTGTCTTCCAAAGCTTGCACCAAATGTAATGAACCCTGAAACAGTTTCCCTCAAACAGAGAATCAAACTTGTGTCTTCTACTTTATGCGATGATGTGCTCACCACTAAACTATCAAGGTTGATTGTTTAATCAGACCACTACTATGTCCAAACTCACTCAACTTAAAGTGAAGAGATTTGATAATCATGCTTTGATTTGGAAACGTTTTTATTCAAAATCAAATTTAGTAAAGACTTAAAGTCCATTTATTTTAAAGATTATTGATCACTTCCAAGTTGGCCTCTAAATATAGCCCATAATTATACTGGTTTTATTCATCAGAAGAGGTCCAATATGTTTTGATAGCATATTGCACAACCCCATCTATGGGCAACTTATGGACATTATGTTATTAACCATGGTCATGTTTTTTCAGTTTGAATTAAACTTATTCTCTGCATTTCACATTAACACTGCAGATGTGGCAGGACCCCTACCTTCAATGGCAGCCTGAGTTGTTTGATGGAATACAGGGTGTTATTATCCCAGGTTCATTGATTTGGCGGCCTGACCTGGCAGTGTATTATAGGTAGGTTTTATTCATTCACTCACTGATTAATAATGTTCTTTATGAGGTGCTAAGCAAGGCATAGAGGAGACTTTGAAATCAGCACTTATAGTATGAGTTGAAGCATCTATGTGTGTTGTATATCAATTTATTATACCTCTGGGAGGGATGGTATGGTACGCCATAGGCTACAGCATTGGAAAACCGTATTATCCTCTGGGCGGTATTTACATATCATATTGCCCCCTGGCGCAATTTTTGTTGAAAAAATAGTCCCATGTTCGCTTCCTTATTTTCTTTATTTAAATAATTATTTTCGCAGAAAAAAGACTTGTAATACATTGTATGTAATGATATAATGATAATTATAATGATAATAACTGTAAAATTCCGAATTTATTGCGTATTTGAATAGAAAAATAGTCCCGAAAATGAGTGAGGTGGACCGGAAGTGAAGCTAAGTGAGAAGGTAAACAAACCAAGGGGTGGAGAGAGTTTGTTGTCCCACTCTCATTTCTATCGAATTTTCACTATTGTTTCACACAAAAACATCGGGGGAGGTATAATCAATACAAAATAGACTTCTGGCAGTGTTAGAGGTGGTTATCTCCCTTGTGCTACGCAATTTCGTCGGGTGCTACGCACCCCTTACGAATTTTCTACGCCCGCGGGAGATAACTACCTCTCATACAGCCAGGAGTCAATTTTGTCTATGAATACTCTTTATAATCCAGGCACAACGCAAAACAGTTCTGTAATAAAAAGACTGCTATGATGTATGAATGCCTGAATACAAATTTCTCTGTTTCATCTGTATAATCGAAGTATAGAATGATCACATTACAGTGGTGAAGAGGGAGATCAGGACCTTAGGACATTGGAATACTTCAATGTGCACATCCAGTGGAATGGAGACATCACCTGGTTAGTGAAACACATAGGTAGATCCCCATGTGCCTTTGACTTAGCATCCTTCCCCTGGGATACTCAGACCTGCCGTATTACCCTTGGACCCTGGAGCCATGACAAAACCTTGATGGATATGCAGATACTTGAGTCCGACATAAGAGCTAATGATTCTGGAACATGGGTTATTGAGGCCATTAGCAACCATAGGGAAATTCTGTCTATACCAACTGGGGACCAGGATCCAATTGAATATGCGATGGGTCATGTTGACATCAGACTTAGAAGGAAGCCAGCATTTTACATTTTTAACTTTCTGATGCCATCCTGCCTTCTGTCTGTGGTGTCCCTTGGTGCCTATCTTCTGCCTTTGAATGAAGGGGAAAGGGTTTCATTCCCTGTGACATTGTTCCTGTCTGCAAGTGTCCTGCTGTTTACATCAACTGATTTCATGCCAGTACAGTCAGATGTTATCCCTGTAATGGGTAAGTATTTGGATATTCCAACGTTGGAATCGTATATCAAAATACAACTTGAAAAAAAAAATCACTTTATATAACTGCTGATCCCCTGGTTTTTGTGTCATATCAACTTATGAAATTATTTCTATGATTGTACTACCTACTTTGCTCTGTTTTCTACTTTTACATGTACTTGTACTGTCTTAGCAAAATATAGAATTTGTTATCATTATTAATAACATTACAAGTTAAACCATTCTAAGATATATCCTTAGCTCCATTGCCTCCTCCACCCATGCACACATATATTAGCACCGGAAAAATGTTATCAAGGACGCATACCTCCAATGTGTGTAACTAATGTTGAATGAATTTACAACATTACGTTATTGCATCTGCGAGCAGGCCGGCAACACATCCATCATGAATGATCTTACATGGTCACTTAAATGCTCAGAAATGAATAGTTAAACCCATCATAGAGAAACATACTTGACATGCTTTTAGAGCTCTTTTTCCCAGGTTTCCGGATTTCGATCTTATATTTGTTAAATAGCATTTTTCACCCCATTTCTGCTGATCTGCATAGTCGATGAGGGCCTCATTTCACTGGGCTAAGCTCTCATATGATTTCAATCTTGCCGAAAATGGTGTGCTTTCTCATCGATTTCTCAGCTTATAAATGAATAGTTATATCCTTAACACATTAACATATGATACATGGTTTTAAAGCACTTTTTAAAAGCTTGCCGATGGTATAAATCAGATATTTCTCGGAAAAAGCTGTAACCGATTGAAGATTATTGTTATTACATGTAATGATAGACATTTAGGAGTTTAAGTCTTATGGCGGTCTGTCGAGGCCAGATGAGCAAGGGTTAGCAATAATAGAGTTCCAGGATTTTGTCATTGATATTTTGTCATCAAAAATCAATTTTTAATTAAGATAATTGTTAGTTTGGATTTAAAATGGACTGAGTTCTTTGCATAATTTTTTTAGTTTTCACTTTTTTAACAACTTTATGACAATTATATATATTTTAGTAAATTATGTAGAAATTAATGAATTATTTATTCCTCAACATTTGGGATTTTAACAAACCACTGTTACAGAATTAATGACCAATATTGAGGGGACTGTTCGGTGCTTGCTTCTGATGCAAATCATAGGGAGTTTTTACTCTTAGCTACCACACAACCCAGCACCAACTACAATTGAATCTCTATGATAATATAGAACATCATTATCATCACATGAACCACTACAATAATTCACTTTACTATCAGCAGACAGCGTGAAGAATGTTGTCAAGACAGACAGGTGCTGCAGGTGAACTATACAATCATGTATCTTATGGAATTATGCAGCTGAATTAGTGCTGCATAATTTGATGCTGGAAAACAGAAAATATATGTGATCTGTTTCAGGAAAAAGAGTCATAAGTCACAAAAAATAGATTTTGAGATACCAATATATTTGAAAAGTTGAGATCAAGCCGATTCCAATGATAGTAAACAGTCTAATAATCTAATAAGTATTTCTAGATTTTAAGTTTGATATTTTCGTTTTTTTTAAAAAAAAGTCTCCAATATTTCCAGGGGTCACTAAACAGTAAAGTAGCTAAATGTAGTCCATATGAGGATCTTAAAATCGAAATGATATATTACATTGATTGTCCTGAAATTTGATACATCGATGTATATAGCTATGAGTAATAACTCCCCCAAAAAATTAGGACATTCCGATAATGTGATTATGTAGAAAAAACACTTTGAAAAATATCAATTTTGCGACTTATGACTCATTTTCTTAAAACATATCACATATAAGGAATTTAATGCTATAGAAAACCTGTACAGCAAGACATTTAGAATGTGTGAGCAAGGCTGTAGGGTGACCTTTCACAATATCAGCTAAATGTGAGCAATAGCAGTAACAATACCAAACTATTTCATGATATCAAAAGAAGCACAGGCCAGGCTTATGAACAGGTGACTATGGTATATCTGGAGGAAATTGTGGACTTGTTTTAATGAACCAATATTTTCTACTTTACAAAGCACAGATCCTCTGCAAACTAATGGCTGATATCCTCATGTGTGTGTTGTGCAACGCCTATGTCCTTCACATATCATCTCGTGCACACAAAGATGAAATGGCAACAATTGAGGTAAGCATGCATTCCAGCAACGGTAACTAAATAATATTGTGAGCATTACTGGATACGGCCCTGATCGAGAGACAAGAGAGAAAGCGGTTTGGAGCAATTAAAAGTTTATTGATGATTAACTCTTAATTGTTGTTGAGTACATAGTAGCTGTTACAGGTTATGAGGTATAAAATAAACTGCTGGCCTTCGTAGAAGTTATGAGAATAGGAGAGGGTGGGAGGGGAACAAGATGTAGGTGTTAGTGCTTGTAGGAGCAGCGGAGGAGTGAGGGGGAGCAAGATGGAGGTCTGCCGGAGGAGCAGGGGTGAGCGGGTTAGTGTGAGTGTCTCTCACCAGGGCCGCAGCAATGACGGCGCATTACTAGTAAGCAATGCACCCACCATTACTGGATACGGCCCTGATCGAGAGACAAGAGAGAAAGCGGTTTGGAGCAATTAAAAGTTTATTGATGATTAACTCTTAATTGTTGTTGAGTACATAGTAGCTGTTACAGGTTATGAGGTATAAAATAACTGGCCAAGAACCAGAAGTAGAAAGAGTAAGAGAAAGGAGAGGGTGAGGGTGGGATTTAATAAGAAACAGGTAAGAGGTGAAGAGGCGCAGCAGAGAGGTATATATAATGTGAATGTAGAGGTTATAGTGAATATATTCTTTTGCGGTTCATGTCATGGAGCATGGTACCTCGATGTATATATACCGAACCTTATTTAAGCGTGGTATTGTTCGAATTTAGCGAGGCTATTATCTTCGAGTTCGTGTTTTTGTATGTTGTGTCCACGTACACTTTGTAGGCCTGGGATGCCCACCCACCATAGTTCATTACCTCGAGTTCAGTGGCACCGCCATGGAATGCGGCAGTGGCAGCCGCTTTTCGGAGGCTGTGAAGAGATAGGTTAGTGGTATCGACCTGATTGTTTTTAAGGTGTTCCTTCCATTTTCGTGCAACGTAGGCAGTCGACATTGGTCGCACTGAGTCCTTGAAGCAAATGAATGGCTGTTTGGGGTCCACAGTAGGACTTAACTTGAGCATGTCCATTACCTTTGATACAACACACATAGCTTTATCTGTAGATTTACACAACTGAATTACTCTGCGCTGGTAGGTAGACTGCATATTCTTGGCTGATTTAATAGAAATAGTGAGCTGGGAAGGTTCGACGACCACATCAGCTCTAGTGAGGTGCCTGTCGGGGTCAAAGGCTTTAATCGATGGTGCTAAGACTTCAGATTGTCTTAATGCCCCTTGGAATAATATTGACACGGCCACCCCCACCATTATGCTATCGTAATCCTGTTGGAGGGTGAGTAACATTTTTCTCAGTATTTTCACATCTATTGGGGACTTCACTCGTGGGACGTATTTCTTGTTCCTCATGAGTCCCTCAATAAGCCACTTAACTCGGTGGTGTGTCCAGCTGACAGTTGGAGAGTCACACTTCTTGAGGTAGGTTCTCACATGTGCCAGGTTATTAGACACTGACCTGGGAGCACACACTACCTCTGATATGTGCTGTAGGAAGGCGCATGCCTGCCCCACAGTGGCTTTATGTGGGTCGAATTGTGCCTCTTTGGCAAACTGTAGGTATCTGGTGACTGCTGCCTTGCGGTTGGCCTTGGTGGCCTTACTCCACGCTTGTTCCTGTGTGTGTTCTGCTCTCCTTCCGAGTTCCTCCATCCCTGTCCCTGAAATGAATAAGTTCAGAGCTGTCAAGGAGGGGGAAGAGATCTGGCTCGATTATAGTGAGGCTATAGTGATCGATCCAACCCTTTGCATCGGTGAAATCCTTGGATGTGAGATGCGCTCGGCTGAGTGCATCGGCTACCTGGTTTTGCTGACCTGGGATGTGGCTATAAGAGAGATGGAGATCGAGAGATGCCTGTACCATCCATGCATGGCGTGCTGCAGCGAGTATGGCTCTGTTCCTGCCTTTGCCTGTGCTGAACACGCATACACTCGCCTCATTGTCGCACAGGATCTTGATGTGTGACCCCCTGTCCTCCTCGTTCAAGAAGGATAAGAGTGCTATTGATATGTTAATTGCCTCGATCTCTGAGATGTTGTCTGCCTCTTGTTGTATGGAGCATATCTGTCTGGCATAAGCCAGCTTGCCATCGGTGGCTCCTATACCTGAGAGGCATGCATCCACAAGCACGACTTTTGACACTGTCGTGGATGGTATAATGGCCCTGCCATTCCATGAGTGGCAGAAAGACCGGAACCACCTGAGGTCGTTTTTCATGTCGGTGTTTATGTTCATATGGACACCCTTAAATTCCCTCAGCCCATCAAGGAGCCTTGAGATGAATAGGCGGGCCGGTGAGATGCACTTTCCAATGTGGATGAAGCTTCCTATTATAGATTGTAATTGTCTCTTAGTGATCGATCGCCGTCTGATGTATTGGTCGGCTAGATCTCTGCACTCTGACACTTTCTCCTGCGGGATGCTCAGTGTCATGGTCTGAGTATCTATGACAATACCCAGCCATTTCACTGACCTACTGGGGGCCTGGGCTTTGTCCTTAGCCTCTGGGAGCCCTAGGTCTGACAATAGCTTTGTGGTGAAGTTATAGGCCTGTGTGACTGTGTGATGTGACTCGCCGAGCAGAATTATGTCGTCCAAATACATGAGTGCCCGGTGACCTGCCTTTCTTATGATGGACACTATGGCGTTGGCCACCCTCTGCATATGTGCACTCGAGGCGCGGCTCCCAAATGGCATAGTGGTATCACAGTACCATTGGTTTTCCCAATATAGGCAGAGCAGGCACCAGTCAAGCGGATCACTTGTAAAGTTCTTGTAAGCTCGTGAGATGTCAAGGGTGGCTAGGTATATCTCCCCTGACAAGGATTTAATCTCGGTCACTATATCATCGACTGTGGGAAGGGAGTGAGGCCTCTCCTGTCCCCACACAGAATTCTTGACGATGAACTTATTAATTGAATTTTCTTCCGGGAACGTGAGATCAATAATTACCCTTCGGGCCTCGCTGTCCTTCTTCGCCCGTGACATAACAGGCGAGGTGTGGCACCACTGCAGAAATGGGGGATGCTCGAACGGGCCTAGTATT
The DNA here is from genome assembly GCA_942159475.1 of Sthenelais limicola. Taxonomy (NCBI): domain Eukaryota; kingdom Metazoa; phylum Annelida; class Polychaeta; order Phyllodocida; family Sigalionidae; genus Sthenelais; species Sthenelais limicola. Next base: position 8,462,850 of record OW804101.1, on the reverse strand, counting down.
CCCTTCAGGTCGAGCTCCTTGTTTATGAAGTCATTAATTTTATCCGCATATTTGGTGGCACTCGAATGATTGGCCCCGTTGTCATTGTTAGAGGTGGGGCCCATGTACCCCATTGGAAAGCCATAAGTGAGGAAGTCCATTAGTTCTTGGTCTGGCTGCGAATTAGTTAAATGATCGCGCCATGCTTGTAAGTTCAAGTGTGTCGGAAGTGGGGTTCGTGCCCCGATAGCATTAGGTACTCCATATGCTTTCACTGATGAGTATATGTTTGCTAACTCGCCCCAGCACTTGTGTACACACGGGTCCGGCCACTGATCGCGTCTGTGAGCGGCTAGGTAGATGGGATGAGTGGGTACAGTGCCTGGGGGCTCTTTCCCGCTACAGATGCTCTCTACGTGGTTAAAATAGGATGCAGGGATTTCTTGAGTTACATTGTCATGTATGTATCCCTGCTTGATGTTATTGATGTGAGGAAAGTACGGAGTTGCATTGGGGTTGAGCTGGGATGATGTTTTACTTACTGCGTCATCGTTCGATGTTGTTGACTGTCGGCCATGACAGATGCCGCGCGAAGTCTCGGGCGTGGCGAGATCGCGATGACTAATGTATTCAAGCTGGGTCGGTTGAAGTAGGTCAGGCCGCCCTATATCCTTCATGGGTGCCTGGCCGGGCGCATCGGGTTTTTCTATCGATGCGCCACCTATGAGTTTTTTGCAAAGGTGGTTGCTGAGTTATCCGGGGCTGTTCCCGCCCTGAATCTGGCCGTGTAGTTAGCTTGGCTTCCTTGAACACTAGGAGCCTTATTCCCATTATTACCATTACCAGCCTCCATGTTCTGCCTGGTATGGCGGACTAGACGTTCACAGACCTTGAGACTGTGGTGGGCCTTTCTCCCCACAGAGTCGCAGTATGTGCATATGTGAAGATGGAGTACTCCGTCTTGTGAGTGGTCTGAGTGATGTGTACATCCCTGGCGTGTGTTGAATGGCCTGCACACTCCCTGGATGGATTTGTTGTCTTTCTGTTGACCGTTGGTGTCACGTGGTTTCTTAGCATCATGTGACACGGGAGTGGTCAGTGGCACACCGCCTCCAGTGAGGCAAATGCGCACTCGTTCATCCTGTATCGCCGCCCTGTCGGCCCAATGGAATTTTCCATTATCGATGGCGTCCCATACATATTGGGTCCACCGTCTGACGGCCGGCCATGGCCTCTCAATGGTATCCCTGGTCACCTGACGCAAGTGGTGCATCATATCCTCATACTGATGATCCTTATAAGCCAACGGGTCATTTAATAACTCCAGGTAGCCATCCAAGTATTCCACCGCTGTAAGAGTGGGGCGTGCATCCAATCTTTGTTTCACAGTTTGGTTTCCCTCTCTATACACATACATATACGGTTTGGAGAGAATACCTGATCTGTGTACATCTGAAATAATGTTGACCCTACCGTGGAGACCATCTGCGAATCTTTCTCTGTCCAGTTGACGCTCCACGAAGTCATCTGTGGCCATTTGTCCTCGTAGTACTCGTGGTGTGGAACTGGCTCTGGCCCTTGAGCTTCTCACCCAGTTCTGGACGTCCTGTGAGCGGGTGGTTGAGCGTGATGTCCGAGAGTGGGTAGATCGGGCCGGTGACTCTCCCCCCTCGGAGTGCTGTGTGCTGCGGCTTGATTTGCTGCTTGCCCTGGACCTTTTGGATGACGAAGATCTTACCGACTGGTTGTCTCCCTCTTTCAATTCAACCAGCCTATTTAGGGTTGAAGCTACTTGTGTCATCTGAAGTTGTAATGATGACAGCTCCGTCTGCAATGATTTGCACGTGGGGGGCTTGACCGGTGCTGGTGGCTTGGTCGGGGCTGGTGCCTTAGCAGCAGACTTTCTCGTGGTGCGCTTCACCTTGTGGCGCTGACCCTTTTCTCCAGCGGGAGTGTTGCCCTGTTCAGAGCCGATATCTTCCATTAATACCTGGTTCTCCATCTCGCTAATGTCTGGCAGTAACACAAAGATGCTAAGCTAGGCCTTACTGGTCTAGATGCTGTGGTACTTCAGTGTATGTAGCGGCCAAAGGGGGTGAGGTTTGAACCTCGTGGAGAAGAGAAGAAGATGTAGGTGTTAGTGCTTGATGGAGGTCTGCCGGAGGAGCAGGGGTGAGCGGGTTAGTGTGAGTGTCTCTCACCAGGGCCGCAGCAATGACGGCGCATTACTAGTAAGCAATGCACCCACCATTTCTGTATATACAGCACATAGCCAGTGTCACATATATATATATACATTCAATAATTCATATCAAAAACATATCCAGTATAACACAACCAATAATTGATATACAACACATATCCAGTCCCACATATAACTTTGGTAATAAATTTCTGGATGGAAAAAAAATCATTTCTAGCTTTTGACCAATGTTAGTTGAGGATGCTTTATCATATATCTGCAGGTTACACAACACCATGACAGTCTCAGAAGGAGGACATTTCAAACCACTAAAGAGCCAGAAAATGAGAATTATGTGACTGACACAGCATTTGCCCCAGCCTGGGCACAGGCACAGACCTTGTCCAAAGCGATGGCTATCGTTTCCACTTCTCCCTGTAAATGGTCAGCTAAAAGAACAAGCACTTTCTTCTGCATCGTCAACCTGATTTCAGTTATCATATCCGTGGTATGGTTAATAACATGGTGTATTTAGGTGCCTTAGTACCGCCACCAAATAATCTGGTTCAGAGAGACTATAACCCCCAGTGAACAATTTAACTCACTTTTCTCGCTAAAATATATATATAATATGCTTTTATTAAAATTCTATTTCATTACAATGACATGGTTACACTTGATCTTCGATATCAACAACTAAATGTGCGAGTTTAAAAGAAAACTGATCCCCTGATGTTGAGATTAAAGAAAAAATGCTCAAAAAGAAATTAAAATTTAGGTAGTGATATAATAAATCAATGAAGTATTATTTTACTGTTGTTGAGCTTTACTTACCAATAGGGCCCGTATTTGCAGGTCTGGTAATAAAATCTGGTGGAAACTTAGCCACATGTTTGTCTTTCTTTTGTGTTGCCTTACCTCGTCCCACCACAAGTATGTGGTTCACTACATATCATATGTAGTTCAATAGACAACTCTATATTTCCTATACTACTTGCGTCTCTCTGTATAGATAATATGAATTTGATTTACAAGGTGGAGCTATATATCACAGTCTACTACTATTATTTTTTATTTATTTTTTTTCATTATATTCCAAAACAAGGCCAATACATTTATGATTGTTTAACAAAGACCCATGTCGACCCTGTTGATGTCTTGTCACATTGCCTCTCCTTTATAGCTATTGTAGTGTCTACACTATTTTTAACAGATATGTGTTGAGGTTGCAATGGGTAATAACAACACAATCAGGTTAAATTCGACCTTGCCAGCCAAAATAGTTTAATAACCAAATCACATCTGCCACAGTTGTAGTTCACAAAGCATTGACCAACCTTTATATAAAAGGGCAGTATCACAAGAAAGGAAAGAGATATGCAGGAGTAAGAGATGTGATGGAGAGATAACATTCAAAATTTAAAAATTATGTGTAGAATTGATCCGTATAAAACACCACAACCTCTGATGGTCAATTATAGAAACTTGCCACTCCATCTCTGCTTTGGCAACCAGAAGGGAAGCAGCCCAGAGGAACTGTGGTGCCAGACCGAGTCTGAACCAATCCTTCTCATAGCGGCCCACACTATGATACTTCTTCATGTACTACACCCATTGATGTGTACAAATGATGTCACCAGATCTCTTGAAAACCATGTTTGGAATAAACAGAGTAATAACTAAGTTCCTGACCTTGAGTACAGTTTTTTCTTTATACTATGACTTGGAAATGATAGGAAACAATTATTCTTACGCTTGTAATAGGCTGGCAGAAGTAGTTCACGAAGGCCATGTTTTTCTTAATGTGCCTCACTGCTGAGTAAGCTTATCTCTGATTGGTCTGACTTCATCAATGACAGGGATATGGACCAACCACATACGCGCTTACATTGCAGTATCTCTTTATACAAAGCATATAGAAATGAACACTCTATTAAATGGACGTATTCTTCCTGCTCAAATGGATTAACACATTCAGTCGTAGTATAAAAATAATTTCACCAGATCTCCCAATAGACTTTAGAATAAACAGAGCTAATCAGAGCCAGCCTCACAAAGAACTGTGCTATGAAACTTACCAAATGTATGGTTTTATGTCACTTGGACTATATTAACTTCTGTTACATGACTCTTAACAAAAATCAACTTGATAAAATCCAATCAATTCAAAACAGAGCATTGAAACTGGCCTTGAAATTACCCAAGCTATATCCCACAATTCAACTCCATAGAAATACAAAAACCTTACCCGTCTACAAGAAAATGAACTTTAACCTATTAAAACAGATCCATTTTGATGTCCACCACAATAATCGAGAGAAAATATTTCAGCAAAAAACTCCTGGAAATACCAGAAGGCATGATGGTGTTATCCTTGAGCAGAAATTGCCTGAAATCTACAGAAAGGCATTCTTATACCAAGGAGCTAGCCTTTGGAATAATTTACAGTTAGACCTTAGACAAGAAACTGATGTCATAATTTTTAAGAAAAGATTGAAAAACCTATATCTAGAGCAAGAACAATGAAAACAATAACAACCTTAATATCAATGTATGAAGTTAAGCTATAAGAACTGAACTACTTTTCATATATAATCATCATGTACAATCCTCCATCTCATCTCATTCCACCAAACCACCATATTAATATCAATTTTTTATCCCATTTTTTCCTGAACTATGTAATGACATTTCAAGCAAGGTGCGAGGTGTAAATCATACTTGTATTTTATGAGAATGATCCTCGTTTGAACAAGGGTGGCAAAGGCCAAACCCTCTCTGTAATACCTGGAAAAATAAAATAATTAAAAAAAATAAAAAAATCAGAATCTTAAAAGGGAGGGTAGCCGATCCCAATCCATAGTGCATGGAGTCTGGGGCCATATTCTCTCCCCTGTTGCAACCCTCTGTCCCTGTTCTCTCCCCAGTTTCTCCCTCCCCACCCCCTCTCCCCCTCTTTTCTCTCCTGTTTCACCCTCTCTCTCCTCCTTTTCTCTCCCCTGTTTCTCCCTATCCCTCCCTACTTCTCTCCCTATACATCCCTGCCTCTCCCCTCTCCTACCAATCTCCATCTCTCTCCTCTCCCTCGCTCTCCTTTTTTCTTTTGTTGTCTCTCTCCCTCTCCCCCTCTATCCCTCTCACTCCTCTACCCCGCTCTCTCCCTCTCCATGCCACCCCCCTCTTTGCCCCTCTTTCCCCCTCTTCACTCTCACCCCTGTCTCTCCCTCCCTCTCTCTGTCCTCTCAATCTCTCTCATTCTCCCCTCTCTCTCTCCTCTCCCTTTCTATCACCCCAGACGTTCCCCCCTCCAGAGAGGATAGGAGTGAATAGCAATAAAAGTGCCACTCTAATTGTTAAATGTTCGTCACTGTGAAATAATACTCACTTTTCTCTTCTTACACCTGCCTTTCTCCTCCCTCTCTTCTCCTACCTGGCTCTCTCCCCGGCTCTCTCTTTTCTCTCGTATCTCTCTCTCTTTCCACCCTCTCACTTCCCCTCTCTCTTTCTCTATCTCTCTCTTCCTCTCTCCTGTATCTCTCTTACTCTGTGTCTTCTCTCACCTGGCTCTCTCCCCAGCTCTCTCTCTCTTTTCGTTTGCGACCGTTTCTTTGGCCGTGTTTTCGGCCGTGTTTTCGGCCGTGTTTTCGGCCGTTTTTGTCTTCTCCCACCTGGCTCTCTCTGCAGCTCTCTCTTTTCTCTCATGTCACTCTCTCTTCCCCCCCCCTCTCTCTTCCTCTCTCCTGTATCTCTCTTACTCTCTGTCCTCTCTCACATGGATCTCTGCTCTCTTCTCTCACCTGGCTCACTCCCCAGCTCTCTCTTTTTGTTTGCGGCCGTTTTTATCGGCCGTTTTTTCGGCCGTTTTTTCGGCCGTTTTTTCGGCCGTGTTCTCGGCCGTTTTAATCTTCTCCCACCTGGCTCTCATCTTTCCCCTGGATCTCTCTTCCTCTGTCTTCTCTCACCTGTATCTCTCCCTTTCTGTCTTCTCTCACCTGGATCTCTCCCTTCTCTGAGAGAAGAGGCGGAGACAGCAGGAAAAGGGATGCTGAGACAGAGAGCAGGGAGAGAGTTAGAGAGAGAGGGGGAGGGAGAGAGAGAGTGCGAAAGAGAGATGAAGAGACAGAGAGGAGAAGAGAGAACAGGAAGAGAAGATAGAAGGTGAGATACCTTTAACACTCCATCAAAATGATCTGAGTGGCATTAAGGTTACATAATAATTTAAGATTTTCATATGTTTCTACTATATGATATCCCCTTTAACACTCCATCATTGGATCAGAGTGGCAAATGGGGGAAAAAAATGTGATTATGCTATATTTTAATACGTCTGACCAGAAACACTCCAACATCCCTGTTTTGAAGTGGCAATCTGGTGACTATATTTCTAAAATGTTAATAATTTCTATGCACTAAAACTGTAAATATTATATACCCTCATGACACCCCCTTTCAAAATGTAGACAAGCTAGGGGCGGGTGAGAAACCCCGAGAAGGGGAATAATGATAATAAGAGATTTTATTTCCATTTCACAATTACATATAAGTTAAGACAAAGAAGACTGGAATTGGAATATTGTCTGTGCTAGTCACAGCTCTTCCGAATATCCCGTCGGTTGTTTTGGTAAAAATGATAAAGTTGTGTGCAAGCACCCTATCCGACTGTTGTCTGTAGTTTTGAGTATATTATCCTATAATAGTATCAGTGCTTTGGGGCTTTAGCTATACTGGCTAGTGAGATTTTTCGCCTCCGTCTGTCACTGCCACCGATATTAATACAATTTGTTAACAGTAACAATACCTGAATACCTGTATTAGCTAGCGAAAAAAAATCTTTAAAAAAACCCTGTGGCCCTCACAAGGAAATATTATGGGCAAAGCCTGGATGGCCGTCAGGCAGAAGTTAAGCAGAAGTGAAAAAGATCTGATGCAGGAAGATGCCGAGGATTCCGAGTAATATGCCTGTCATAAAATGAACAAGACGTCTTCCAACCATCGAAATGGAAGGTAAATGGGCAGATAACAACAAAACTTCCCTAAGGCTAGTCTCGCTAAATATAAATGGTTTTAATAATTCCTTGAAGAGAAAACATATATTAGATGAATATAGACAATGGCCTAATACGATCGTGGCCTTGCAAGAGACACATTCCAAACCTACCATAGAAAAGATCTGGAACACTCAATGGCCAGGCGAAATAAAATATTCGCATGGAACATCTGCCTCAAGAGGAGTATTACTATTGGTATCTAAAGATTTAAAAAATAAAATAACAAATGAGGGTAAGGACAGTGACGGTAGATGGCAGTATATAATAATTACCTGTGAAAAAGTGAAAATGTGTATAATGAATGTATACGCGCCAACAGCAGACTGCCCCAAAGACCAAAAAACCCTGTGGAAAGAGCTATCAAAATGTATGGATAAATTGAAATATGACCAGTGTGTAATAATGGGTGACTTTAATGTTGATCTGTCTAACAAAAAAACCTCTAAAGTAAGCAAAGAGCTGTCTTATTTTGTAATCGAACAAGACCTGTCCGATATAATAGCAGAGAGAGAAAATGGTAACCCCCCTCATACGTAGGAAAGAAATGAGCAGGAATCTCGTATAGATTATATTTTTATATCTAAAAATTTGATAAGCAAGGTGGAGTTAAATGAAACAAATTCTACCCCTCACTCAGATCATAAAGAAACAAGAATAATGCTTCATACGGGTGCTCAAGGTAGGGGTAGAGGGTATTGGAAAATGAATTCGGCCCTCCTCGAAAATGATCGCTTTATTGCCAAAATTGAAGAGTTATGTAGAAATGCTGTAAATGATAATCTTAACCCCAAATTAACGTGGGAATTCTTCAAATTAAAAGTTAGGGAAGAGGCCATAGCAATATCTAGCCAAATGGCGAAAGAAAGAAGAAAAAGTGTACTAGATAGAAATAACAGATTGAATGTTCTCGACAGAAAAAAAAGGCTTAATATTGAAGAACGGCATGAAAAAAATGAGCTACTTGAGCAAGCTAGAGAATATGATTTAAATAAGGCAGAAGGAGCCCTAATAAGGTCCAAAGCCAAATGGGCAGTTGAAGGAGAAAGACCTTCTAAGTTCTTTTGCGCCCTTGAAAAATACAGAGGAGAAAAAAAAGTTATAAACACCTTAAACATCGATGGTAAATTATCCGATTGTCCCAAGAAAATACTCGAGGAAGGTCATAATTTCTATTCTGAACTGTATTCTAGTAAATGTGTCAACCACAATGTGGCGGACGAGTTTACAAATCGACAGCAATTTGTCCAGTTAGATGAGACTGATAATGGAATATTATGTGAAGAAATAACAGAGCCTGAAGTTGAAAAAATTGTAAAACAAATGAAGAAAAACAAATCACCTGGTTGCGATGGTTTTACTGTGGAGTTTTTCCAGAAATTTTGGTACACCATAAATGATATGTTCATGAATATGCTTCATCAATGCTTGGGAGAGGGAGAAATGACAGAGAACCAAAAACGTGGCATAATTAGTGTTATTCCAAAGAAAGGGAACGACCCCTCTTACATAAAAAATTGGAGACCCATCACCTTACTCAATGTCGATTATAAAATTATATCAAAAACAATAGCCTCAAGGTTAAATCTCTTTCTCCCAAGCATAATACATGAGGACCAACTTGGCTTTGTGAAGGGAAGGTTCATTGGAACCGCTATTCGAAAAATCGATGACATTATTTCTTATCTTGAACACGAAAAAGAGAGTGGTATTATTGCATCTCTAGATTTTACCAAAGCCTACGATTCCATAGAGTGGACCTTTTTAAGGAAAGCAATGGAAGCACACAACATTAGCGATTTATTCATAGGTTGGATAGAAACTCTTTTTAAGGGTTCCAAGGCGACTTTCATGAACAATGGATTCTCTTCTCAATGGTTCTCGGTGAACAGAGGGATGAAACAGGGTGACCCCCTATCATCCTCTCTGTTCACCATCGTTATTGAAAAACTTGCTGAAAATATTAGGAAAAATAATGATATACTGGGGATAAATCTTGAGGATTCTCAAACTAAAATCACCCAATTTGCGGATGATATTACAATTTCTGTGAAGGACGAAAAGTCCTTATTATGCGCTATTGAATGTGTAGAATCCTTTTCCCTAGCCTCAGGCCTTTGCCTGAATAAGACCAAATCTAATGGTTTCCTAATAGGAGAAATAAGTGTAACAAGTGAAAAAGTAAAAGAAATTAAGTGGGTCAGCTCGATGAAAATCTTGGGAGTTACTTTACTATACCCAAGAAATGAAAAAGAACTTAGAAAAATAAACAGCGACGATATTATAGTAAAGGTGAGAAATGTTATAGCTCAATGGAAGTGTAGATCTCTAACCATGAAGGGACGAATTCTTGTCTGCAACGTGTTTTTATTACCCTTGTTTCAACATTTGCTGTCATGTATATCCTTTGATAAAGCCGTGTTACAAGAAATTAATGAAATAATGCTCAACTTTGTATGGAAAAATGGATCGCATAGAATTGGTGTGGCCTTTTTGGCCCAGAAAAGTGATAATGGAGGATTAGGTTTACGCTTAATAAATGAGATATATGAGGCTAATAGAATAATGTGGGTGAAAAGAATCATGCATGGAGGTAACAGCATGTGGTACAAGTCCCTAGAAGCCTTTCATGGTAGAAAAGTGGATAATATACTATTATCTAGATATAAACCAACCAATGCTTTGAACGAATTCTATGCCGACCTATTCAGATTGTGGAATAGACATTATTACAAGCACGAGCCTACAGAGCCTGCTCAGTTGTTCAAAGAAAGACTATGGTGTAACAGATTTATAAAAGACAAAAAGCAGATGATATATTATAAGAGTTGGGAAGATCAAGGCATTACTGCCATAGGTGACCTTATAAAAGAGGATGGTTCTTTCATGTCTACCACGGAAATTAGTCTTAACTACGAGTTCAGACCCTCCTTTTTCGAGAGGATGTCGATTAAAAATGCCATACCCAAAAACTGGTTAAGGGTCATTAAGGAAACAGCAGGGGTACAAATAAAAAACTCTGTTGATTTTTATGTTAATGGTACCGCCTTAAACCTCATAAGCTGCAATGCAAAAAATATATATTGTGAATTAATTAAAAAAAGGAAGATGGAGAGAGAAAAGTTTGATGAGTGGCAAAGGTTGTTAGATATGGACGATGACCAATTTGATCAGGTAGACTGGAAAAAATGCTTTTCGTTACCATATAAAGCCACAACAGAAACTAGATTGCAAGAACTTCAATTCAAGATTCTTCATAAAATAATTACATGTAACGTGCACCTAAAAAATATTAGAATCATCAACTCTCCAAGGTGTAACTACTGTAATCTAAAAGATGACATCGTCCATTTCTTTGTCAAATGCAAACTTAATACTAACATATGGCAGAATATTTTGAGATGGATACATGAAGTAGGGTACTTAAATACAAACAAAAGAGGTAAAAACCTTGTGTCTGTGAACAAAGGTAGAATGGTAGTAGTTCTTCAAGATATAATGTTTGGTTTTGAAGGAGACGAACAATGTGTAAAAATTATAAATTGGATTGTCCTGCAGGTCAAAGCCATAATACATAGGCAAAGGTTGTTCGACCAAGGTAAAATAAATGTATTAAATGTATTTTCCGAGCTCAAAATGAGATGCAATGTAACTCTCTATTCAATTTCAACCTGTGTAGCCCAGAGAGAAAAAAAGGCAATGTGGAGAAGGCATAAAGATGACATACAAGAAAAAATCGACAGTCTAAAATAACAACTAGAATTGCCTCCAACTGGTGTCTACCCTTGCCTTCTCCGCAAGGCCCAACCTCGATAGCTCGTTCCATTATATATAAGGTGCTGCCACCTGAGGACAAACGGTGAAAGCTTTTACCCGAAAGAATCAACACTATCGCCATCTAGCGTTTTATGTTTCGCAACTAGCGGACCCACATCTATGGTGCCAAAAAATAATCGCATGTTGTTTCCTACCTGAATTTTCCTTTTATGTACGATTACCCTGCCCATCATATATGTCAATGTCGGAAATAAAATATTTGCAAAAACAAACAAAAAAAAAAAAAAAAATAAAAAAAATATAGGGACTAGAGTTGAGCCATGAGGGAAAAGAGGTCAGAGATGAGGGACGAGAGATGAAGGACAAGAGATGAGGGACAGGAGGTGAGGGATGAGAGGCGAGCTATTAGGAACTAGAGGGGAGAGATGAGGGACAAGAGATGAGATATGAGGGATGGGAGGCGAGAGGTGATCAGGGATGAGAGGTGAGTCAAATGTACAATTATCAAAAATTATAAAAGTTTTAACAACAATAAATATGTTGTTGCCAATGCATGATATTAATAAGTGACGGCCGATATGACGGCCATTAAAAGTGACGGAAACTTTGATGGGGGAGTGCGCCGAAGACGGCCGAAGTTCTGCGCAATGTGTCCTTGACCTTGCCGGTATGTTCGGTATGGAAACAAATTTTGATACTGTGCGGCCGAAATCGCGGCAGGGTCCTCCGAATTAGCGGCCGGAATTTTGTGAAATTCGGCCATACGTTATTTTTGCGGGACCATGCCGTACTTACGGCCGTTTTCACGGCAAAAATTAATAATTTCCCATAGTAATCCTATGGAGGGCCCGGAATTACGGCCGTTATTGCGGACTGGGTCATCCCTCTTTCCATACTATATTACTAATAATTATGGCGTAACGGTAACATTACAACAAAGGCTCGCTGCAATTCAACAGCATCAATATTTGGGTCAGATTTTCAGAAAATGTACAATTGGCAGCTCTACATATTTAGGAAAGTCTGCTAAATTAGGCTGAACAATGATGAATACCAGGTATAATTATTTGGGTATATTTGGTATCAAATTGATTTAAAGTATCAGTTCTGTTATGTTAAACTGCATCTTGAAGCTCATTTTTGTCTTAAAATGGATTATTTGATAGTATTGGTGAAGGCGAATTGTACATTTTCTGAAAATCTGACCAATTTATGCATATCAATATTTTTTTTTTACCAAATTCAGGCAAGCCTAAACAATTATTAGAGGCGAAATTGCATAAAAATATATTTTATTTTAACTAGGGGAATAATTGTACATGTTGTAACCGGACATAAAATATTCCAACGTCAATGCAATGCATCTTATCATATATAAACGTCATGGGCTAATAACTTTTATTTTCATGTGAGTACATAAAAATTGTGTTTCCTCATAATAATGAACATGTGTGCATGTGTAGAAAACATTTTTTCAGCAGAAGTATAATATATTTTCTAAATGCACCTGTGTCCATAACTATTACTTATTTTCTAGCCTGAAAAAGCTCTGTTATTGCAATAACGGTGAAGATTCTGGCGTAAGAACTTTGAAAGTGGGGTTTTTGTCAACGAACCCAATATAATGGTTATAATTATGTCTGGTCATCCTAAATACAGTTTGTAGATACACTTGGCTGGAAAACCAAATGATGCCCTATTGGGAGAATTACTCATATACTTGAATACTGAATCGCTCAAACACAGCACAATGTAAATGGACGTTAAGTTCTACTGTTTCTCTCTCTGTCTGTCTCTTTCCCACTTTCCTTCACCCGCCAAGGAGGGCGGGTAACTTTGAGGTTTTGCCTGCTTTTCCCGCTTTGACTCATGTTAAATGTAGGAGATGAAAACATGTTGTATTTTCCCTCATTTCCCACTTTGTGATTAAAGTAACTGAAACTACTTTTAACTATATTTTATACTAATTTGTTCCTTCGAAAATTAAAAGAAAAAGTGAAATAAATACAATTATATATACATGAAAATATTATGTATGAGACTATGCAGCTCCTCTCCCTTCAATTAATATTTTTTCATGTGAGATTATGTGTCAGGGCACTCAAACGGGGCAGGCTATCAATGGGTTGTAACAATTAAACCTACACAAATTCCCCATTAGATTCACTGGTTAATAGTGTAATGCAATGTCTAACTCTTTTCATTTAACTTTAAAGAGAGGGACAATGAGACTTATTACTAGTTCAATTGGATTCACTCTTGTTAGCAGGCTTAGATGGCCTTTATTCACCAATCTCCCTGTCCTGCCTCTGTAGAGGACGGATACTTTATCTAGGACCCCCCCCCCCCCCCCTGCTCGCAATTGTTTCTGGCAAGAACCCTGCGCCCTCATAAATATACACAACATAATGTGAAATTGCATTGCATGGATAAATTTTGGCCCTAGAATCATAGGCCTTTCATTGATTAAAATCAAACACATATCCCCAAACCCCCAGCTAGTATAGTGGCTCGCTCCACTCACTTAGTAAGGGTCTCAGGCATTGTGACCTGGGGGTGGCTATTCCACCGGTGACGTCACCGCTCCGCTCTACCAGCAGCGGGTGGAGAGAGGAGTGAGTCCCAGATCGGGGGTATTCATGGGGCTCTTACTTCAAAACCGCTGGACAGATATGGTATCATGGTTAGACCAGCTATCATACATGGGGGACAAAAGCACATATTTTTTCACGTGTCAGTGGGTCTTTAAGAAAATGCCAGATTTGAAAAATGAACACTGGAACACTCAAACAGCTTCTGCGGGGGTATTTATTGCTAGCTTTATTTAGGTTTAGGGGTTGGGGACCGGGTATTTTCCCTTTCTCTGCATCTCATGGCCATTGAAAATATGTAACGGATTGTACTGGCATGTTAATAATAGGATGAAGAAAGCACATAACACAGAAATAACGTTTTTGTATTACTCTTTATTGCTCTTGGTATACAATTTGATATAACAGTGATATAAACTCTCTGTATGAAATGAAAAAATCGCAGGAGTGTATATGAATGTAATAGATATAATACAATAATACCACAGACCGACAGAATTTCTTGGCCAAAAGGTGTGCTTATAGTACAATCGTTTAACACCTCAATTCATTAATTTAATTTCTCCTAGTCTATCATAAATAAGATAAAAAATAATCCTGAGGTCAAGATTCATCAACAACTATTTTCAGTGTTCTCGATTGTTCTTCATTATTGCTTGAATTCCTTTCATTGACTTAGTCTCTGCACTGCATAATACCACAAGGAGTTTTGTTGACATATTGAATGAAGTTGTTTTTTTAAAAAAATACCACAAGAAGGGCTCTGCAATAATAATGATACAAATATTCAAAAATGAAGAAAAATGTCATTTCTTTGTTCATTCCACCATGCATGTGTATATTATTTCAAACCTAACTGCAAAATCTATTGCTTAATAATTTTTCATTTCTTGCTTGACTTATTTCCTTGTTTTGGACAGTACGTATATCTTCAAATAACAAAATTATTACTTATTTCTAGCTAGAAAAGCACTTTTGGTATAAGAATTTTGAAAGGGAGGTTGCCAGGTTTACATTATTTTGTTTTAACAAATTTTATTGAACTAATTTTCACAGAGTGATATATCTCATTCGTCTTGAAAAATCTAATATACAAAATCACTTTAGTTAATTTACTTTACAATTTACATCCTTTAAAGATAACCTTGTACATACATTTTCTACATTTTTTTTGCCCGGGATAAACGAATCACATAATCAGTCCACTAAGTTGAATATTAATAAAAGGAATAACATAAAAGCTTACATTTTCTTTCAAATTTCCCTAGAACATTTTCACGTTATTAACTTTCTAAAGTGAGCATACTTGCCCTAGCGAATCACATGACTTTTGATACTACTTGTGTGATACTACATGTTGTAGCCTTACAAAAAAACTTCTTTCTGTCCTGTTTGCAGTAGGTGTAGGAAAACATGAACTTCTCTGTAGATTCTAAGAATTCTAAGAATTAAAGGTGAAACGTAATGATGTGTAATAATAGGGCACTTCACAAATTGGTAGAAGATAGAATTTGCAGTGGTGAATTTGCCCCGGGGACAGACTTAGCTCTGGGCACTATCCCCATCAGCTAATGCTCCACTATAGTAGTCAAATTTTGCCTCCTTATTCTTGGAATACAATTTGCTCTGTAGCTGGATAGCTGTTTCAGGATTATCTGATCACATGTTGAGAGTAGTTTTGCCCAGGTTCAAGTAGATTTTACCTGCTAGATCTTATAATACAACAACTTTTGTCAAGAGAATCCATCGAAACATAGGGTGAGAAGAAGCATGCACACAGGCATGGAAGTGCAGGCAGAGGAGCTGGACACAGAAACCATGCATAGACTTGCACTATGACTCTAGGGCTTCATAACTAGTGTGAATGTACAGTGCATTGTACATATATAGGGAGGAATGGTGCAACTCTGGTCAACAGCTGGTAGCCTGGTGCTTTGGTGTGCGCTGCCCCACTCTGTTGCCCCTTCCCCTCTCTCAGTGTACAGGTGCCGGCAATCCAGCCACCACTGGCCAGTAATGACCGGCGCAGTGAGTTACTTGTAGGCAAATGTAGGCAGTTTGAGTAGAGGTTGTACACAGCCATAGGGGAGTGATGTGTAGAGACCTCTATCTAAGTGTCCTCATGGAGCCTGGAGCTAACGGAGCCGCCTATCCCTATCGGGGGAGAGGCGGCCTCAGATCCTAACTGTAGTGAGATTCCAGATATTTCCGTTAGTCTTTAGCATTGGGTCAATGGAACCCACGGAAATCCCCGAGGTCCTTCGCTCAAGAACTCCGGGAATGGGAATCTTATACACCCCTTGGACTGACCTAGATACCCACCCCAGTTATGGCGCACTGCCCTACAAACCACACATGGTCCAGTCAGGGATGCCAGTCTTCCATTAATTAATGAATATCCATAATGTTCATGCTTCCAAAAATATTCAGACACTCCATAACATTTTCAAATTTTCTTCTCCTTTAGACCCATTTTATCACTACAATTACGGTATACCATAATACATAAGTCCTTTAGCATTGCTTTAAGTGAGTACCCAGCCCAAGTAGCGCCAGACCAGGGAGCGTGTGGTGCTGTTTTTGGTCCCCCTGTCCCCGTCATTCCACGTTCACCATGCATCAAACCACCAAACATCTGTTAGATAATATTTCATATTTAATCTTTCATGATTATATACATATGAACGACAATACATGAAACGCAGGAAACATTTTATAGTGAGGTGTTGCTAACATCTTGGAGAAATGTGGGAAATTACTGGGGTGGCGTCTCATGATCGATCATGATTTTTTTCACTTTCGGACCACTCCAGTCCTTCTTTAAAGACCCCTTATTTTAATTATCTGCTAACAGACCTCTCATAAATGGAAGAGTTTCTTATCAATTATAGTTAGGTACTTGTGGTGGGCCCTGGATTTTGTTGAATTTTAAATTCAATTATAGACCCATTTTGCTTGTAAATACAATTTATTCTTAGTTTCAAAAAGGCGTTCTGTTGCTAGTCAGATTTAAAGTCTTGTTTTTGCTCAAACAAGCCAATACAGGGGAAATTACCAGATTCTCCATCAAATTACTCAACTATATACTTTAAAGAATTCCACTAACACTGCAGTGAGATATAGTAGGGCCCGACCTTTACATGCACACACAAGTAAAGGGAGTAGATCATATTTGCATAGAGGGTTTGGCAATTAAATAGCTCAATGGATGAAGTGTTGTTGTTTTTTAAGCATTTGACCAGTGACTAAAATGATTAACCCTATCCATACTGCACAATGCTTACAATTTGACCTGACGTCTTGATCGATTACAAACATTCATTGTGCCATTAGATGTAATAATCAATGCAAATCAATATTCAAAATGCCAATCCCCTATTGAACTGTGTACAAGACTCTAATCACCAGCAAAGAAATGTATTCCATCTTTGGTGTGCTGTTCCCATATGTTTAGCATTGAACAGTGGAGGTACCTGAGGTTGCCAGGTACACTAGACCTGCAGGGTATGGAAAATTAAAAGTAGTTCTGTGTCTAATCACCCAGCTGGTGAAAATATAGATTAATGTGTGACCGTGTGCCTCAGTGCAGGAGGGTACCTCAGGCATTGGTGCATGTACGCTCCTTCCAGCCTCGACCCTTTGTGGATACCTCCTATATATCGTTTTTTTTCTCATCAAACATCTACCAACATTGCTTTAAAATTTGTTTGTTTGAACACTATTCAAGGAGGTGGAGAAGGAGGAGAAAGGGTCAGAAATCAGAGCTGTCTATATTGCATTAAACTTGTTTTTGCCTCTTTCTGTTTTTCTATTTGGAACCAGTGGTATTTCATGTTTATATGACACTAGTGAACCAACTAATATGCTCAAGACTGGATCAGTGAGAATGATAAGGGATAAGCCTGAGGTGAGTCTAAAGCTGGGGGTAATACTCCTATTTCTGCATTCATTTACACTTGGATTAACCTCACCTTCACCAATTGTCTCAAATAATACAAATTTAAGAAAAAAATTGCGTTTCATATCAAAATAACCAAACCGAATGTTAGAGTCAAGGTAATATCAAATATATATTCAGACAAACCCAATATTGATGATTTTTCGTATAATTTAACATACTTTAACAAAATTTAATGTGTAAATCTGCCGATTGCGCATTTTCTGAAGACCTTAACCTTTTACCTCAGCCACCCTTGAATTTATTTTGAAGTACTTTTGGTGCACAAAATCTAATACCAACTGCTTGTATTCTTGACATTGCTCTTGGCCACCAACCCTGTAACTAGTAACTTTGGGCACCTTAAATAGGAAATACCAGAATTCAATGAAAAAAGAATGAATCAGGATTTTGTAAACTTTGACTTCAGAAAGGACATAGTTGGGTGAAACCATAAAGCCAATAAAGAACACATGTTGTAGGATTAGCTTTAATTTCAGGACCACTGAAATTAACCTTGGTTCACTCCACTCGGAAACTTGTGTTTTCTCCATTTATTCAGATATACCTAGTATTGACCATTTCTTCAGTCCAAACTAGCTAGCATTGAAAGAGGCCATATTTATGTCTGAAACATTCAGCATTGATTTAGATAATTATGTTTACCATATTTCAATATTAAGGGCTAGACAACATGTGTGGTTGATGACTGATAAATGGTTATGTACCTACATAACAAGTCCAGTGTAGGTTGATAGACTAAGAGAATTGCTAAATGGTTATGTACCTGCCTGATTAGTCTACATAATTCTAGTGCAATCTTCATCTTATGAGCGAATAATAATATTTGATAAGTTTATATTTAATCTATGATTATTGATGTCTTGATATCTTATTTTTGGTTATTAAGAAATGTTATTGAGCTTGTTTTGGTAGTACAATGATATTCTCACAGACTCAAGTCAAAAACAGAACAAAATTTTCATTTCAAATTCAATGGAAAAAACAACTGTTTTTAGAACTAACCAAATTTAGTATTTAATATTTGATAAATTATTTGACCTTGATAGCCAGTTTCTAGTTAATGACATTAGTTTTAATAGACATAATCATATTTGTAAGAAACGTTAGAGAGGGGTAGTTTTTTTGAGAAAGAAATCTTAAGTATTACAAGATGGTGATTGTGTTGCGGTTATTGCCTATGTTTCTTTCCAGTGTCTGGTGGCCAGCGTTGCACTCCTGTATTCATTCTTCGGCTCTCGATATTAGTCAATATTTAAATAGTGATATGTTTTGTGATGCTATTGTTACTTCTGCGAGGATATATACTATGAATATCAATAGCAGGAGAATGGGGAAAGAACTATAGCTTCTAGAATATAAAGCCAAGAGTTGAAATATCCAATGTTTTTAAACTGCTCCAAGTGTAAACTGCAAGAGTAAAATACTTTCTCCATTTGTTCTTTCTTCCTCCAAGTGCATTGGGTTGAAGAGCTGATGACCAAACAAATACCTTGAGATATAAGAGTAACCAAGATAACATTGTGTTTCAACATTGAAACAGGAACAAAGACATAAGTATAATATTTAATATAAGTGAAATCTTTAACCTAAATAGTGAAATGTATAACAAATACCATATGAACCGATACCATATATGAACTAATAAATAATGATTAATTACTAAAGTTGTATAAACTGCAAATATCATCATGGTTGGAAATGTAGACACCAAGTAGCATCCAGAGGTACTTTGTAGACTTGGAGGTGTCCAGAGATTTAGGTAACAAGAGTTGGTACACAAATATTTCAGGATTGTCACAATTGTAATGACTAATAATATATAAATTTGGTCGTACGTTATGTGAGGTAAAAACAGAAAAAACAAGACTGCTGATTTATTCTAGGTGTTATATTGTCAGGTCAGGTGGTAGATACCATCATGCCAGGTCCCAAATAAACGCCTGCCCCGAAAAAATGCTGTGACATTTAACTTCTTAAAATAAATAAACGCCGGGTCACGTCTTAACCCCATAAAAGAGCATACATAAAAGATGGTGTTATCTTTGTAATACTATTGTAGATGGTGGTGACCAATCAAGTAGTATAATAGAAAAATAGTTGTGTCTTGCATTCATCTGCCCCGTAAAAATACCTGCATCAAAAAAAAAACTCCTAGGCAGCTCTAACTTGGTAATTGGTACACAGAAATAGTAAAGACAGATTGGTTGTCTTAGAAAAGGCTCAAGACAGTCTTCTTTCACTCATCGCTCATGAGAATCATTAGTTAATTGCAAAATCAGTATATACTTATCAGCAGCTTAGTATGTCACTGGTGGGTCTTAAATTCAAAAGGCTTGGTTATTAACCTCATGGGTGATATGGTAAGAATTTGACTGCTTACACTTGCAGTAGTTGAGGTTGTCTTGAATATGGTTCTATAGTTTCGAAATTCCTAATAAAAAATTCTGTAAAAAATCTAAGAATCTATGAATGCTGTGGAAGGTTAATTAGCCACAAATCTCGAAAGTTATATTTGTATTCACCACAATGTATTTCCTCAGTGTTTACTGCCTAAGCAAATTTCAATTGAAATAGAAAATGAAGTCATAATTTGCGGAATTCTCTTTATTGATCTACAGAAGTGTTAATAGCAACATTCCTTCATGGCCTTTAATGCTTCATATCGTTGCCCTAATAAGCGCTGTATATTTTAAGGATTGGAAGTTTCATCCCTATAAAAGGAAAACATGATTTTTTATTAGTTATCATTTGTGTTTTGGAGTTTCATTAAGAAATTATCACGATCATAGGGCCATTATGCAATGAAAAGTAATAAAAGAGAATGCATTGGACGATTCCCAAAATATGAAGGGATGGCATTATCTCAACAAATGTCAGGATATATATCTAAGTCATTAAAGAAATAGACAAAATCAATGTTGTTCACGGTCTCCGATGAACTATAATACAAATGATGGAAAAACCAAAGTATTTCTTGATATTATATCAGAATTTACCCATGCTTCCACGTTTACTGAGTGGCTCCTTCTCCAAGTGTCTTCACACCATACTTCTTCATCATTGACTGAGCTCTCTGTGGTGCTATTTCTTTTGTGATCTCATCAGCGGGCAAGTATGGAGGCAGCTCTTTCAAAGCCTCCTGAACACCTGGACGGATGGCATAGCCATAGAAATCATACAGTGGACAGAGGTTCCTCTCAACAGTTTTAGAGAAACGTGTTATCCACTGATCGATCTCATCTTCATTAGTTTTGGGTTCTTCACTTGAAGAAAGACCGTGATACTCTTTAAAGACACACTTGTATGGTTCAAATCCAAAATCACGCATAAGAGTAGCATAGACACCAAGTTGAACTTTGTTACTAGCTATCAAGTCTTCATATTTTGCTCCGTTATTGAAGTAAGTCTTGAAATCACCAGTTCCATCCATCCAAGTTAGAGCTGCCTTCCAGGGTTGAATTCCTTGATAAGCAAATTTTACATAGATGGTGAAGATGTTGTTAGATACTTCACCTCCACCTTCTAGTGTCCATGGTGTTTCCGCAACGTTATGCCCTATCTCATGGAACATCCCCCATTGTTTGGGATCCAGGAGGAATTTTTCACTGAGGACAAAACTTGACTGGAAAAGTAAATGTATTATATGACATTACATGACATGAACTAGAGCAAAAATTCAACGTTACAGTTGATTTTTGAAAACCAGAGCTGGCATATATCCAACACATAGCAAGCTTTATCAGCTGTAATAAATGTACTTACACTTTTCGGGTTGTAGAATTCACTTGGTGCACCTATGGGATAGCCAGAATGTAGGTGACCAATAGATATTTGCAGGTCAACCTGCGTCCACTGTCCTCTGCCTCTAACTTTATCATATGTCAGTAGGTCATACACAATTTGTACAACTTTATCCCACTCATTCATAACCTTTGTTGGATTGGGCCAGTTCCTTATAGAACTTGCTGGCATGCTAAAAAGCATATTCTCCCCCTGTATATCTGCCCAAAATCCCGGCTTACTCCTTATTGTTTCCCAGTCTCCACCTTCACTAACTATAAACAATGGTCTCTCTACAACATTCTCTAATGTAACTGTAAATGTTTCTATTGTATCCCAGGGAGCCCAGAGATAGATAGGCCCACCAAATGGACTCTTTACCCTAATAGGGCTGTTGACAAGGCCCACATTAATGTTTAATTTAGGCCATCTTTCAAGACTGGACCGTTTACCATTATATAGTTTATCACTTTGGACTCCTACTTCTGCTCCCCATTTTGTGCTAGGGGCATTGGTCCAGGATATGACCAATTCCTGTCCTGCAGGTACATAGTATGGTGTAGGGACTATTTTACCAGATGAACCATTGCATGAGGCAGTGAATGTGGCGGTCTGTACAACTGGAGGAGTATCAAAATCTCCTGGGTAATCTTTTATACCGGGAGCTTTATTTTTACCATTATATTGACCAGTTCTTAGGAATATCTTATTCATCATATCAACAAGATCTCTCCCTAATTCTGTATTGACAGGATTTGCTGAAGTTGGTATGACATTTGTGATGTTGACATAACGTTCAATAACTGTAGTGAAAGCTGACACTAATCCCTCAAGAGCTAACACCGGCAGCTTCTCTTTAATTATGTTAATCCTCTTATGACATAATTCAACTTTTGAGACATCTGTCATGCAAATCGCTATCTCGTTCATAACATGGTTTTTGTTGGCATTTTCTGCCATGGCTGCATCAACTGCGTAAACTTTTCCTTTTGTCAATTTAGTTGTGAGCATCCAAATACCCAACTTATTAATGATCTTACTCAACGGCATATTTTCTATCTTTCCGTGAAGTCTGTGATAATACCAACCTTCATATCCACAGACTAGCCCTCCTCCATTTTTTATCCAAGCCTCCATGTTGATATAAAATGCATCACTAACATCATCCCGCCCTAACCATGCCAGTATTTTACAAGTTGAAGGAATATTGTCTAGATCACCTAAATCACTTGCATCACAAATTTCACTATCACTTGTATAAGTTCCCTTAGTCAGCCACATTTTGATGTTATTCAGTAAGACCCCATTAAGCTCTGTTTTTGATGTAAAATGCTTTGGACCACAGTCATGGGAATATGTTATCACCCGTCCATTCCCCCATTCTGAAGCAGCTATGAAAACATCCCCGCCAGGTGTGACAACAACTACCTCTGATTGATCTCCCCAAACTACCAGACTACTGGGCCAGATATTGGGTGTTGTTATTTCTGTAACAGAATTCAAGATCTCATCTCGCCAAGTGGTCTGCCGTTTGTGCAATTGTGGAGCATTTTTTCCTGCAACAAGAACAAAAATGTATTTGTCTCAAAATGCAATCCACCTCAGCGATATAACATTTCTCAAGACTAGGGCTCCTGAGGGTGGTATTCAATTTCTCTTGTCAGTAAATTGTCATTTGTCACTAAGAAAATTATTTTGTCCTTTGTATATTTTCGTAAAACGGCCACATTTTTTGTCGTTAAGGATTATTAAGGTCTTTGTCGGTTTGTCAGGCTAAGAAAGTGTCTATTTGTCACTAGTTGCCTTTGAAATCAGTCTATCTAAGAAAAGGCCTTCTTGATTTGTTGATGTAAGGCCTCTAGAGCCCTAAGACTATATTAATCTCAGGCAGAATTAGTAAGGACACTAACACACTATAGAGGAATGTTACAATACAACATGTCTCAGACTATGATTAATCCTTTCAAGATCTATAGAGGAATGATTTATGTGAGCATCACAACAACTTGAACTGTGTACAAGACTTAAATCACCAGCAAAGAAATGGTATTCCTACTTTGGTGTGCTGTCCCTATACCTTTAGCATTGAACTGCAGGCCCGGCGGAACCGGGGGAGGGCAAGGGGGGCAGCTGCCCCCCCTCCCCAATAATTATATTGGGGGGCCTGGCCCCCCCAAATAATTCTCTGACATTTTGAATATTTTATTGGCTAAAAAAATTACCTGTGTCTCACAGAACCTTGTGCAACGTATACAGTGGTAAAACTACTGAATCATAAGTTCATAAAGTTCAGACATTATTCATGTAAAATTAAGACAATCAGTCAAAAATTATAGGTTTGGCTGATGCAAAACTTCATTTCTGCATAAAGCAATCTCCTTTCTCAATGCCTATCTGTCTGTCCGCTAAAACATTCCATTTCAAAAGTCATGCATATCCATCTTAAAGAACGTTCAAAATAGCTTTTCAGAAACTTGCATGAGTGTATGACCGATCCATAGGGGAATGATTCTCTCGAGCATTGGGGAAATTTAGGCTCTTATATTAGCTGAAAACAAAATAATTTAAGAAAACTACATATAGTGGGCAGTTTGCAAATATGTCCAATTTGTTTTGTCTGAAACAATTGGAAATTGAGACAGTGGAGGTTCAATATTTAAACTTAACCAAAGCATTCTTGGATTCAATGCAATTCCTAATGAACACAGATATGTTCAGTGTAAATTACATTTTAGGCTTATGTAGCAGAGTTTGTCATAACATTATTTGTGTAGACCTACTGATTTTACATTTGCTGATGACCTGACCCCATATGAATTTGATTCAGGATTGGATAGGTGTCTGATGCGAGTCAAATGTTTGCCAAAGTTGCATGAATTATCCTTACCTACAGTTGGGTCTGCATTAATTGCCCTGGTGATTGTATGATGGTCCTTTTCTTTGAGATGTTCTTGCGTCCTTCCCGCCTGTGTTTTCGTTAGTCAAGAAAGAATCAAAGGGATAAAGCCCATTCAACAGAAACTAAACACAATATCTTTTGTAAATTTCAACCCATGAAAGAACTGGGTTGTAACAATAGTGTTGTAATGGCTACCATGCTTTATTCAGGTTTTGACATGTCTGACTGCAACATGATATAAATATTACAAACTGCATGAAAAAAACACAGTCAGAATATTATTAACTTGAGATGCAACATTGTTGGATGAAAATGAAAAGCCCCCCGAAAAGCAGCATTCCATATTAGTTTTCACTTGTGGGACAATTGAAATTTACAATGAAAACAAAGCTGACGTGTAGGTTTGCCTTCGTGAATGAAAGCACTACCCGGTGCGCACAAATCATATATGGTATTGAAACGTTCGCGCAGCTGTGCCGCGCGTTGCCGATGCGAGCCTTGTTAAGCTTTGTTATATATAGAACTGCAGCCAATGTTAGGTGTGAACGCACGGGCAGGCAGGCAGAATGGTAGCGGGAGTATGGCCACACTTTGCCGCGTGTTTTGCTGCGGAAATTAAATAAAAATCTGCTTTCTTCTGAGGCCCTTTTCTGTAATGCAGATTCAGTCATAAACGTTATATTATCCGATTATTTGGTTAGTATCTCATCAGTTTATTGAGGAAGGTAAAACTAGTACTTAAATAGTGTAAACCTTCCAGGCTTATTTCATCGTTTTTACCACTCATTGATACATGAACAGAGTTCCGCAGTCTTGCAACAGGTGGCGTGTATGAGTTTGGTGTTTGTGATTGACAGGCAAGAGTCCCCATGCCAGCTCACACTTTCACATAAACAATAGTGGGGGTGTTATAATCCAGAGCTATTATAATGAGCGCTGCAATGTCATATAGAAAAGTGCACGAATGAATTCTGGTATGATATCACTTATAATGTTTTTAGATACATGTTGGACAATATTTATGGCATATAAATTACATTTTGGGGATGATTAAAAATAAAAGATTGTAAATGCAAATCAATCAATCATGGCGCCACCTGGTGGAAACAAGTCGGACTAGGCCTGTGGCAAGATGATGATGGGTGTTTCATATATATTTATAGAAACCAGTCAGTGAAAACGGGTGATATATGTATTGTACAATGTAGGTATTTTGGAATTTGATAGTACAATTTGTCAATTAGTCTCTTTTCATATTCAAGATATGTCTAGATAAACCATATCTGCAAAGCGATATAGCTATAGTATAAATACAATAATATAATCATATTATGTGATATGTTTCCGGAAAATGAGTCACAAGTCTTGAAAGTGCTATTTTTCAAAGGGGTCTATGCATAAGATGTATTTATGGGAATGTTTTCATTGTTGGGGTGCTTAGCACTTCTAGTAGCATGAATACAAATTTAAAGACAGTATATTAAATATATCCATTCACTTTTAGGGTCAATGTATAGAGTATATTTTAGCTTATTTATTATTAGATTACCAGAAACAAATATTGTAAACTTTTTTTGTCAAAAGTAAAAATATCAGAGTTAAAATCTAGAAATAGAACTACTTTATTAAACGTCCTAGTGTTGACTATTGATTGGAATCTCCTGTGCCTGCCTGGCCTGTGTTCAACGGGATATATGTGCCACTTTAGACTCACTGCTCTGACACCCATACTCATCAGCACAGAGTGTTCTGGCCGCGCTAATTGTTTAAATCAAAACAGCGGTAACTAGGTGGTAAAATAGTAAGCGATGCAGTGCGTTCCGGCCGCGTAAACGTTTTAATACTAAAGAGCGTGCATGCTTTTCAGTCATAGGGGTGGGGGGACAACCCAGCAGCCCAGAGTGGTGCACGCAGTGGCAGACAGTGCCTGCAAACTAGCCGCTGAGGTTTCCTAATTGGTCGTGCTACCCTACTGGCCTTGTGTTTGCTGGGTAGGCATTAACACTCTTGGACAAATATTACATAGGTATTGAACTGAATACTTATTTTTTGAAAAAGCAGGTGTCTCTCTCATTTTCTTCATGTGAGTGAGCTAACCTTTTATGTCAGCTCTATGGAAAAAAAATGTAGGAAAATAATTTAATTGTGTTTTTCTGATATGCTAAAAAAATTGAAAATTTGGTTTGGAAAATTTGGTTTCTGTACTTCCTGAAATAAAAACTTATTTGTTAGCATTTACTTTTCATTGGACTATTTCTATTTTATCTTCTACAGACATTTATTATGTCTTCTATAAATCATATACATTCATATCATCATGTAAGAAAAATTGTAAACTTACTTTCATGTCATGCATGTTGCGGAAGTCATCTGGTACGTACTGGACATGTAGACATTCTGAAGAAGAACCAATGCTTGTCATCTTTGTTGTTTCTATTCCAGTAGATCCCTTTGGTGACCCCTATGACTCTATGATTAAACTTAATATCTCTTTTTTAAATATGCATTGGTACATTTGCCTTTTCATTTGCAAAAGAAGATTCCTATACAAATAAAATCCAAGTTGTCATGGACACTTTCGTCATTAATCTTTTAGCATCTTTCAAGTTTTGATACGGGAACAAAACATTGTGTGGAATTGAAATATCTGACAAATGAAATGAAATATTTGGCATTTAATCGGTAAAGGTAGTTGTATTGAAGGAGTTTAGGAGTGGCCTATATGTCTAAAGCCTTGGCATTGAACCCTGCAGCATTATGTTCTAAGTTCTAATTGCAGTGTCACTGCAATAGGGGATGCAAGTCTTGTGACCTCATTCTAACTAGGTTGGGAAACCCCCACTGACGGCACCCAACTTAGGGTCTACAGCTTTACATTACATTACGGAAATGAGAGTTGTTTTTCTCCCAAACAAAAAGATCAGATAATTGATCTAAATGCCTAGAATAAATTAGAAATGTGTTAGTTATCAATAATCAAAAAACGTTTAAGAGCGTGACCACCCTTAATGATTAATTAGATGTACATGATCTTTATCTCTCATAGTGACTCTATGGTACTTGAACTTTGACAGATGTCACCATGCCCCCATATCAGCCTATCTCAGCCTTTCTCATGAAACACTTGCAGGCCATATATGAGAAATGTTTCAGGAAAATGAGTCATAAGTCGCAAAAATTAGATTTTGTGATATTATCATATTTGAAAAGATGAGACCAAGGGGATTCCAATGAATGCAAACATTAAGGGCATCTAATACGTATTTCTATATCTTAAGTTTGATATTTACATTTCTGAAAAAAAAAGTTTCAATATTTTTAGGTGGACAATTACTATTAAAGTAGCTAAATATACTCTATGGGATGACCCTATGAATGCATGACAATATTTGATACACTGTCTTGCATTTCGGTACATGTATTCATACTTCATCCAGCGTTAGTCACACCAAAAATGAGATAATTCCTACAAAGAGATTTGGGTAATATATCACTTTGAAAAATATCAATTTTGCGACTTATGACTCATTTTCTTGAAACACATCACATATGAGCTCCCCCATTCACTAGAGGAAAAGAATATATGGCTAATTTGCCCCATCAGTTTGTATATGTTTTTGCCCAGTTAAGCACGCAAATTCTACTTTAAGACTCAACAATGAATTCAATTCATATTATCAAACAATAAATAATAAATCAGTTGCCTTACTTGTTGGTTTCAGTCGCACAAAAAAATTGGACTTGGTGCTTCACAACTTGTGCAATATTCAAACTCCTTCCTCCAGCTTGTTACTTAGCCTATACTTATTCTCAAGAAATACAAATATAAAATTTTATATCTTATGTTATTTAAGTTGTGTAAGTTTGGTACCTGTGAGACGACTGAGGCAAATAACAGATCCAATCAGCAGGAGATGGAAGTGGGAAAACATGATGGTATCCTTTAAAAATAAACACGTTTATCTGTTCAAGTAAATTGTATTGAGAAGGATTTTGTTCATATAGACAAGATTCTAAGAAATTTAATTAAATAATCCTGCATTGTCACCACATGCGAAAAGGGACCAAACAAAATAAATGATGATTGTGGCAAGTTCTTTAGTGGTGTACCTACAACCTCACAGGTAGCAGGACACATGAGAGGATGATAGTGGCAGATGGTGAATTTTGTATTGTTAAATAGACAGTACATATATATGTGATCCGTTTTAGGATATTGAGTCATAAGTCGCAAACAATGGATTTTGAGATATCACCATATTTGAAAACAGGAGATCAAGGTGTTTCCAATAATAGGACATTAATATGTATTTCTATATTTTAAGTTGGATATTTCTATGATGGAAAAAAAAAGTTTGCTATGTTTCTCGATGGATAATTACCAGTAAAGTAACTATATATACCCCATATTAAGACCTTCAAAACGCAAAGATATATTTGATACAATGTCCTGAAATTTGTTACATGTATTCATATGAGTATAGGTACAAAACACTCGAAAAATTAGAACATCTGAATGAAGAGATGTTGTGAATAAATCACTTTGAAAAATATCAATTTTGCGACTTGTGACTCATTTTCCTGAAACAGATCACATATGCCTATTTGCATATCAGTTGATGGGATGAAATGAATGACACTAAGTGTATTCACAAACACGAACAATAATTTGATACTTGTATAGAGAGAATGGAGAAAAAATTGTGTACCTAAAAGTAAAACCAATTTGAATTCAAGTGTTTAATGATACTGTAATTGATAGCTTCAAAGTGTCAAAGTGTTAATTGAAGTTTACAACATGTAGGCCATTCTTTACATTCACATAACGTTTTCACTCAGTAATTCAGCCATATTATGATTGAACGAGGTTATGAGCCCAAACTCTGCCATCATATTTGGCCTTGACATATCATTCTAGCAGTTTTCATCCTCTGAAATTAATTGTATTTATGTATGTTTAAAAGAATAGAGTTTTATCCTATCCTACTATTGCTCGTTAAAGAAACATACATCATAGATGCGTAAATGTGTATATTTTACTGACCCTCAAGCCGAGATGGATGTATTAAGACAATTTATTTGTTTCTAAGATCAGAAGGTACCAAGTTATGGCAAATAATGGTAGGCACACCTTTTCAGTGAGAATGAGTCATGTATATATCTATGTATTGAAATATTGTCTATAATATGGACAACATTTCCATACATACTGAAACAAAATGTATTGAAAGAAATATGAAGTGCCAATATTTAATATATGGGTCAGATTTCCAAAAATGTACAATTAAACTTCGCCAATTTTCTCAAATAACCCAAATTTCAGATGAGACTAATGTTCAAAATACATTTCAACTCAACCAAACAGAATGCTAGAATCAAAGCAATGCCAAATATTCTCAAATGTACCTAGTATCGACCAAATTGCAGCCTAATTTAGCAGAATTTACTAAATGTGTAGAGCTGCCAATTGTATATTTTCTTAAAATCTGACCCATATGCTGATCAAAGGTTCCTCTGGTGGTATTTGTAGATCAATGAAACAATGGTTGATCAAGCTGTATCAGAAACAGAGTAAACCAAACTCACACAACAAAGCTACTCATAAATATATACAACTTGAAAAAGATGTCAACAAAATTTGACCTACCTTTGGGCCTCCCCTATGGATCCTGAAGCATCAAACGCAACTGTTCCGGAATACTTTCTCCCCTTTATATGTTGAGGTTCAGTTTGTGGCAGCTTGCTAGTTCAGATATGAGTAAAATCTATTAACATAATATACAGACAGAAAAATAGATATCTAGTAATTATTTGCATGTCTGCTTCAGAGACATCTCATTTGCAGATTAAATGCAGTAACTGTGGACACATGTTTCAGATTGCATAAGAGATAAGGGAAGATTTACGTTGCTGCATGTGTAGAATATATTAAATCTAAAATAGAATAAAATGAATTTAACATGTTTTGTCCAAGAGTTGTCAGCTGTACAATATATGTAATATTACAGACTTTTCCTTTTTTTGTACATATTACGCATAG
This sequence comes from Sthenelais limicola, assembly GCA_942159475.1. Classification (NCBI taxonomy): domain Eukaryota; kingdom Metazoa; phylum Annelida; class Polychaeta; order Phyllodocida; family Sigalionidae; genus Sthenelais; species Sthenelais limicola. The sequence goes on along the minus strand of OW804101.1, from coordinate 8,432,596 downwards.
CCGAAATACATTACAAAGACACTTTTTCCTATTACCAACCAGATATTCCTATTCCTGGAACAAATAGTTTTATGGCATTTACTATTTCTTCATTACTGAGATCTTTCCTCCCATTACAAGGGCTTTTTTTACTATTACCACTGCCCTATTACCTAAGACCTGTGTCATCTGCTGTAATGACACATCGCAGTTGCTTTTTTTCAAATATGACAGTTAGGACTACTTCCTTTTCGCTTTTTTTCCAATCGTCATAGATAGACTTTTGCACCTTGATTCTTGTTGTAATCTAACAAATATCAATATAAACAAACAAATGCAATTTATTCACACACAACCACTATTTCTTGGGCATTACCTATAAAACAATTATTAAACTAATTATTCTTTAACAGAAATGAAATGTATCATTATAATAACCAACTTCATTTTTTAGAACACAGTCTAAGCTTATACATAATACTCTACTAGATAAGTGAGTGTAAGGTTCAACTTGCTTTTGATACGTATCTGAACAAAATGCATTTTCAATTAAGTTGGTCAAAATCTAATTATTTTCTAATTTTTGTTCCATTCTTATTCCAAACCATCTAATCATCATTTCACCAGAGCTTTGGAGGATTTTGTCCAGTTGTTTCACTTAGCTGCAGAGCTTTTAAGCCCGCCCAACTCCTTTCAAGCGATGACTTCAAGTATTATTGCTCACCAGAGGCAGTCCTGTCTCAGTGATTATACTTCAAATTCTTGTATTTATGAAGATATATACAAGCAGTAGACTATTAAAAAGGTCAAGTTGTATGAGTCTGGATTGTATAATAATTATAAGTTAATTTGGTAAGATTTGTGATGTCATAAAAGATGACAATGCATCACCTCATTGATTTAGAAGCAAGGTTTCAGATATTTCCATATTGATATTTGGTGTCCCAACAAAATATTTGATGATAATGTTCTCACTTATCTTTGCATAATGCAATTCAATTTCTCTTGGCCTGTTGACGTAAAACTCACTTATGTATGTATCATTTCATCACATGTCAACCAGGCTGCTTCCCCGACAGTATTTTGAATGATTCCATATTAATTTCTATTCAACCACTAATCATTAATTCAACAACTACATCTGTGCTGCACCTAGTGCCAACTACAACACAAAGTTCCTGCACCATCTCCTTCATGTGTCACATTTCTTACTTTATTATTGCAAATACAAATCACAAATAAAATACAAACTCTGACAGTCATTCCCCACCCTAGAGAATGTCCTTTATACTGCGGTGAACTAAGGAAAATACCCGGCTAGGTGGGGGCATATCTTTATGGATATCCCCCTACCGTTCCCCCTTATCTCCTGGAGGGGGGGGGGGGGGGGGGGGGGGGCTCAGGGTGGGGATTGCAATTGGCAAGTGCATAAGCAGGGAGAGAACATGTCTGATCATTTATTTGCATATCTTGTGTATATGGGTCAGATTTTCATAAAATGTACAATTCGCCTTCACAAATCCTCTCAAATAACCCACATTTAAGACAAAAAAGAGCTTCAAAATGCAGTTTGAATTAACAGAACTGATATTTTAAATCAATGTGATCTCAAATATACTCTGATATACCCAATATTACTCATTTTTCAGCCAAATTTAGCCGAATTCTTAAATGTGTAGAGCTGACAATTGTATATTTTCTGCAAATCTGACCCATATACATAATCTGCTATAACGATGATGTCGGCCAGTGATGAAACATTCCATAATATAAAGATGGGGAGATAATTGATAAGCCTTTGCAGGATTCAAATTCAAAACTCAGCAATTTGCTCCTTCTACCTTTTCATTTCTTGACAATATTCTTAATATAAATTGCGTCGTCAATCCAGAGAAAACAATTATCCATAGTTTCAGCGACTTGTTGAATCTTAATTTCATAATAAATACATACAATTAATGATTTCTCAAGTGAGGAAGGCAGATGAACACAACAGAGAGAGTGAACCTGCAAACATCCTAAAGTCACTCTGTAACAAACCCATTAAATAACAAGGATATCTACAGAACCACACTCACCTTATTTTTCACTTATTTGTTGGACTATTTGATATATACAGAAAGAATTAGATTAAATATGGATTATTTGATAGGATTGGTGAAGGCGAATTGTACATTTTCTGAAAATCTGACCAATTTATGCATATCAATATTTTTGTTTACCAAATTCAGGCAAGCCTAAACAATTATTAGAAAAGGCGAAATTGCATAAAAATATATTTTATTTTAAATAGGGGAATAATTGTACATGTTGTAACCGGACATCAAATTTTCCAACGTCAATTCAATGCATCTTATTTCAGGAAATAAAAGGGTTCATATATAAACGTCATGGGCTAATAACTTTTATTTTCATTGAAAGATACATATATATATGCATCTTCACTCCCCGCAAAGCTAAATGCAATGTAATATTGTTGGCTACTCTTGGTCTATTTCATTATTCAGAAGCAAATATATGTCGTTATGCGACACAAGTAGGCCTATTCCAAAATGATATTTCCCATGTCTAGACCAGTTTAAATTAGTGAGTACATAAAAATTGTGTTTCCTCATAATAATGAGTATGTGTGCATGTGTAGAAAACATTTTTTCAGCATAAGTATAACATATTTTCTAAATGCACCTGTGTATTATATTGAAAGTCCATAACTATGACTTATTTTCTAGCCTGAAAAAGCTCTGTTATTGCAATAACGGTGAAGATTCTGGCGTAAGAACTTTGAAAGTGGGGTTTCCACAGCCTTATTTTTGTCAATGAACCCAATATAATGGTTATAATTATGTCTGGTCATCCTAAATACAGTTTATAGATACACTTGGCTGGAAAACCAAATGATGCCCTAATAAGAGAATTACTCATATACTTGAATAATGAATCGCTCAAACATAGCACAATGTAAATGGACGTTAAGTTCTACTGTTTCTCTCTCTGTCTGTCTCTTTCCCACTTTCCTTCACCCGCCAAGGAGGGCGGGTAACTTTGAGGTTTTGCCTGCTTTTCCCGCTTTGACTCATGTTAAATGTAGGAGACGAAAACATGTTGTATTTTCCCTCATTTCCCACTTTGTGATTAAAGTAACTGAAACTACTTTTAACTATGTTTTATACTAATTTGTTCCTTCGAAAATTAAAAGAAAAAGTGAAATAAATACAATTATATATACATGAAAATATTATGTACGAGACTATGCAGCTCCTCTGCCTTCAATTAATATTTTTTCATGTGAGATTATGTGTCAGGGCACTCAAACAGGGCAGGCTATCAATGGGTTATAACAATTAAACCTAAAAAAATTCCCCATTAGATTCACTGGTTAATAGTGTAATGCAATGTCTAACTCTTTTCATTTAACTTTAAAGAGAGGGACAATGAGACTTATTACTAGTTCAATTGGATTCACTCTTGTTAGCAGGCTTAGATGGCCTTTATTCACCGATCTCCCTGTCCTGCCTCTGTAGAGGACGGATACTTTATCTAGGACCACCCCACCCCCCCACCCACCCTGCTCGCAATTGTTTCTGGCAAGAACCCTGTGCCCTCATAAATATACACAACATAATGTGAAATTGCATGGATAAATTTTGGCCCTAGAATCATAGGCCTTTCATTGATTAAAATCAAACACATATCCCCAAACCCCCAGCTAGTATAGGGACGGAAGAAACGGTATGTTGTTGAAAGTCAAAACTGCATGTACACACCCAAAGCTCCAGTGACGTCAACTTTTGCTGATCCGAAGTTGTCATTTGCACCAATGATGGATGACCCTCCATTGTTGCAGCTAAAGGGCTGGAGGATGTGGGCAGGCATGTTATGTTCTCAAAACAGGTGCAAGCTTCATCTTCCCTGAAATGATGCAAATGATGGTTCGTTTTTGAGCGGCAAAAATGTTACCCCGCGGAAGGAACAGAGCAATGTGGTTGTTAGGAAGTCGCGTACTGCTATCATTAAGACTCCTAATGGTAGAGTTCATGATCGTACTTACTACCGCAATTCCCCTGGTTCCCCCAGTTCTACGTTATCCAGTACTAAAACCCGGAAGAAGCCTTCCAGGGGTGATAGTGACTCAGATGACTCTGATGATGACTGGGAAGGATTATTGTCGATCTAGTAGGTCCCGTCGGAAAGATCGTTCTCTTGTCCAGGGTCTTGAGTATGCAGAACCGGATGAGTCGGATGAAGATTTTGATTACAAGCAGTCTTCGACCCGAGAGAGTATTGCTCCGAAAGTATCCACACCCAGGTTGTGGGATGGTGTTATTTCGTGGAGGATATACTTGGCGGAAATGAAAGTTATTGCTACCGCGCACAACTGGAGCCCCAAACAGCTGTTACAACAGTTGATCTGTGGTTCCAGGAGGCAACTGGCCGAAATGGGAGATTTGCCAGAGAATTTGACTCTTGTACAGTTTGTCGACCATATGGAAGCAAACTTTGGTGAGAAGTCTAGACCTAGAAAGCAGGCAGAATTCTATAATTCCCGCCAGACTCGGAACCAGTCGGTTAGACTTTTCGGTAACGATGTTGCTCGGAAAGGGCGACGTGCTTTTGGTCCCTTGGATAACACATTGAGGTCAGTTTCGCTCCGTGTATTCCTACAGGGAGTGACAAATCAGGATAAGACTGATTGGGTTCGCCTGAAACAGCCAAAAGATCTCCTGAGAGCCATACACTGGGCGGAGGTGTGGGAGAGTTGTTACTTGGAGAGTGGCAGTGTTGCCTCTATAAGTACATTTACCACCGCTGGTCCAGATGTGAGGAAGAAAAACCCTAAGGTTTCCGTGCAAGCTACAGCTGCTGAACCTGTGGCGGAAGACTCATGTGGCGATGCATCCCTGAAGCTGTAGTCCAGGCTCTACGGTCCTGGGTAGGACAAGCGGTGAAGCCGGAGTCGTCGGAAAACTCCAAACGGGTCTCATAAGAAGCGAGATGGGATCCGGGGAATTGTTTGCGCTTCCTAGTACTGCAGTTCATGATTGTTCTGTGTCTGAGACGAAGACTGGCTGTGGGGCTCTAGCTCCCGGAAGTACGACTGAGCCTGGGGCTGTCTGCCAGGGATGTACGAAAGCGGTTCGGACGCGTTGAGCAGAAGAGACCACTCATTCCAGGAATGGTGTTGATTCCAGGGATTTTCTGTAGTTGTGGACTCCGACAATGTTTGTTGGGGTAAGGCAGGATACCAAGCTGAGTTGGGGCATTTGGTGATAGTGGAGTCAGGTCCCATCATGGATGCGAGTATTCAGAAAGTTTCCGTAGATGACCAGAGGGTGTTGAAGCTCCGTGATCCATATATTGCGGATAGATGGTACGCTTCAGTATCAGTGAATGGGGATGTTGGTGATTTCCTTTGGGACCCCGGTGCTACCACTAGCCTGGTGACGAAGACGTTCTATGACTCCCTGCCTCGGCCGCCGCCACTGGGTCTGTGCCGGTTGGCGTGCACGATGGGAAACGATTCACAGATTACTGTGCATGGTAGCGCATTATTCCCTTTGACGTTAGGGAAACGGACGTACATGTTAACGTGTCTGGTAGTATCAGGTTTATCTGGCCCGGAGTCCGGAATCTTAGCGCAGGACTTCAATCTTGTGCATCGATGTTATGTGTGCTGGTCAGGGAAATTGTCTTTGAATGATGGTGAAGACGCTGTGATGATGCATCACTGGCGTGGTGATCCACCAAAGCAATTGGGTCCCTCGGTGAATATGATTACAACTAGTGAAGTAGGCGATGGAAGGCGGGTAACACTTCAGAATGCGGTGGTCCTTCGTCCTTATTCAGCTACACTGGTTAAGATCGATGTTCGCGGGTGCTCAGATTCGTCAACGGGTTTGATGTTTGAGCCAGACCAGAGTTTTCTAAGGGATTACACTGTGGGATGCCTTGATTCATATATCTCGGCTAACGCTACAGCGACTGTGGCCTTTAGTAATCCATCCGCAGAAACCCTACGTTTAGGTGTTGATATGGTGGTTGGATGAGTGAGTGATGTGACACTGCCATCGTCACCGACTACTAGTCCGGAGGGGGTGAATATGTGTCCGGAGGACAAAATAAAAGATGCAATCATCAACTCTATTCAGGTGGTGGAAACCCCGTCTGTGGTAGATGAGGATTTGATTGCCCCGGACGACCCTGTGCCACCAAGTACGGAATGTCCGCTGAAGAAACTTGTAAGGGACTCTGATTTGACTGATCCGACAGAGAGGTCAAAGTTGATGGGTCTTCTTAATGAGTTTCGTGGGAGCTTTTTTCGCTACCCGGAGATGGTTGGAGAGAAGATCCGGGTTGCACCCATGTCGTGAAACACGTAATTGATACTGCCGATTCTCGACCTATCAAGCTTGCTTATAGGCGGATTCCGGTGTCTAAGCATGAAGTAGCCGAAGCGGAGATCTGGAAGATGTACGAGCAGGGGCCTATTGAGCATTCTAATAGTCCGTGGGGAGCACCCATCGTGATTGTTGGTAAAAAGGATGGTACCCAACGCTTATGCGTCGATTATCGCCAGCTCAATTCCGTCACAGTAAAAGACAGCTTTCCACTCCCTAGAATAGACGAGTGTGTTGAGGCGTTGGGCGGAAATAAATGGTTCTGCACCCTCGACCTGGAAAGTGGGTATTAACAGATAGCGATGGACGAGGAGAGTAAGCAAAAGACAGCTTTCCTGTCCAGCGTCAGATTGTTTCAATTCAAGGTTATGGCCTTTGGATTGTGCAATGCTCCTGCCACATTCCAGCGGATGATGGATCGTATGCTAGACAACCTTCGCTGGAAGTCTTGTCTGGTGTATCTCGATGATATTGTTGTATTTGGCGTGACATTTGATGGTTGTCTGCTAAATCTGCGATTGGTTCTTGAACAAATCTGGGAATACAGGTTAAAGCTGAAACCCAAGAAATGTGAACTATTCCGCCGTGAAGTGGAGTACTTGGGGAGATTAGTATCGGAAAAAGGAATTTGGGCGGACCCGAAGAAGATACAGAAGGTCCGTGACTGGCCCGTTCCGAAGACTGCGAGGGAAGTTAGACAATTTATAGGATTTGCGTCCTACTACAGGGAATTCCAACCGAATTTCGCTGCAGTTGTCTCCCCTTTGCAGGATGTAGTAACGGCAGCCGGAAGAGAAAAACGATACACAAAAGCAATAAACTGGACCCCGGAGTGTGCAGTTGCCTTCCAGAGCGTGAAAGATTTGTTGACCCGGGCTCCGTTGTTGAGGTACCCTCGGAAAGAGGGGGAGTTTATCTTAGACACGGATGCCAGTGGGTATGGCATGGCAGGGATTCTGTCCCAGGTCCAAGATGGTAAGGAGGTAGTCCTTGGGTACGCTAGTAATAGCTTGGATAAAGCCCAATGGAACTACTGTGCCACCAAACGAGGGTTGTTGGCTGTACTTACCTATTTGAAGAAATTCCGGCACTATTTATTAGGGAATCGGAACTTCTTTGTTCGCACGGACCATGCTTCGCTGCGTTGGCTCCTGAACTTCAAGGATCCTATGGACATGCTGGCGCGCTGGTTAACCCAGATGCAAGAGTATGGCCTGGATCAGCGAATGATTCTCCATAGAGTGGGGAAGAAACATGTCAACATCGATGCACTTTCCCGGGTCCCGACTCGGAAGTGTGCTCGATTTGACTGTGTCGATTGTGGGGCGCATGACGCTGTTGTCGCTGCGACCACTGTGACCCTTGCTGCTACGGGAGAAATCATCCGGACAGCTCAGCAAGACGACTCAGAAATCCTAAGAGTGATTGCTATAGTGGAAGGAGAAGTCCCCGTTCCGGATAAGCAGTCCCTGTCCGGTGAATCAGACAAATTCTGTACCTATATGCATAACTTAGGGAGTTTGTCGATGAAGAATGGTGTGTTGTGCTTGTCGTGGACTCAACCTCGCACAGGAATCACGTACATGCGCAAAGTAATTCCTACTGCACTTCGCTATGAGATATTCCAGGGAATGCATGGACCGAAGACGGTTGGGCATTTCAGATCTTTCAAGACTGGTTGGACAGCCAAGAAGAAGTACTTCTGGCCCAACATGAGAAGTGATCTGAAAAGGTGGCTCAGGGCATGTCCGGAATGTAGCATGCGGAAGACGAGGGGTGGTGGCGGACTCATGCCTCTTAAGAAGGAATTGCATGGAGAACGCTGGAGTCGTATTGGATTGGATATCATAGGTCTGTTCCGTCTTACCCCTAGAGGTAATAACTACATTATGGTAGTGACAGATCACTTCTCAAAGTGGGCGGAGACCTATCCAATGCCAGACCACACCGCTGAGAGATGTGCAGAAGTTCTCTTCCGGAAGTGGATCCTCCGGTTTGGTTGTCCCGTGTCATTGCAAACAGACGGAGCACCGGAGTTTCGATCTACCCTGTTGCAGAGCTTGTTTGAGATGCTAGGGGTTGAAAAGCTCATTACCTTGCCGTATAGACCACAGTCAAACGGTCAGATGGAAAGAATGAATCGAGTCCTAGTAGAACAACTGTCCTGTCTGACGGATTATAGTGCGACGGATTGGGACTTGTTGGCTCCGTGTGTCGCTCATGCATACAGAGCAAGTGTGCATGCAAGTACGTTATGCACACCTAACTCTGTGGTGTTCGGTGATGAACTGATAACGCCTATGGACTTGGTCCACGGGGTGGAACCAGGCGGTCTGGATTTTCCATGCAGAGTGCCGTTTGTGGAGAATTTGAAGCATTGGTTGAAGCTTGGGCATAAGTTCGTCCCTGAGAATCTTGGAGTGGCAGCGATCCACCAGAAACGGGATTTCGATCGGCGAGATAAGCCTAAGATCTTCGAAGATCTTTGTATACCGCTACAACCATCCGCAGGCCAGTAAAAAGATCGGTCCCAAGTGGGATGGCCCCTTCAAAGTAAAACGGTTTATAGGGGGTACAACCTATGAACTGGAAACAGTTGCAGGAGTCGTAAGGTGTCATGTCAACTACCTTAAGCAAGCTTTTGACAAGGACGGACCCGTACAGGTTGTTAATCTTGACAGAGCACCAGAGTTCCGTGCGTTGCAAAAGGCTGGCCGCGACCTCCTCAGACTTGAAAGTGGGAAAGTAGTAGCTGGCAAGGAATGTCCTGATCTGAAAAAGAGAGAGAAAGTCTCTGTGTGTGTTAAACAACGGGGAAGGCCTAAGAAAGGGAAACAGAGTTTGAAAGCCACGAAGACCGCTGTTCTGCCCGTTCCGCCCTTGCCCCAACCTAACATTGTCAAGAGGAAACGCGGAAGACCATGGAAGCTATGGTTGCCAGACCCGCCTGCTCCAGCTGTAGCTCCACGGAGGGGTAGACCTCGTAAAGTTGTTGCTGATCCGCTGCCGAAACTTACCGTAAAGAAAGTAGGGAGGCCGGCAAAAGATCCAGTAGCACAGGTGAAGAAAGTCAGAAAGGATAGAGTTAGCCCTCCTGTCCAGGTTGTAAAGGGGAAACGGGTGCGCTGTCCCCCAGACCGATTACAACTGAAGTTGTTTGTGTACCAATACGGGGAATATAGGTCTGATTCCCCGGATCAAAACACAACGAGAAGTCGACCGGGGTGTCAGCACGGAAGAATGCACCCCGGGTCCCCAAACAGCGTATGGAGCTTTTATTAGTTTCGTATGGCCGGGAAAGAATCTAAGTCATTCCGGCGGGTTGGTAACTTGTTGCATGAGAACCGTGATGTGGCTTGGATTTGGCCTATGGGGCATAGAGATTCTAACCTCGTAACGCTATTGGTCCTGGATCTTGGTTGAAATAGCTTGAAAATGCTGCTTGAGGCGTCATGCTGGGTGAAGATCTGCGGAATATGTTTCCACTGTTGTCTCTAGTGGAAGATGGGTTGGTTGTCCGTGTTCATAATAATCCCAGGAGGGGAACGGATATACTAATCCAACGTGAAGAAAATCCTAACGTAGGTTAGGCGGGTTATGCACAGAGGCAATGGCACTGAGGTGTGCGGTGAGGCGTGAGCGAACTAGCGTTGTAACGGTGTAACTAGCGGTTAGCTCACTAGTTCTCTTCCCTCGCGGAGCCCTCTTTGCTTCCGGACTTCAACCTGTAAGTACGCTTTCTGACGATGCTCTTCATATTTGGTTGATTTGTATGTGTAAACCGTATAGAAATGTTGCTGTTAGTTTGCCAAAGTAAAGGAAATGTGTTTTATGTACCGCTAGTAGTAAGCACGGAAGTCGTTGGTTTGATTTATTGGTGGGTTCTCTCTATTTTGCATCGCCACAGCCACGAGCCACTTGCTCTGCATCATGTGGGCTATTTGAACATGAGCCACGCACATGGGTTACAAATCCCTATGTAAGCTTGTTGGGTAGGTTCTAAACTTTCGGGTAGTGATTTTAGAACTAGAACCCTCCAAGAGGATTGTCTAGTAAATGTTCCGTCATTCCTTTTGGATGATCTTTTAGTTTTGGTTTCGGTTTCAGGTGATATAAATAATGTTCCGGCTACAGCGTTCCAGGTCTTAATGTAATGCTTTTTGTTGCAGGAACGAGAACTGAAACGCAGCCTTTTAAAGCTACTTGACTACCTGATTGCTTGATTACTTGAATGTAAGATGAGATGTCGAAGCCTAGCGACGACGTCATCGACCTGGACGTCTCCAGCAACTCCGTAGAGGTGGTCATGGAAGACGAGAACGAGTTGTTGGGTGACGGAACCGGATTGATCTGCCTCTCGGCCATGAGGATCAATGAAGGTGACGACACCTCGCCAACCGAGGAGGATAGTTCCGTCAATCTGGCGCGGCCTAAGCGGGGTCGTGCTGCTGATAGACCAGAGACTAGGTCCCAGTCCAACTCCCCGGCTAAGTCCGCTAGGACTACTGGTGAGCGTGGAAGGGATTTGGAGCGTAAGCACAACCTCCGAACAGTAACTGTGAGTGTAGAGCGTGTTCCGCTGAACACTGCCTCCACGAGTAAGAGCTCCGATGCATCGTCTCCGGCTTCGGCTTCTGACAAGTCCGGGACCAGTACCAGCCCTGGTACAGTGTCCAAGACTCAGTCCGGAAAGAAGAAGCCAGTTGTGAAGGTGCATCGCCAGCGGAGCGAGCACAAGACCAAGTTGTACGCGTTGACTGCAGGCACCTGTTGACTGCAGGCACCGGAGTCCTTCCCATCAACCCGGCCGATGACTCCCCAGGAGTCTGTGTTCCCCTGGCTGACGAGAGTGAGGATGAGGATACAGAGTTTGCTGACGATCTCCTGATGGACCGCTTTGAGACCTGTCAGTGGCCCAGCCTAGTTCGGCAGGATGCTCTGGATCCAGGAACCTACCAGAAAGTGTGGGATGCCACTAGCATCTGGGAACCCGGATTCTGGTGTCCTTTTGCTATCTGTCGTTACAAAAGGATGAATCCTTATGGGATTTGTGTCTTTCGCACAAGGCCCTGCCTGTTCCGGCATCTGTGTGAGGAGCACGCCCCCCATCGCATGGTGTGGGAGTGTCCCTCCAAGAGATGTAAGCAGAAGGTAGACCGCCGGATCGAGTTGGTCCACCATCTCCAGTACCAAGAAGTGGTGTCTCACAACATGGGATTTGCGCTGGCTGCGGAGTAGGTGATGAAGCTGTCACCGTTGATTCAGGTGAACCATCTTCTGTTCAGTCGGATGGCTTACCTAACGTCGACAGACCTTCAGGTGATCTGGCGGAAGGCTACACACAAGTTTGTGAAGCCTAAGGCCGTGGCTGCCCCTTCTTCTCCTGCTCCCTCCACTTCTAGTACGTCGAGTTCCACTCCGTCTAAGAAGAAGAAGAGGAAGAGATTGTGCTCGCACTCCGGCTCTAGCGAGCGTGAAGGCTCTCCTGTCCCCACGAAGAAGAGCAAGAAAGTGAAAACCTTGACCGCCGTAGCCAAGCAGGAGGTTGCGGACATGGAAGCTAAGCTCCCGGAGCAAACTGCCGTGTGCCATGTGATACAGCAGTCTAGGGCGGATGTTGGGGAGGCTCTCGAGCTGGCTCGGGCTGCCCTAACAGATGTCGAGACCCAGGTCGGCACTGCTGTAGACCGGTTGACGGAACCTCTACAGGCGCTGGAGGCTGTGGGAGAGTCCATCGGGGAGTTAGCTGCTCTCCGTGGGGAAAATCGCACCCAGTCGCGCCTGATTAGAGACTTGAAGGCAAGTCTTCACCGGAGTGACTTGCGGGTTAGGTCTCTAGAGAAAACCGTCAGTTCCCTGCGAGCAGACTTGGAGGCCAACGGTGTGTCAGCGCCTGACCGCGTGTGGACCGCGATAGACCACGGATCGGCTCGGATTGACTTTGATGCTGACCCCGTTTGACCCCGGAAAACCCTTTGATTCGCGGAAGACTGTACGCTGTGATGTTCTAAAGAAGTTTTGGTATAGTAGAAACTAAATTTTTTAACCTGTGCTGGATCATGTTTTGTACATCGATAGGACTCTGGAAGCTCCTTGTTGTCGAGATGCCGCTGGATGGTTAAAAATATTTTCAAAGCTTAAAGTTATGACTGCTTCTTATGACTGCTACTTACGGAGATGTTGCAACTTGTTAATTATGTAGTGAGGACACATGTATACTCCTGCTTGTACTTGTTTGCCATGTGAATTCTCTTTTTATAACTTCTTAGAACATGTTACTTATTCACTTCTTTTAATAATTTATGCCTCCGGAAGATTAATTTACTGTAGGGTAAAAATCTTTAAATTTTGGAGGGGGTATTGTAGTGAATACGGTTTTAAATAGATTAATTATGGTTCGTTTATATCCAATATTATATTGCTATTACTGTACTGTAATGAAAAATAGATGAGTTATTATCGGCGAAATTGAAGCATGAGAAGACAAGACAATGGTTACATTATACACAGTTTACTCCTTTATTATTCCATTATTATCTCCACACATACAGGTACGCACATATACATACAACACATACATACATGACATGACCAGAAAACCATTCACAACATTGACCAGGGGAGAATTAGAATTGCTTAAGATTTGCTTACAAATTGAGTGAAGCAGGTATAGGTAAGATTCGATTTACAAGACCATTTATAGGATCGATTTGGTCTGGAGAATTGTTTAGGGGATGCATATGCTTATGAATATTCATGACTAAGGTACCAAGGTCTTACATTAGGTGGACCGTGAGTAACTGGGTCACACCCAATTGGGCTAATGAGACATATGGTCTGATTGGGTTAAAGACCTATCCCAAAGAGTAATGGCGCCGCCATAGAGCGCAATGTTAAAAACACCATCCCAATGTAGCCAGAACTGATAGCAGCTGTTATTCGAGGAAAATCAAACCTTCATAATTATATATCTCCAATACTTTACTGCAAGTTACCCTATACCTTGGAGATATTCCATTCATATCAATATAATATTTATACATAACAACATCATGAAATTTAAAATATTCCAGTCGTTGATAGCAGAAATCCACTGCATCATAGGCGTTGACATGATCATATATCATAACAATTCTCGCTCATACAAATTCAATCACATATCAGAACTCCACATAAAGTATCAAATCTCAAATCATGACATATCATTGCTTTGTCTATCAATATTAAGCAGCGTCCTCTTAGGAATACATACATACCATTTGTAGGTTTATACGATCAGAATTGACACAAATATGGCATAATCAAAACATGTGAAATACATCAAAATTACATTTACATTTCTTTGCATCAGTGTCGCAGTGACGCATGATGACGACCTATGAACAAATAAGGCTTCATTATATCTTTTTTCCAACAAAAGAATAATAGCTAACAGCATATTCGAATCAGATATGTCCCTGATATATTTTCCTATAATATTGATGCTGAAATGCATGTCCCTTATGGATGAGGTGAGTGGAGGAGGGGTTGGGTGAGATGGGGTGAGTGGAGGAAGGGGTGGGTGAGATGGGGTGAGTGGAGGAAGGGGTGGGCGAGATGGGGTTAGGGTATGAGAGTGGGTGAGTGGAGGAGGGGGTGGGCGAGATGGGGTGAAGTATGAGAAGGGGTGAAGTATGAGAAGGGGTGAGTGGAGGAGGGGTGAGGGTTTGAGAGGGGTTGAATTGAGGAGGGGAAGGGTGAGATGGGGTGAGGATATAAGAGGAGGTGAGTTGAGGAGGGGAAGTGCGAGATGGGGTGAGGGTATGAGATGGGGTGAGTGGAGATGGGGAAGGGCGAGAATGAGTGAGGGTATGAGCGGGGGTGGGGGAGGGGAGATGGGGTGAGGTTATAATACAGGGTGAGGGGGAAAGGGGAGGGATGAGACGGGTTGAGATTATGTGAGTGGATGACGGGAGACGCAAGATGGAGTGAAGGTATGAGATGGGGTGTGTGGAGGGGGAGAGGGGTGAGATTGGGGAGAGTATGAGAGGAGGAGGTGATATATGCAATATAGCGATGGCGGAAATTGTATCGCACTTAATCCCAGTACCTCCTATAATGAATACATCAAGAGATAAAAGTATTATCAATACACAATAGAGGAATTTTAACGTGCAAAAGCAGCACCTGTCTCAAGCATATCAGAATTACATTGCAGAGCATTAACACCATATCTAATACACACAGATGCATTACACATTTAATTTCAATGCATTCATTCATAGACACAAACATATTGTTATGTAACATACTTCGCAACCATATCATAATTATGCCATTCATCTGTTTAGACTCATTGTTATTATTTTCACTATTCTTCTTCTTATTATTATTACCGTATTTCCAAGATCACAAGGAGGGGAGGGGAAAGATGGGGTGAGGATATCAGAGGAGGGAGGGGAGAGATGGGGTGAGGTTATGAGAGAAGGGGAGGGGCAAGATCATGGGGTGAAGGTATGAGAGGAGGGAGGGGCGAGATGGGGTGAAGGTATGAGAGAAGGGAGGGGCGAGATGGGGTGAAGGTATGAGAGGAGGGAGGGGCGAGATGGGGTGAAGGTATGAGAGGAGGCGAGAGATGGGATAATGTTATGAGAGGAGGGGAGTGAAAGAGGGGAGGGGAGAGATGGAGGTGATCGGGTGGGTGATGGGGTGGGTGGAGGAGGGGCATGGTAGGATGAGACGATCGAGTGAGAGGAGGGGAGGGGTTAGATGGGGTGAGGGTATGAGAGGAGGGGTGGGGCAAGAGGGGGTGAGGGGACGGGAGACGGTGATGGGTGGAGGTGAGTGCATGAGAGGAGGAGAGGAGGAGTGTGCAGAGCATGATGGGGGGTTTGGCGTGATGGAGTGAGAGTAGTGGAGGAGGAGAAGGGCGAGATGGGATAAGAGGGGATGAGAGTACATGAATACATTTGATATTTCACCTCGTTCTTTTACTGTAGATCGTCAGGCCATGTCAAATTTCAATATCAGGGTAAAGTTCTATGTAGACCTGGGTGTCGATGTCTCACACTGGATGTAACCGCATTCCATGGTCCATGGTAGAAGTACTGGCTGAGACTCTGAACTTGTTTATGCAATGAGAATAATCTCTGTGTCAATCTTAATTGGCTCATTTCCACGCAGATTTCATTTAGGGAGTGTTCCTCTCATATTGTCAACAGTGGTTTGAGCATATCCGCCTGCGTCTTGGACTGTGGATTGGTGCTTGTCATCCTTACAGCTTCTGTTTTAAGACAGAAACAGTGAAAGAACTTCAATAACAAGTCATAAGCTGATACGTCTACATGTTGATAAAATAGAAGATACTGTAATTACAATGCATAGGTAGAGGGGGCAGAACACCAATCAGGAATGATAATGTTGAGGAGGGTTGTTGCGTTAATGGGTTATGCGAATGTTATTATCATTGAATATTATTATTATGATCAATTACAAGTGACACCGTTCTATGATCTTCCCTTACTACATTTCTCAACACAGGAAAGACATTGTGAAGGGCGTGTTGTCAACATAGCATAAATTAAGAGACGCTGCACAGCGTCTTACTTTAGGGCCCATATTGCGTCAAGAAATTGACAAAGAATTTTCAAAAAAGTTTGCAGGTTGTTTTCACTTTTTATCTAACTTCTTCTTTCTCGATTTACAAAATGAAAACAGATTCTAAAAGGGGAGTGTTTAATCTATAGGTCTGATCATTTTTATACTTCTATAAAGATTAGTTCATTTTGATGCAGCCTTTCGAAAACGGCGGAAAAGCTATGGTGATCGGTAGTCCATACAGACAATCTCGCTAACAATTTGGTGCTTTCTCAAGTCTTTCTAATTGATTTCTCAGTCTACAAATAAGTAGTTATCCCCTTTACACATTAACATAGGCCCCTATGATATATGGTTTTAAAGCTCTTTGTCTCAGCTTGCCGATGGTATAAATGAATATTTTGACAAAAAGTTATCAAACTTCTAATTCTGGTTACACCCAAGCCTAATATTGGCGGCCAGCATCGATTCCCTACCTCTGACTTTGTTATTTAATTTCACTGGCATAATTACCGGGTAGGCCTAATTCACCTTATACACTCACAATATTATAATATAAATCTGCATTAACGCCTGGCCGGAGGGAGGCGGGTATGTACCTGTATGCCCCCGCTGCACAAATGCGGTAGCGGTAGGCTTTGATACATGGCTAGCGCTAGAATAAAGTATCCGGCCCCTTGCCTCCTATATATGTAGTCAGGCGCAGGCTGACCGAACAGTGGAATCGCTACTGGTGGGCAATTAGAGCCTGAGTTTATTGTTCGAGCTGGCCCTCTATGCCTATGCCTCTATGCCTAAGGCTCTAATGGCTTTAGTCCCCGTTGGTTGGGCTGTTTACCGGAAGTTCTCTAGGCATAGAGGGCCAGTGGGACCGGTAGTGACCACCGGCCCTCTATGCGTCTATAACGGGCCAGCTCAGACCAACCAACAGGGACTAATTGTCTAGAGATAGGCAGACTATTTACCTAGCTACCTATATATAGCGCTTGTTTGTTTGGCGGCCATATTGGAATTACAAATACGAGCACCTTGGACGGTTGAATAAGTAATTAACAATGAATTAGAGAAGATGCTAATGAATGGTTCTAATGAGCATGATCCCTGTCATGTCATGGTAGGTGGTAGTGCGATAATAGTACTTACCTGGTGAGTTTTGCTGAGAAATCCCGACGTGAAGCTGTAGGTAGGCCTAGTCAAATGAGCTCTGGGCGGCGAAACAATGCTTAGAACAAAAGGATTGTTAACTGTTACACTACACTGCCGATCTTATAATGCTGGACACGGTTGTCACCTTTAAATATTTCTCCAACATCCAACATCCAACATCGAAGGTAAGGAATCAGTACTGTAACACTTTCTCATCATTTGAAAACCAGTCAAACTTTAAAGCCAGGAAATATGATATTGTATAAATAAGTATTGTAGGTTTCAAGTAGCTATATCTATGATATGCAGCAAGTTTGGTGCATTTCCACTCAGCTAACAGATTCCTGAGCTTGGTAATCAACACAACCGTTGGTCCGCTTCAAATATAATTAGAGTTCAGACTATTATATATATAGCTGCTGGGTCGCTATGGCCAAAAGTGTTTACACCTTTCCCCGCCTAGAGGGGACTGTCACCCGGCGAGCGTTAACACCTGACAAGGTTAAGAAATAGTTTGATTCATACATACAAGTGTTGAATATCCAATAAAGCACAATATATTTTGTTGAAACCTTTGTGTACCTTATCAGCACCAACTTTCGAATCTTTTATTGCCCAATACTACTTATATAATTCTTAGCTGATAATTTCGGGCACAGTATTCTGCATAAAACAAAAATTTCTTTTGAGTGATTTTTAATTATTTAGTTCTTTCGTTTAGTATTTACCTGATAAGCAGGAATGTGATTTAAGATAATTGAATAAATAATTTTTTTTTTCGAAGCAAGGAATACATAGCATTTGGTTTGGTAAGCCCACAAGTTTCATTGTTTTAAATCACATTCCTGTTAATCAGGAAAATACTAAGAACTAAATAATTAAAAATCACCTAGAAGGAAGTTTTGTTTCATGTGCTGACATTCCCTAATCCTTATGTGCCCGTGCCCAGGTAGCCGTCACAGCTTTTAAGGTATGGCCAATTGTAGATGCAACTATAAATGTGTAAACTTTAACTTAGGTGGTGCTTGCTTGTGTATTCAACGCTACTATATGTGAAGCTATAGGATCGTTGGTGTATTCATGTAAAATCTGGGATTTTTTTGTGCTTGGATAATAATAATTATTATTACTAAGGAGCAGGTAGACTAGTTTCCTGATATCATGTGTAGTGTTTATGCATCTCAAGGAATCGCAGGGATTAATGGTATCCCTGGATGATCTGCCCTGCAAAGTGAATAACTATACATGTGAAATGCTAAAGGAAGTACTATATCTATATATGTGTTCGAAATGAATGATAAATGAGTGAATTGTATTATAATGTGAGTGCAGTGTCAGCCTACAAGCAAGAGAGTGGACGCGAAACCACGGGTGCGTCAGTCAGGCGTGACGACGGCTGCCCTCAGGTGTGACAACTGATACCATCCATTTTTTGTACGGTTGCTAAAACCTCCCTGGTCCCCAGCCCTCAACCGTACGACCATCTGGTGTAATACGTCGCGGGCGCCGCAGTGTAGGTGGCACTGTGGGCGGCGCTGTAGGTGCCTAGGCCTGGGCAGCACTGTAGGCACCTAGGGCTGGCCTAAATCCTTTTTTTTTTATCTAAAATCTTTATTCAGGAATTAGCAACAATATAATACAATCTCACCCGAGGGGTGATTTTCGTCATGCCCTGCACATATACAAATTATTCTACATCAAGGTATATTATGTGATTAATTTCTCGAGATTTTGTGTCTGAGGCATTTGCTTGAAAATAAACCCCGAGGCCCGGAGGGCCGAGGGGTTTATTTTCAAGCAAAAGCCGAAGACACAAAATCGAGGGAATTAATCACTTTAATAGCCGATTTTTGGATTCAATACTACTGTTTAAACACATATTAACAAATATTAGGCTTTAAAAAAGGTTGTAGATGTACTTACAGCATGATGAATTCCAATAATTTAGCTCCTCCACTCGAACACATGGGTTACTATTTTACATCTGACATGGAAAGGACCGAGTCAAATAGAGCCTTTATAACGTCCAAATTAGCATGTTTTACACATTGAAAACCAATACATTCGAATATTTGTTTTTTTTTACCTCTGTCAAACCAATATAACATATGTACACGTAATCATAACTTCAGAATGTCGTTTACGTCAGCCGCACCCTCCGTTCCAGAAACAAACGAAGCTTCCAGTTTTTGCATGCAACCAAGCATCAGACTTCCGGTTTACGAATGCCGTGTGTCTAGGGACTTAAAAAAGAAATAAATAAAAGATTTGAATCGGTAGAAATGTTTTAAATATTGTTTTAAGCCGATAGCGAAGTTTTCCTCTATGGAAATCAAGTAATAAATGAATGGCGACTTCAGAAACCATGTGTTTACACGCCCGCAAGTTTGCACGCTTTAGTCGAAACCTACATGGTAACGCGACGGCTGGCAGAATGAACATCCAGGTACAACAGCCAATCAGAGGTGCGTATTTACTTATGTTTATGTTCAGCGAGCCGGCCTGTTTTCGCAAGGATCCGCTGCTTGCCATCCAAAGCAGAGGAGACTTCCGGTTCTCGAATGCCGTGTTGCGTGTGTCTACGGACTTAAAAGAGAAATAAATAAAATATTTGAATCGGTAGAAATGTTTTAAATGTTGTTTGAGCCTGATAGCGAAGATTTAGTGTACGGGAATCAAGTTATAAATGAATGACGATTTCAGAAGCTATACGTGCTTACGTTATAGACCGGAAGAGATGTGGAGATCTTTCGGCATAGCCACTCATGTGCACCGTGCACTTGGCGTTGCATTGTGTACGGTAGTCTATATAGCGCACGGAGGATTTCATTCGAAAGTGCCCCCACGTCAACAAACCGGAGCTTGCACGATGTCTACTGTCGTCACGTGTGGAGGCCTAGGCTGTGATTACTTGGATTATTCCCTATTTCGTTGCTTACCACCATTCAGCAAGCAGATCATGCTAAGTACAAGGATATTTGGAACATTATCGGTGATTTTGGAGATATTGTGTAGAGTTTTACATAGCCTGAATTCTAGAATTCGGGCCCTGATTGTCACTGACAGTGACACTGGGAGTCAGCCATTGCTTGCACGATGTCTACTGTCGTCACCTTATGGCGAACCCTATGCCCTAAAAACTTAAAAATGGCTAATATTTCCATCGGAAACAGTGGAGGAATGACTTTAATGTGACCAGGACTTTAAATTTATTTATACACGTTCAAAAATGAACGCGGAATCGACGACAAACAACTAGTTGATGAGGTAAGTGACTGATTGAGCGGAAACGCCGACTGGGGTTTATTTTAACTACATCCGCAAAATAAATCTACATCCGAAAAATAAACCCCTGAATCCGAACAATAATTTACTTCATCCGTTTTCCGGTTTGACCACTTCCTGTCCAAACAGTAATTTATAAGTATCCAGAACCCCAGCAGAATCCAAAGATCTGCTATTAATACTTCACAAAATAAATTTAACAATATCTTCAATATAGATCTAGGCCTATCAACGTTAACAGTTTCAAATGCATTAGACCTATCCAATTAATTATATATTTTAACATGCACACACTTTATACCTACAGAAAGCTGAGGAAATAAGGAATTCAACCATATGCATCATTCTGATCTCACTATAGTAGCCAGCGTGCATTACCGCCGCGCATAATTGTTAGGTATATTTGGCACAGTTATCATATTTACAGATAATTTATAAGGGGGGAGAACTAATCACTATAAGATTTGAGAGTCAACATTGACGAAAATATGTTTTTGAGTGGTGACTTTTATTTGCAACGTTTTGTGGCTTTAGTAGCCCTTCATCAGGGAAAAGATACAATAATTATTGTTGGCGACTTTTGAGTTGGGGCAGTAGTCATTTAATTTCAGATGTAAAACATGGTCGGAAATATAGTCTTTAACCTAAATAGTGAAATGTATAACAAATACCATATGAACCGATACCATATATGAACTAATAAATAATGATTAATTACTAAAGTTGTATAAACTGCAAATATCATCATGGTTGGAAATGTAGACACCAAGTAGCATCCAGAGGTACTTTGTAGACTTGGAGGTGTCCAGAGATTTAGGTAACAAGAGTTGGTACACAAATATTTCAGGATTGTCACAATTGTAATGACTAGTAATTTATAAATTTGGTCGTACTTTATGCGATGTAAAAACAGAAAAAACAAGACTGTTGATTTATTCTAGGTGTTATGTTGTCAGGTCAGGTGGTAGATACCATCATGCCAGGTCCAAAATAAGCGCCTGCCCCGAAAAAGTGCTGGGTCATTTAACTTCATAAAATAAATAAACGCCGGGTCACGTCTTAACCCCATAAAAGAGCATACATAAAAGATGGTGTTATCTTTGTAATACTATTGTAGATGGTGGTGACCAATCAAGTAGTATAATAGAAAAATAGTTGTGTCTTGCATTCATCTGCCCCGTAAAAATACCTGCATCAAAAAAAAAACTCCTGGGCATTCTATCGGTGAAATATGGTATGTATTATTCCACCAGGGTGCATCACAGGTGGTGATAGGTAGATCAAAGGTAATTGGTACACAGAAATAGTAATGACAGATCGGTTGTCTTAGAAACGGCTCAAGACAGTCTTCTTTCACTCATCGCTCATGAGAATCATTAGTTAATTGCAAAATCAGTATATACTTATCAACAGCTTAGTATGTCACTGGTGGGTCTTAAATTCAAAAGGCTTGGTTATTAACCTCATGGGTGATATGGTAAGAATTTGACTGCTTAGACTTGTAGTAGTTGAGGTTGTCTTGAATATGGTTCTATAGTTTCGAAATTCCTAATAACAAATTCTGTAAAAAATCTAAGAATCTATGAATGCTGTGGAAGGTTAATTAGCCACAAATCTCAAAAGTTATATTTGTATTCACCACAATGTATTTCCTCAGTGTTTACTGCCTAAGCAAATTTCAATTGAAATAGAAAATTAAGTCATAATTTGCGGAATTCTCTTTATTGATCTACAGAAGTGTTAATAGCAACATTCCTTCATGGCCTTTAATGCTTCATATCGTTGCCCTAATAAGCGCTGTATATTTTAAGGATTGGAAGTTTCATCCCTATAAAAGGAAAACATGATTTTTTATTAGTTATCATTTGTGTTTTGGAGTTTCATTAAGAAATTATCACGATCGTAGGGCCATTATGCAATGAAAAGTAATAAAAGAGAATGCATTGGACGATTCCCAAAATATGAAGAGATGGCATTATCTCAACAAATGTCAGGATATATATCTAAGTCATTAAAGAAATAGACAAAATCAATGTTGTTCATGGTATCCGATGAAATATAATACAAATGATGGAAAAACCAAAGTATTTTTTGATATTATATCAGAATTTACCCATGCTTCCACATTTACTGAGTGGCTCCTTCTCCAAGTGTCTTCACACCATACTTCTTCATCATTGACTGAGCTCTCTGTGGTGCTATTTCTTTTGTGATCTCATCAGCAGGCAAGTATGGAGGCAGCTCTTTCAAAGCCTCCTGAACACCTGGACGGATGGCATAGCCATAGAAATCATACAGTGGACAGAGGTTCCTCTCAACAGTTTTAGAGAAACGTGTCATCCACTGATCGATCTCATCTTCATTAGTTTTGGGTTCTTCACTTGAAGAAAGACCGTGATACTCTTTAAAGACAGACTTGTATGGTTCAAATCCAAAATCACGCATAAGAGTAGCATAGACACCAAGTTGAACTTCGTTACTAGCTATCAAGTCTTCATATTTTGCTCCGTTATTGAAGTAAGTCTTGAAATGACCAGTTCCATCCATCCAAGTTAGAGCTGCCTTCCAGGGTTGAATTCCTTGATAAGCAAATTTTACATAGATGGTGAAGATGTTGTTAGATACTTCACCTCCACCTTCTAGTGTCCATGGTGTTTCCGCAACGTTATGCCCTATCTCATGGAACATCCCCCATTGTTTGGGATCCAGGAGGAATTTTTCACTGAGGACAAAACTTGACTGGAAAAGTGAATGTATTATATGACATTACATGACATGAACTAGAGCAAAAATTCAACGTTACAGTTGATTTTTGAAAACCAGAGCTGGCATATATCCAACACATAGCAAGCTTTATCAGCTGTAATAAATGTACTTACACTTTTCGGGTTGTAGAATTCTTTTGGTGCACCTATGGGATAGCCAGAATGTAGGTGACCCAGAGATATTTGCAGGTCAATCTGCGTCCACTGTCCTCTGCCTCTAACTTTATCATATGTCAGTAGGTCATACACAATTTGTACAACTTTATCCCAATCATTCATAACCTTTGTTGGATTGGGCCAGTTCCTTATAGAACTTGCTGGCATGCTAAAAAGCATATTCTCCCCCTGTATATCTGCCCAAAATCCCGGCTTACTCCTTATTGTTTCCCAGTCTCCACCTTCACTAACTATAAACAATGGTCTCTCTACAACATTCTCTAATGTAACTGTAAGTGTTTCTGTTGTATCCCAGGGAGCCCAGAGATAGATAGGCCCACCAAATGGACTCTTTACCCTAATAGGGCTGTTGACAAGGCCCACAACAATGTTTAATTTAGGCCATCTTTTATAACTGGACCGTTTACCATTATATAGTTTATCACTTTGGACTCCTACTTCTGCTTCCCATTTTGTGCTAGGGGCATTGGTCCAGGATATCACCACCTCCTGTCCCGCAGGTACATAGTATGGTGTAGGGACTATTTTACCAGATGAACCATTGCATGAGGCAGTGAATGTGGCGGTCTGTACAACTGGAGGAGTATCAAAATCTCCTGGGTAATCTTTTATACCTGGAGCTTTATTTTTACCATTATATTGACCAGTTCTTATGAATATCCTATTCATCATATCAACAAGATCTCTCCCTAATTCTGTATCGACAGGATTTGCTGAAGTTGGTAGGACATTGGTGGTGTTGGCAAAACGTTCAATTACTGCAGTGAAAAGAGGCACCAATCCCTCAAGGGCTAACACTGGCAGTTTTCTTTCTTCAATTATTTCACTTCTCTTATGACATAAACTAACCTTTGAAACATCTGCCTTGCAAGTCTTTCCAATGTGGTATTTGATGGCATTTGCTGCCATGTCTGCATCAATAGAGTAAACCTCTCCTTTACTTAACCAGCCTGAGTCCATTGAAATTCCCAACTTATTTATTATCTTATTTAACGGCATATTTTCTATGTTTTTGCCAAGCTGGTCCTGATAACGCCAACCTTCATATCCACAGACCATTCCTCCTCCATTCTTTATCCAAGCCTCTAGATTGGTATAGAATGCATCACTAGCATCTTCATGACCCAGCCACACAAGTATCTTACAAGCTGAAGGAATATTATCAAGATCACCCATATTACTGGTGTCACAAATATCACTTTCCTTTGTATAACTTCCCTTAGTCAGCCACAATTTGAGGTTATTCAATAAGACTGCATTGAGCTCTGTCTTAGAAAGGAAATCTTTTGTACCGAGGGCATAAGAAAATGTTACTATCCGACCATTCCCCCATTCTGAGGCTGCTAAGATAACATCCCCTTTGGGTATAACGCCAACCACCTCAGTTTGCTCACCCCAGACTAACAGTGGGCTAGGCCAGATTCCTGCAGGTGGCTTTATTTCAGGAACAGACTTCAAGATCTCATCGCGCCAAGAGTTCTGTCGCTTTTCATCTACAATAAGAAGAACATTTTGGAAAATGTATAGGTCTAAAACACACTTTCTCCACAAAATCAACTTTTAGATAATAAGGATACAGATGTATCACTGCAGGGGACACCTTGTTTTCTCTTTGGATGATTTGTTATGTCATCATTGTAGATGTTTTAGTGTAGCTATATGAGGGCAAAGAAGGGCCGGTATTTTTGTGTCATTCAGTAAAACATTGAACCTAATGTAAACCACTGCTTATCTTAGGCTCTAGAAAAAATATTAGCATGGTGCCCTGTATATATTCTCAATAAACTTTTTTCTTATGCAGTAAGGAATGATCTGTGAAACTTTCATAGAAGAAAGGCTTGTGAATTATTTTTTTTTCATTGAACCTTACTTTATCTCTTTACTTCTTGGTCTAATCTATAAAGGAATACCTCATCATTTTAGTAAGCTTCAGAAGAACTTTATTTTTGCAGACAAACACATCTATGAAGACACTCTAGTCATGTTTTCCATGGATTAATCTTGCTTACTTTCCACGACACTTGTGGAAGATATTCATAGAAAGAACACACATTAATCTGCACAACATATATGGGTCAGAATTTTAGAAAATTTACAATTAGCCTTCACCAATCCTCTCAAATAACCCAATTTAAAGGCAAAATTCAGGTTCAAAATACAGTTTAACATAACCAGACAGATTTATTGAATGAACACATTCACTCCGATATACTCAGTATTTATCAATTTTCACTCTAATTTAGGAGACTTTTAAGAGATGTGTAGAACTGTAGATTGTGCATTTTCTAAAAATCTGATCCATATAAGTTCCCCTATTGAACTGTGTACAAGACTTAAATCACCAGCAAAGAAATGGTATTCCTACTTTGGTGTGCTGTCCCTATACCTTTAGCATTGAACTGCAGGCCCGGCGGAACCGGGGGAGGGCAAGGGGGGCAGCTGCCCCCCCTCCCCAATAATTATATTGGGGGGCCTGGCCCCCCAAAAAAATAATTCTCTGACATTTTGAATATTTTATTGGCTAAAAAAATTACCTGTGTCTCACAGAACCTTGTGCAACGTATACAGTGCTAAAACTACTGAATCATAAGTCCATAAAGTTCAGACATTATTCATGTAAAATTAAGAGAATCAGTCAAAAATTATAGGTTTGGCTGATGCAAAACTTCATTTCTGCATAAAGCAATCTCCTTTCTCAATGCCTATCTGTCTGTCCGCTAAAACATTCCATTTCAAAAGTCATGCATATCCATCTTAAAGAACGTTCAAAATAGCTTTTCAGAAACTTGCATGAGTGTATGACCGATCCATAGGGGAATGATTCTCTCGAGCATTGCGGAAATTTAGGCTCTTATATTAGCTGAAAACAAAATAATTTAAGAAAACTACATATAGTGGGCAGTTTGCAAATATGTCCAATTTGTTTTGTCTGAAACAATTGGAAATTGAGACAGTGGAGGTTCAATATTTAAACTTAACCAAAGCATTCTTGGATTCAATGCAATTCCTAATGAACACAGATATGTTCAGTGTAAATTACATTTTAGGCTTATGTAGCAGAGTTTGTCATAACATTTTTTGTGTAGACCTACTGATTTTACATTTGCTGATGACCTGACCCCATATAAATTTGATTCAGGATTGGATAGGTGTCTGATGCGAGTCAAATGTTTGCCAAAGTTGCATGAATTATCCTTACCTACAGTTTGGTCTGCATTAATTGCCCTGGTGATTGTATGATGGTCCTTTTCTTTGAGATGTTCTTGCGTCCTTCCCGCCTGTGTTTTCGTTAGTCAAGAAAGAATCAAAGGGATAAACCCCATTCAACAGAAACTAAATACAATATCTTTTGTAAATTTCAACCCATGAAAGAACAGGGTTGTAACAATAGTGTTGTAATGGCTACCATGCTTTATTCATGTTTTGACATGTCTGACTGCAACATGATATAAATATTACAAACTGCATGAAAAAAACACAGTCAGAATATTATTTTCAAACTTGAGTTGCAACATTGTTGGATGAAAATGAAAAGCCCCCCGAAAAGCAGTATTCCATATTAGTTTTCACTTGTGGGACAATTGAAATTTACAATGAAAACAAAGCTGACGTGAAGGTTTGCCTTCGTGAATGAAAGCACCAGGCATTAACACTCTTGGACAAATATTACTTAGGTTTTGAACTGAATACTTATTTTTTGAAAAAGCAGGTTTCTCTCTCATTTTCTTCACGTGAGTGAGCTAACCTATTATGTCAGCTCTGTGGGAAAATAATGTAGGAAAATAATTTGATTGTGTTTTTCTGATATGCTAAAAAAAATTGGGTTTGGAAAATTTGGTTTCTGTACTTCCTGAAATAAAAACTTACTTGTTAGCATTTTCTTTTCATTGGACTATTTCTATTTTATCTTCTACAGACATTTATTATGTCTTCTATAAATCATATACATTCATATCATCATGTAAGAAAAATTGTAAACTTACTTTCATGTCATGCATGTTGCGGAAGTCATCTGGTACATACTGGACATGTAGACATTCTGAAGAAGAACCAATGCTAGTCATCTTTGTTGTTTCTATTCCAGTAGATCCCTTTGGTGACCCCTATGACTCTATGATTAAACTTAATATCTCTTTTTTAAATATGCATTGGTACATTTGCCTTTTCATTTGCAAAAGAAGATTCCTTTACAAATTAAATCCAAGTTGTCATGGACACTTTTGTCATTAATCTTTTAGCATCTTTCAAGTTTTGATACAGGAACAAAACATTGTGTGGAATTGAAATATCTGACAAATGAAACGAAATATTTGGCATTTAATCGGTAAAGGTAGTTGTATTGAAGGAGTTTAGGAGTGGCCTATATGTCTAAAGCCTTGGCATTGAACCCTGCAGCATTATGTTCTAAGTTCTAATTGCAGTGTCACTGCAATAGGGGATGCAAGTCTTGTGACCTCATTCTAACTAGGTTGGGAAACCCCCACTGACGGCACCCAACTTAGAGTCTACAGCTTTACATTACATTACGGAAATGACAGTTGTTTTTCTCCCAAACAAAAAGATCAGATAATTGATCTAAATGCCTAGAATAAATTAGAAATGTGTTAGTTATCAATAATCAAAAAACGTTTAAGAGCGTGACCACCCTTAATGATTAATTAGATGTACATGATCTTTATCTCTCATAGTGACTCTATGGTACTTGAACTTTGACAGATGCCGCCATGCCCCCATCTCAGCCTATCTCAGCCTTTCTCATGACACACTTGCAGGCCATATATGAGCTCCCCCATTCACTAGAGGAAAAGAATATATGGCTAATTTGCCCCATCAGTTTGTATATGTTTTTGCCCAGTTAAGCACGCAAATTCTACTTTAAGACTCAACAATGAATTCAATTCATATTATCAAACAATAAATAATAAATCAGTTGCCTTACTCGTTGGTTTCAGTCACACAAAAAAATTGGACTTGGTGCTTCACAACTTGTGCAATATTCACACTCCTTCCTCCAGCTTGTTACTTAGCCTATACTTATTCTCAAGAAATACAAATATAAAATTTTATATCTTATGTTATTTAAGTTGTGTAAGTTTGGTACCTGTGAGACGACTGAGGCAAATAACAGATCCAATCAGCAGGAGATGGAAGTGGGAAAACATGATGGTATCCTTTAAAAATAAACACGTTTATCTGTTTAAGTAAATTGTATTGAGAAGGATTTTGTTCATATAGACAAGATTCTAAAAAAGTTTATTAAATAATCCTGCATTGTCACCACATGCGAAAAGGGACCAAACAAAATAAATGAAGATTGTGGCAAGTTCTTTAGTGGTGTACCTACAACCTCACAGGTAGCAGGACACATGATAGGATGATAGTGGCAGATGGTGAATTTTGTATTGTTAAATAGACAGTACATTCATTTGTGATCCGTTTTAGGATATTGAGTCATAAGTCGCAAACAATGGATTTTGAGATATCACCATATTTGAAAAAAGGAGATCAAGGTGTTTCCAATAATAGGACATTAATATGTATTTCTATATTTTAAGTTGGATATTTCTATGATGGAAAAAAAAAGTTTGCTATGTTTCTCGATGGATAATTACCAGTAAAGTAACTAAATATACCCCATATGAAGACCTTCAAAACGCAAAGATATATTTGATACAATGTCCTAAAATTTGTTACATGTATTCATATGAGAATAGGTACAAAATGCTAGAAAAATCAGAACATCTGAATGAAGAGATGTTGTGAATAAATCACTTTGAAAAATATCAATTTTGCGACTTGTGACTCATTTTCCTGAAACAGATCACATATGCCTATTTGCATATCAGTTGATGGGATGAAATGAATAACACTAAGTGTATTCACAAACACGAACAATAATTTGATACTTGTATAGAGAGAATGGAGAAAAAATTGTGTACCTAAAAGTAAAACCAATTTGAATTCAAGAAAGTGTTTAATGATACTGTAATTGATAGCTTCAAAGTGTCAAAGTGTTAATTGAAGTTTACAACATGTAGGCCATTCTTTACATTCACATAACGTTTTCACTCAGTAATTCAGCCATTTTATGATTGAACGAGGTTATGAGCCCAAACTCTGCCATCATATTTGGCCTTGACATATCATTCTAGCAGTTTTCATCCTCTGAAATTAATTGTATTTATGTATGTTTAAAAGAAGAGTTTTTTCCTATCCTACTATTGCTTGTTAAAGAAACATACATCATAGATGCACAAATGTGTATATTTTACTGACCCTCAAGCCGAGATGGATGTATTAAGACAATTTATTTGTTTCTAAGATCAGAAGGTACCAAGTTATGGCAAATAATGGTAGGCACACCTATTCAGTGAGAATGAGTCATGTATATATCTATGTATTGAAATATTGTCTATAATATGGACAACATTTCCATATATACTGAAACAAAATGTATTAAAAGAAATATGAATTGCCAATATTTAATATATGGGTCAGATTTCCAAAAATGTACAATTAAACTTCGCCAATTTTCTCAAATAACCCAAATTTCAGATGAGACTAATTCAAAATACAAAGTTCAAAATACATTTCAACTCAACCAAACAGAATGCTAGAATGAAAGCAATGCCAAATACTCACAAATGTACCTAGTATCGACCAAATTGCAGCCTAATTTAGCAGAATTTACTAAATGTGTAGAGCTGCCAATTGTATATTTTCTTAAAATCTGACCCATATGCTGATCAAAGGTTCATCTGGTGGTATTTGTAGATCAATGAAACAATGGTTGATCAAGCTGTATCAGAAACAGAGTAAACCAAACTCACACAACAAAGCTACTCATAAATACAACTTGAAAAAGATGTCAACAAAATTTGACCTACCTTTGGGCCTCCCCTATGGATCCTGAAGCATCAAACGCAACTGTTCCGGAATACTTTCTCCCCTTTATATGTTGAGGTTCAGTTTGTGGCAGCTTGCTAGTTCAGATATGAGTAAAATCTATTAACATAATATACAGACAGAAAAATAGATATCTAGTAATTATTTGCATGTCTGCTTCAGAGACATCTCATTTGCAGATTAAATGCAGTAACTGTGGACACATGTTTCAGATTGCATAAGAGATAAGGGAAGATTTACGTTGCTGCATGTGTAGAATATATTAAATCTAAAATAGAATAAAATGAATTTAACATGTTTTGTCCAAGAGTTGTCAGCTGTACAATATATGTAATATTACAGACTTTTCCTTTTTTGTACATATTACGCATAGTCGAAATACATTACAAAGACACTTTTTCCTATTACCAACCAGATATTCCTATTCCTGGAACAAATAGTTTTATGGCACTGACTATTTCTTCCTTACTGAGATCTTTCCTCCCATTACAAGGAGTTTTTTTACTATTACCACTGCCCTATTACCTAAGACCTGTGTCATCTGCTGTTATGACACATCACAGTTGCTTTTTTTCAAATATGACAGTTAGGACTACTTCCTTTTCGTCATGGATAGACTTTTGCACCTTGATTCTTTTTGTAATCTAACAAATATCAATATGAACAAACAAATGCAATTTATTCACACACAACCACTATTTCTTGGGCATTATCTATAAAACAATTATTAAACTAATTGTGATGTGTTTCAGGAAAATGAGTCATAAGTCGCAAAATTGATATTTTTCAAAGTGTTTTTTTCACCAGATCACATGATTGGACTGTTCTGATTCTTTCAGAGTTCATCACTTATAGTTATATCAATCGATGTATCAAATTTCAGGATAATCTATGTAGTATATCCTTTAGTTCTAAAGGTCCTTATATCGACTAAATTTAGTAACTTTACTGTTTAGTGACCCCAAGAAATATTGAAAAAAAAAAATTTCAAAAACGAAAATATCAAACTTAAAATCTAGAAATACTTATGAGATCATTAGACTGTTTACTATCATTGGAATCGGCTAGATCTCATCTTTTGAAATATAATAGAATCTCAAAATCTATTATTTGCGACTTATGACTCATTTTCCTGAAACACATCACAATTATTCTTTACCAGAAATGAAATGTATCATTATAATAACCAACTTCATTTTGTTCGGATTTCTGGTTTATGTGTATAGTCTAAGGGATTCAGTGCTAGTCTACTGGCCACTACTCAGACATCACATAGTAGTATATGAAAATGAGCAACTGACTCTGGCATAAGAAAGATGGTTAGGTGGATATCTCGGTGAGGGAAAGAAATTCCCAAATCCAAGAAAGTATCCCTTCAGATATTAAGATATCCATAAGTCATGTTCATTAAGTGTTGGAATATCTTGATGAATTGAAACAAAATACTCCTTTTCAGAATTTTATTTGTTGTACCCTAAATTGTAAATCTATTACAGTAGTGGTTAGCTTCAAATATTTATGACAGTGACACTAGAACACAGTCTAAGCTTATACATAATACGCTACTAGATAAGTGAGTGTAAGGTTCAACTTGCTTTTGATACATATCTGAACAAAATGCATTTTCAATTAACGTTGGTCAAAATCTAATTATTTTCTAATTTTTGTTCCATTCTTATTCCAAACCATCTAATCATCATTTCACCAGAGCTTTGGAGGATTTTGTCCAGTTGTTTCCCTTAGCTGCAGAGCTTTTAAACCCGCCCAACTCCTTTCAAGCGATGACTTCAAGTATTATTGCTCACCAGAGGCAGTCCTCTCTCAGTGATTATACTTCAAATTCTTGTATTTATAAAGATATATACAAGCAGTAGACTATTAAAAAGGTCAAGTTGTATGAGTCATAATAATTATAAGTTAATTTGGTAAGATTTGTGATGTCATAAAAGATGACAATGCATCACCTCATTGATTTAGAAGCAAGGTTTCAGATATTTCCATATTGATATTTGGTGTCCCAACAAAATATTTGATGATAATGTTTTCACTTATCTTTGCATAATGCAATTCAATTTCTCTTGGCCTGTTGACGTAAAACTCACTTATGTATGTATCATTTCATCACATGTCAACCAGGCTGTTTCCCCGACAGTATTTTGAATTATTCCATATTAATTTCTATTCAACCACTAATCATTAATTCAACAACTACATCTGTGCTGCACCTAGTGCCAACTACAATACAAAGTTCCTGCACCATCTCCTTCATGTGTCACATTTCTTACTTTATTATTGCAAATACAAATCACAAATAAAATACAAACTCTGACAGTCATTCCCCACCCTAGAGAATGTCCTTTATACTGCGGTGAACCAAGGAAAATACCCGGCTAGGTGGGGGCATAACTTTATGGATATCCCCCTACCGTTCCCCCTTATCCCCTGGAGGTGGGGGTCAGGGTGGGGAATGCAATTGGCAAGTGCATAAGCAGGGAGAGAACATGTCTGATCATTTATTTGCATATCTTGTGTATATGGGTCAGATTTTCATAAAATGTACAATTCGCCTTCACAAATCCTCTCAAATAACCCACATTTAAGACAAAAATGAGCTTCAAAATGCAGTTTGAATTAACAGAACTGATACTTTAAATCAATGTGATCTCAAATATACTCTGATATACCCAATATTACTCATTTTTCAGCCAAATTTAGCCGAATTCTTAAATGTGTAGAGCTGACAATTGTATATTTTCTGAAAATCTGACCCATATACATAATCTGCTATAACGATGATGTCGGCCAGTGATGAAACATTCCATAATATAAAGATGGGGAGATAATTGATAAGCCTTTGCAGGAATCAATTCAAAACTCAGCAATTTGCTCCTTCTACCTTTTCATTTCTTGACAATATTCTTAATATAAATTGCGTCATCAATCCAGAGAAAACAATTATCCATAGTTTCAGCGACTTGTTGAATCTTAATTTCAAAATAAATACATACAATTAATGATTTCTCAAGTGAGGAAGGCAGATGAACACAACAGAGAGAGTGAACCTGCAAACATCCTAAAGCCACTCTGTAACAAACCCATTAAATAACAAGGATTTCTACAGAACCACACTCACCTTATTTTTCACTTATTTGTTGGACTATTTGATATATACAGAAAGAATTAGATTAAATATGGATTATTTGATAGGATTGGTGAAGGCGAATTGTACATTTTCTGAAAATCTGACCAATTTATGCATATCAATATTTTTTTTTACCAAATTCAGGCAAGCCTAAACAATTATTAGAAAAGGCGAAATTGCATAAAAATATATTTTATTTTAAATAGGGGAATAATTGTACATGTTGTAACCGGACATAAAATTTTCCAACGTCAATGCAATGCATCTTATTTCAGGAAATAAAAGGGTTCATATATAAACGTCATGGGCTAATAACTTTTATTTTCATTGAAAGATACATATATATATGCATCTTCACTCCCCGCAAAGCTAAATGCAATATAATATTGTTGGCTACTCTTGGTCTATTTCATTATTCAGAAGCAAATATATGTCGTTATGCGACACAAGTAGGCCTATTCCAAAATGATATTTCCCACGTCTAGACCAGTTTAAATTAGTGAGTACATAAAAATTGTGTTTCCTCATAATAATGAGCATGTGTGCATGTGTAGAAAACATTTTTTCAGCATAAGTATAATATATTTTCTAAATGCACCTGTGTATTATATTGAAAGTCCATAACTATTACTTATTTTCTAGCCTGAAAAAGCTCTGTTATTGCAATAACGGTGAAGATTCTGGCATAAGAACTTTGAAAGTGGGGTTTCCACAGCCTTATTTTTGTCAACGAACCCAATATAATGGTTATAATTATGTCTGGTCATCCTAAATACAGTTTGTAGATACACTTGGCTGGAAAACCAAATGATGCCCTATTGGGAGAATTACTCATATACTTGAATAATGAATCGCTCAAACACAGCACAATGTAAATGGACGTTAAGTTCTACTGTTTCTCTCTATGTCTGTCTCTTTCCCACTTTCCTTCACCCGACTGAAATACATCACATATATTATATAATAAGGATTTTTATTTCTCAATAGACAGTTACAATAATTAACGAGAAAAAGGGTGTGACCTGTCAACGCATTGCTGCTCCTCCCAGGCTTCCATCGACATATGTGATGTGTTCCGGGAAAATGAGTCATAAGTTGCAAAAAATACATTTTGAGATATCATTATATTTGAAAAGATGAGATCAAGCCGATTTTAATGGTAGTAAACAGTCTAATAATCTAATAATATTTCTAGGTTTTAAGTTTGATATTTTCGTTCCTGAAAAAAAAGTTTCCAATATTTCTGGGGGTCAATAAACAGTAAAGTAACTAAATGTAGTCAATATGAAGACCTTTAAAACGAAGGGATATATTATATGGATTGTCCTGAAACTTGATACATAGATTGATATAACTATAAGTAATAAACCCACCAAGAATTAGAACATTCAAATAATGTGATCTTGTAGAAAAAACACTTTGAAAAATATCAATTTTGCGACTTATGACTCATTTTCCTGAAACACATCACATATTTGGACTTAATGTGAACAATTATCCTTTTAGTTACCGTTTATGTTTTGTATTAATTCACATTAGAGCGCATAAATTTCAGTTATAAATTATAGTTTAATATTAAAATTTTAAGATTTACAATGCATTTGGTCATTCTTGGTGAATGACGCCAATAACGCCAGGGTTTATCCTCTTTACTGATGGATAAATAAATAAATGGTATTCTAGCATCATGAAATGAGCGTCATTGATTGGCGCAGCTAGAATTACATAACCAATCAAAATAGCAGGAGTAAATTGGTTGCATTCGAAAAGCGGATTCCGCTAGTGAAATCCAGGCATGTTTATGCCATGGTCTAATCTGGCCATGTTTTTGTGGATACACACAGCTATCATGGCATAAAAATAAAATCTTTAATCAAAACAAAAAACATGTATGTCAATCCTCTCAAATAACCCAAATTTAGGACAAAAATGACGTTCAAGATACAGTTCAACATAACCGACATAACAGATTTTTTTAATCAAGACAATACTAAATATATTCAGATATACGTAGTATTGACGATTCTTTGGTCTAATTTAGCAGAATTTACTAAAATTTAATGTGATCCGTTTCAGAAAAATGAGTCATAAGTTGCAAAATATGAGAATTAGGTTCCAGTAATTGTTTGGGTGGTTATTTAAAGTGCAGAAATTATCTATTTATTGGTGTTGCCGAAATTATTGTAAGTAACTTTGACATGGAGTAGGAGCGTATGATATACTATTGCGTGGTTTATTACATTCATATTTGGTGGTTTTTTATATTGCTGTTCTCACTTGTGCCGATTTCCGGGTGACAGTGTGGAGGGAAATATCATACTAAAGTTTTTAACCAGTATCATTTGGCCAAATTATACCTTGTTTCCGCTATGGTTATGTTTGCTTGGCCTTAGTTAGGGCTAATATGTCATATTGTACCTTCTTCTGTGCTTGTTTCTTGCTTTTATGTGTTTTTAGGAAGTGTTTATAAGAAACGTTGATACCGATGGCAAGCAGTCGATGGCGGACGCTGGAGGGTGATCGCCCTTTCCTGTCGCCCGACTTCCGTCAGGTGGCGTGTGTGTTTTACTGTTACGTAATAGTGTGCCATATTGCCTTGGGTCACAATGCATGTGTTCACAGCTGACTACAGACGTACCTGGAATTCGGCCGTTTATACTTATTCTTCAATTGCTAACGTAAGTTATAGTTACATATGAAGACGCTCATTGTATCTGTTTGTTAGGTGACAGTGTACATTAGTAATGACAAGCGTTAGGTTAAATGTTGTTGTAGTTTCTTTCACACGCAACGGAGCAAGCCGTGTGCTACGCCATTGGCCTCTACTTTATCTGAGGCTCTGCTTCCATCTAGAACAGAACCATTAATGCAATCGAAACTTTTACTCAACTATGTGTCCAACATTGTTTGTAAACATACCATTAACATACCAGTAATTCTTGGCTGCCTATATTTGGAACAGTGATCTAAATTTGGTAATATGATCATAGACCTACGGCTACGGCGGAACGGGATGCACATGTGGCGAGTGCATTAATCATTAACGCAATCAACATTCCTTCTAGTCCTTGTGGAAATTATTAGACGATCAAAGACATCCATATTATCATTGAGTTGTCACTTTTACATTACCTGTGCCATCGTCCTTGCAACGGCGCACATTAATGATACAGTCACGTCAACACTAATGAACATGTTCAGCTGTCAATCGGATAACTTATTCCTTGTGGCATGCCTGGAAGTATGAACACGTTTGAGACCCTTCTGTCGTTCCATTGTAATCTTATTATTTCGGGGCCATAAAATGCATTTAATAACAATAATCATCTGTTACGTTTCTTTGTATTTTTAAATAGGGAACGCTTGCATGGCATTTATTAAATGATATTCCTGCACCGATTATTATTATTGTTGTTCCACTCATTTGTTTTCATGAACTATAAGCATGTTTTTGGTTGAATTTATTATTGTACAAAGAATGAACAGCTTTTTTATATTTTACAGGTCATGACATGCAAAGTGAATGATTTGGTATTGAAGGGCGACTTCAAAGCTGCCCGTCAACATGTCATGCGTCCCGCTTGCAAAATAAGAAGGCTGAACCAAGTGACTAAGGAGGAAGAGTCTGACAATGCTTACATGATTGCGGTTATTCTGAAAATAAAGAAGGCATCTGGCAAGAGGGTACCCAAAAACAACGACCGTAACAAGATGGTCAAGTTGGATGTCGGATATGATCGGCTCTTTATGCTCAGGTATGTACTTAGGTCGACACCTGACAATTTTAATCACCTAAGATGTTGTTACAATGTAACGCACCTCGGTATTTGTGGGATATAATAGTTGGTTAATTGGTAACTTTATTATGCAAGTAAGCGTATTAATATTTGGTTTGAGTTGAAATGGGACGGTCTTCTTGTATTAGTAATGTTACTACGGTGTGGTTATCCTAGATGAGGGAAATTCATACATAAATTAGTAATTTACTTATATTAGTTTTTTCAGCAATTAATTGGGTTCACTTATTTCACACGTTGTATTGTTATATTTAATTGATTATTGTTAGTTGGCCATGTTTCACATCGATGAAGATATGAAGATAGTGCAGCTGGTTTCATATCGAATCGTGTACTTTAACTGTCTATGACATTACATATTTTAATATACTGAATTGTCAAGATAGTGTCTTCATAGTTTTATGTCAACAGTGGTGATCTCTTCAGCGTAAAGACGGCAACGCAAAATGACACGTTTATCGTACTGCGGGCCGTGGGGGTTACGTGGTTAGGCTCCACTATCTTGATCTATGAGCCAGCCTACTACGGCGAAGGGATGTTCGCAATGGCTGTGCTGTGTACTGCCAGCCCCTTCCTACCCATCACTACTTCTAATATTCCACCACAGGCCCCGTATCTCCCCGAGAAAGCAGCTGAAGGCAATTTCTATGGTTTCGGCGGTAAAATTGATGATTTACGAATAAGCCATGCCCATCTGGTGTATACCTGTTCTTCTTCGGCCTGCGATGGTTCTCATTGACAAGAAAAAGTATGCTACGGCACTGATGGCAATACAGTGGCTGAAGCGGCATTGAGATTCAACCTGAGCAGCAAGACATTGAATGTCACTAACGTCCAAGTTACCTCACATCGATTTGCCCATCTAATTATGGTTCCAGCCTTGATTTGTGTGAGTTGACAGTTGTTTTGTGCCATTTTAACTCTCTATATATCCTAGGCTGCTTAACACAATATATCAGTAAATTTACTTTAAATTGGTATACAATTTATATCTTTACTTTTGCATTGGCTGACTTAACCTAAGCACTGTATAACACGTAATTGGGTAATTATGTTTCATGAGATTTAAAATTGTGGTGATTTTTTTGCAGCCTCAGAAAGGTGCTCTGCCCCTAGACATAGAAAATCTCCGTGACCACATCAAAACAGTCTTGGCGGCATATAAAGCTGCTGCTGTGCAATGGGTGATGTCCGGCTGGTATAAGTCAGCTGTTGCCGGTGGCAGTGAAGCGACAACTGCACGGAAGTTTCATGTAACGTACGTGTTTCCTGAGCGAGTGCTTGACGTTCATGCGAAACTAAAGCCTACTGAGGAGGATCTCGTGGCCCCCAACGACATGGAAGACGTTGTGGATCGTCAGGCAAATTGAGTTTTGTATGAATATTTTTTAAGCTAATAGCAGCAGGATGCTATAAAGGAGATTGATGAATCTGTTTAAGTAAGATTTCATTTTTGAAAGTAACAAATAGCTTTTTGTCTTTTTGTTTTTGTGATGTAACGTTGTGGACCAGTGATCTCGAAAAAGTTGGGTAGGTGCTACGTGTGTCCAACATGACTCAGGTATTTGTAACATATTTTGACAAGTGTAATTTACACATGTGTCCAACATGACTCAGGGATTTGTAACATATTTTGACAAGTGTCCTATAAGGTCGCCTACTATCCTAGTCTACCGAAGTGGTTGGTGCTCGCTAATGAACGCCATTTCATAATGATATGATATTGTCCTACTACTTGTACTTACTTATGTCGACCAAACAGAATCTCGCTATGTTGATGTTTAATTGTTCTATTTGTTGCCTAAAACAGTGTTACAGCAAATAAAACATGTTATTGACTTTTAAAGTTGATATAATTTTTTAATTTGTCTATTTGTTGCAGACAACAGTGTTACATCAAATAAAATATGTTATTGACTTTTTAAAGGTGATAAATTTTTTAATTTGTCTATTTGTTGCTGACAACAGTGTTACCTCAAATAACATATCTTATTGACTTTTTAAAGGTGATATAATTTTATAATGCTCAAAGGTATTGTCAATTGCAATATGTTAGGTTGGTGTGATATCAATGTAACTACTAATTAAACCGAGTATTTTATCAATGAACGCTTGTATCATTGTCTTCTATTGTTGATAATAGGTAATGCGGTTTGGGCTCGTCTTCTGCATCTGTCATATCAGTTGCTCACACTGGAAGGATGTATCACTGTCGTTTTTAGTTGGTTTTCTGACGATTTAATTGCTTTGTTATTGAATGACTGCAGTCAAGCAATGTACGATTTAAAACATGTTGTACTGACATGAAGCAATATATTGTTTTATGGATAATTGTAGTCAATACGTCTGTCCTCAATTATTGCCCAGTGTAATAAGTTTCTAAAATGTTTGTATAAGGCAATTGGGCTGATGGCGTATACATTGAAGCAATGTTAGCAGTATCTGTGCATAGTATATGTCGTCGTGTTCTCTATGTTCAGTTGGTTACCTTTTGAGGCAGTTAATCTGCATTGGTAATATCGGTTCGTAAAACCTCACCACACTGAGGCATGTGGCTGCTGGACGCCAATACCTAAATATTGTGTTGTTTTAATTCCCTGATTACGTCTGCACACGTGGGGCCCCAATACCCCCCGTTCCGCAGACACTAAGTAAGAGTCAGGCAACTGGTGCTGTAACCTTTTTTTTTTTTTACACGAATTTTATTCAGGTTGATATAAGTGACACTGGTCACAACTTAATGCGGCTCGGGTAAACCCGGTATTCCACCGCACCCTGATATATTATTAATATTTTCATCTGTAATACATGTGTGATCAAATTGTCAAATAAGGTTTCTTTTCATATACAATTGAAATGTTCCGTTTTTATGGGGGGGGGGGGGGGGTGTTATGTAGTATAGTACAATATCGGTAATTTAAAGTAGATTTTTGGGTTACATAGCATAGTTTGATCGGGGTTGTACAGGTGTCGTTATCATTGTTATTCCATATCAGCTAACAGTTTAGTTTTCAGTTTGTATTTGAAGTGTAGATCAGAATCAATTAACTTATATTCTGGCAGTAAGTTATTCCACCATTGGATGCCAGTATAACAACGTTCACTTTATATTTCTGTCAAAGATTCATAAATTATAATTTTTCCTCATTTATTATATGACTTGTGTTTGCCATCGATTTCATGCTAGCCTATTTGGCTAGGTACCGTAATTAATAAAGTTTACAAACTTACTCTACATATATTTAGTCTTACTTATTGCCGAATAAATGATGTCTCTCGGATCGATATGATTAATTAGTTGGATCCTTTTTCCACGGAATCCATTTGAATTAACATTTAATGGTCGTCGATATTTACCTCATTTATTTAACAAATGATCTTTCTTGCATCGAAATGATTAATTGGATGGGTCCTTTCAACGAATACATTGGACGTTTTCCTCATTTATTATATTTTCCTCATCCTCATTGAATGGTCGTCGGTCTGGGGATATTATCGTCTATTGGGCCGTGAAAATTATAATTGGAAATCATCGTGGTGTGGTGTTATTGGGTTTAGGTGGCCGCTGAGGGTTAGTTCATCCGAACCTCCCCAGTGGTCACTACTGGTCCGCGGGACTTTTTAGTCTAATGATATGTTTTGCCTGTTGCCTTTTATATATTTAACAGCAGTCAGCTGTTGGTCGATAGTAACCACGACCTGGGTTTCTACCATTTAATGTAAGCTGTAGAGGCCATGATAAACCTCTCAGTGTGGATAGTGTTACTTACATCTCTGATTGTGGAATGTTGATTGCTATTGTATAGGTCTGATAAACACCTTTGGATGAGGGTTACCTGGCTGGCCAGGTGATCCGAAATCCGCAGTCTAATCAGGTCTGGAAGCGAACTGATGCCAGTTCCGAACACCTCACAATAAAACCCAAGTGAACAGGTAGCGCCTGCCTTTGTTCCTTTTGTTCTATATAAACTCTCGATTAATAAGCTTCGGATACGCCAAGGGAAACGAACCTGCGACTCAGATTCACTACAACTGGTGCCGTGACCAAACTTGGCTTTCTGTCTTATCGATTGAGTGTTTGGGCTTATAGTTTAAACTTTGCTAGAGATTTTGGTAAATCTTTGAGATGGCTACCAATGCAAATGGAGTCCAGGTGGCGGATGCAGCGGCCCAAGTTGGCCTGCGCATTTCACCAGCTGGTATGAAGGGTTACCGCAAACCTACTCCTGGCTCTGGTGCAAAGAAAACGAATCCGAAGGTAAAAGTGACCAGTCCGAAGTTGACTCTGCAGCCGGTTGCCGCTGCTGGAGGTCAATGGACTGAATTTCGAAGGAATCCTGCGATGGCAGATTCCTTTGAGGAGGAAGAAAAAGAGCAGTTGAGGACTGAATATATAATATTCTGACGTAATGCAATTTTCATCGACTGAATGTATCTGTGTGAGTACTGACGTGAATAGATTTGTGTAATTATTGTTTTTATATCCTGTTTAACACTCCTGATATTTCTTGTTTGTATGTGTAGTTGCTTGGCTATTGTGTTTTGTTGTTGTTGTGTTGCCATTTTATTCAGTTGTTGCATTTTACATGGCTGTGGTTATATTATTGTTTGCGATACCGGTTTTGTATTGAATTAAATGTACTAACCTAAATGTTCTTTGTAGTTAATTGTATCGATGTGCTGTTGTTGGTTTGCGGCTCGTGTGAGGCTGTTCATCTGTTGTAGGTTTCATGGCTGTCGTCGGTTTGTGTCCTGCAGGTTGTGTCTGTCACGATTACTGTAAAATGGACCATATGATCTGTGAAAGAACAGTTGATGAATGTTTGCAATTCTAGTTCATTATTGTTGTCAGCGGTGAAATTAACCAATGTGTGATTGAAAATGATGGTTTGATTATGACATGTATGAACTTAATATTGTTATTTATGTAGTCAATTTAACTTCTGAGTTGGTGGGTAAATTGTTTGTTGTCTGCCTTAGTTCATCATTGTTGAGTACAATCGATAATTTGCTGACTGTCGACTGTTAAATTATAACATACCTGTTCTGTCAATGAAATTTGTTTTGCCGATCCTATGTGTTTGTGTAGCCTAGCGTGGTTCTGATCACGTGTATTTGCATTACTGGTGGTTTGATGTCGGTGGCTGGACTCCGTGGTATATTTTTCGGCATCTCCTCCCTGCGAATACAAATACATTGTTATTGAAATGTAAATATTTCCTTTTGTCTGTAGGTGGCTATTGGCTAATGTTGATGCGTAATGTAGCCTGTGAGTGATTGTGTCGGCACCTGGCGTCAAGTGTTGATTAACCCGTTATAATTTTGTTTCCTAAGTATGCGTTTGAAATGTGTAAGTTTGAGTTTACAGTACAACATTTATTGTGTGGTTCCTTGTGAGTGTCATTACCTTGCCTTTCTAATAATCGGGCGTTAAGTAAAGCGTGCACAGCCGTGGCGGTTAAGTAAAGAGTGCACAGCCGTGGTACAGAAAGGTGTAGGTGGCGTCACCTGGTGTTAGTTTTTGGAGGCCCGTTCAGCATCCCATTTTATGTCTGAGTTTAACTTTGATCATGTAATTTTCTATCGAGCCCTGCGACGAACACGCTTTCCCTTTGGTTACTATGTTACTTGTCAATGGGCCTGCGTAATTTGTTTAGTAAAGTTTTGTTGGCTGTTTGTTAGTAGGTTCGGAGTAAATGTGGATACGTTCGGTGGTTCAAAAATGAGCCGTAAACCTAGAGTAAATGTGGACACGTTCGGTGGTTCAAAAATGAGCCGTAAACCTATGCTTAAGCAACATGTGTCGAAGGCACTAATGTAAACACTTAGTGTAAATAGTTATCGTAGTACATACACAACAATTTGGTCGTACTAAAATGCTGAGGGCGCCTCCTAGTATAAGGCGTATCAACGGTTTTCTTCTGTACTTTTGCCATTTTCGTCGACACAACAACATAGCGGCCAGGCCTATCTCTATGAGATCGATTCCTCGACGGGCTTGATTTATGAAAATTCCATCTTGGGAATGATTTTGTCTACCTAGTAACTTAATGTGAATGTTTTTCTCGATGATTACGCTGCTTTAAAGAAGATAGCATTAATTTATAACGTTTACCGATGGTATACATACTCGGTATGCTTACGCTACGGCTTTGTTATGTCGACCCTGCCGTCAATTTCCGACAGCCCACGCCGTCTGGTGTCAGTACAAAAGACAATTGTGTTCCGGGGAATTAAAAAGGCAGACAGTAATTCTTTGTTCCTGCATTGAACGTGAAAACTGTCCATGGTGAGGATAAGGCTTGTTAAATTTTGTGTAGAACAAACAGTTATTCGGTTGGAATGATGAAACCCCTACCTGATTCACATGTTCCGACGATGGCTGTTGTGCGTGAAATTGTTTCCCGTGTTGTACCTTTGTTTGGTGTTGGCGAGAAGAGTGTAACTGTGTGTGTTATTCCTTGCAAGTCCTGAAGTATCCGCACTAGTTTTCAGGTACTTTTTGAAAGTATACAGCGTGTAAATTACTCCATTAGTACTCACTGTTCCGTGTGGGGCCAATGCATGTAAGTCGCCATTTTGCTGTGCCCACGTGCAGGCGTATGTTGAAGCATTATAGTAGGCGTGCGGTGATTGGCCTAGAGTGCGTGTAGGCGAAGCGCTGTACGGAGTCTGTGATTGGTCGGCCGAACCGAGACGAAGGTAACCGAGTGTGGCCGAGCGTGTGACAGTGAACCGAATAATGTCGGCAACGATCAGAAACAGAGAGAAATAGGCGTAAACATGCAATGCTGGAACTCCGTAATTATACTAGTAAGACGCTAAATTTTCCGGTGAAATGTCTCTTAAAATCAATAAGCTTGAGACTGGGACAGGTTTGAAGTGTGTGTACATATGGGAACGTAGGGATTTTTGGAAATTATTTGCAGATTTCCGCAATAGTGTTGGGCCAATGAGCTTGGGTCGAATTGCTGAGCTGAGGTTTTTTATGGATGGCATTGCCACTTGGCGACTTTTCGTCAAGGTGTTACAATAATATATAACAGGTGTGGGAGGGTGTCGGTAATTCCCCAATTGGATAAACACAGGTGACAAATCAATAGTATAATATGTGGGTCAGATTTTCAGAAAATGTACAATTGGCAGCTGGACACATTAAGTAAATTCTGCTAAATTAGGCTGGAATTTGATCAATACTAGGTCAATTCGAGTATATTTGGCATTGCATTGATTCTAGCAATCTGTTGGGTTAGGTTGAACTGAATTTTGAACTTTATTTGTGTCTGAAATTTGGGTTATTTGAGAGGATTAGTGAAGACGAATTGTACATTTTCTGGAAACTTGACTCATA
Organism: Sthenelais limicola; assembly: GCA_942159475.1. Classification (NCBI taxonomy): domain Eukaryota; kingdom Metazoa; phylum Annelida; class Polychaeta; order Phyllodocida; family Sigalionidae; genus Sthenelais; species Sthenelais limicola. The sequence continues at coordinate 8,388,077 of OW804101.1, read as the reverse complement.
TAGTGGTGGAGTGGTGTCATTTCAGGTGATAGCAGCCTAGTTATTTTTCTAGCAATATTTCTAGTTTGATATTTTTATTTGTGAACAAAAAGTTTGCCGTATTTCTGGGTGGCAATTACTAATAAAGTAGCTAAATATACTCTATAAGATGACCTTAGAAACGCAAGGATCTATATAAAATGATAGATGAGCTTGACGTCGAGACATATAGGCAAAAGGGGAAAATCCACACTTTGTTAATAGTTTCTAGGCGGCTGCTATATTGTTAAGAACAAAATATTTATGCTACTGATCTATCAGTGTGAAACGAGAGAAAATTACAGAAAAAACAAAAAAAATATAAAAGATAAGGGACGCTGCATCCTTGTTGTTTAGAATTGTATGAGGCTCGATGGCAGGATATGTGAATAAAACCTTTTTCAAAAATAAAAAAAAGATCTATATATTTAATACATTGCCTTGAGACTTGGTACATGTATTGGCGTGACCTCTAGGACTAGACACTCTAAAACTGAAACCATTCCACCAAAGTGTTCCATTGAATAAAATGGCTTTGAAAATTATCAATTGTGTGACTTGTGCCTCATTTCTCTGGAACACATCAATTATATCAAAGTCTTTTGAAAAAAAATATCAATAATGTTTGTTTTTAAATATTGTATTCAGCAATATGACGTTATACATAATTTTACATTTTTCTCAGTAGAAGCTGGTAAATTAAGAGATTTAGAGAAAAATAAAGGAATTTATACATTCCAAGTACTATGGGCCAACTTTTGACAATTTCAAAAAAAGAAAAAAATACACAATAATCATACATTTCAACGAAAATCACACAAGATCTAATCTTCGTTTCATAAATTTATTCTGAATGATTCAATTATAACAAAAATGCGTGTGCTTTGCTTTTATATATATATGTGAACACAGGCCTGAGCGGGACATGGATATTATGCTGCCATCTGTGGAGGAACATTGAAAGTAGAAGTAGTAGTTCCTCCCGAGTCCACTAAGTCAGTCTGTGGTCTGTCTTTATAGTTTATAGGACAAATATTGAACAAATAGCAATTATTGTACACTGAAGTTCAACCTACAACCAAAAGCAAGAGTGAGGAAGGATCAAAGGTAAGTCTGATGTCTTTATTTCTCCCCTGTTTGTATGAAAACACTCAGCTCCCTATTATCGCCCACTCTCGTAGCTATTTGGTAAATTATAATTGTAAATTGACAATAACAGTAGGACTAGCTAGCTACGAGAGTTTTTTTTGTTGAATTGAAGTGTAAGACACGAAAACAGGAGCAACGAATAAAGATGGTAATAAAAATGAGTTTCAGCTAAATCTACTGGTTTTCAGTTATTGAAATATAAGCTGGGCCCCGAATATAAGCCCACCCCGAATATAAGCCGGGTCAAATCACCATTTGAAATTAATATAAGCCGGGGCTTATACACGGGTATATACCGTATATAAGAAAGTGCTCAGCTCTGAACCAGTGTTGGCATATTATGATGTGAGAAAACCCATAAAGATAAGCAGCGATGCCTCTAAGCAGGGCCTAGGAGCTGTGCTTCTACAACAACATGAGGGCACCTGGAAACCGGTTGCATATGCTGCCAGGTCACTAACAGAGGCAGAAAGAAACTACGCACAAATTGAGAAAGAACTCCTAATTTAAACTATTCTACTTGTACCATGGGAAAAGCACCATTATTCTACCTGTACCATGGAATAACCTCCATTATTCTACCTGTACCATGGAATAACCTCCATTATTCTACCTGTACCATGGAATAACCTCCATTATTCTACCTGTACCATGGAATAACCTCCATTATTCTACCTGTACCATGGAATAACCTCCATTATTCCGCCTGTACCATGGAATAACCTCATTATTCCACCTGTACTCCATTATTCCACCTGTACCATGGAATAACCTCCATTATTCCGCCTGTACCATGGAATAACCTCCATTATTCCGCCTGTACCATGGAATAACCTCCATTATTCCACCTGTACCATGGAATAACCTCCATTATTCCACCTGTACTCCATTATTCCGCCTGTACCATGGAATAACCTCCATTATTCCACCTGTACTCCATTATTCCGCCTGTACCATGGAATAACCTCCATTATTCCACCTGTACTCCATTATTCCGCCTGTACCATGGAATAACCTCATTATTCCACCTGTACTCCATTATTCTACCTGTACCATGGAATAACCTCATTATTCCACCTGTACTCCATTATTCCACCTGTACCATGGAATAACCTCATTATTCCACCTGTACTCCATTATTCCACCTGTACCATGGAATAACCACCATTATTCTACCTGTACCATGGAATAACCTCCATTATTCTACCTGTACCATGGAATAACCTCATTATTCCACCTGTACCATGGAATAACCTCCATTATTCTACCTGTACCATGGAATAACCTCATTATTCCACCTGTACCATGGAATAACCTCCATTATTCCACCTGTACCATGGAATAACCTCCATTATTCTACCTGTACCATGGAATAACCTCCATTATTCCGCCTGTACCATGGAATAACCTCATTATTCCACCTGTACTCCATTATTCCGCCTGTACCATGGAATAACCTCATTATTCCACCTGTACTCCATTATTCCACCTGTACCATGGAATAACCTCCATTATTCTACCTGTACCATGGAATAACCTCATTATTCCACCTGTACCATGGAATAACCTCCATTATTCCACCTGTACCATGGAATAACCTCCATTATTCCACCTGTACCATGGAATAACCTCCATTATTCCACCTGTACCATGGAATAACCTCCATTATTCTACCTGTACTCCATTATTCCACCTGTACCATGGAATAACCACCATTATTCCACCTGTACCATGGAATAACCTCCATTATTCCACCTGTACCATGGAATAACCTCCATTATTCCACCTGTACCATGGAATAACCTCCATTATTCCTACACTGTCTGTATATTAATTACACTGTCATTATCCCATTATATTATGATTTAAAAGGGATACCAGGAAGATCTCGTAGTTAGAAACTACATTGAGAGGGACCATTCCTTTTCAGTACTGCATTAAAACAGAAATGTATATATATGTTTATTGAATAAAAGTTATATTTATGTATTATACCACAATGGTTATGCCATGAGATTGGTGTACGATTCCATATACCCCACGAGGCCGGAGGCCGAGTGGGTATATGGAATCGAACACCAATCTCATGGCATAACCAGAGTGGTATAATCATTTTAGTCCGTGATGGGTCAGATCAAATACAAATAGAGAACATTACAAAACCATTACATTACAAAAAAACAACAAGCCATTATTTTACTAACCTTTCTGCATTCGGTTCATTTCTGCGTTTCAGAAATTAGAATGCAGGAATGGGTCCAGTTTTGCAGCGTCACTCTCGCTATACAGCCGGCAGTTGTAGCCAGAGTGACTTTCGGCATGACCCATATAACCACTTGGTGCACTTTCAGTAGCAGTAAACAGCCTATTCAGCGCACACATGCTTCCCCTCGAAAGTGCCCACGCTGATTGCTTATAGCATGAAAAATAGTTGCGCCGATCGCTTATAGCATAGAAAATAGACAATGTAAAGGACGGCATTGAGATTTGCCTGTATTTTAGACAGCCATAAATCAAACTAAGTCATTATGAATTCAAATCGCCATAGATCGACGGCAAATGATGGTAGAAACAAACTGAAAAAAGCCTCTTGAAGCTCTATATTCACGGCCTTGCGAATGGTACCAGGGCGGACGTGATCGCCCGTCTCCACAGTGCTTCTGGCTTCTTGCTCGAACGTCAACACGTGTGTGATCCTTCACGCTTATTGAAGGGGAAAATGGCTTTTTACATCCTTTATACGTTTGTCATTTGATGAATCTTCGTCGACGACCAAGAATAGAATATGGAGATTCTACTATGGGAAGATTTGACCGTAGAAGACTCAAAAATACCTTGGATTGAATCGATTTGAATGGCAAAATATGTGACGGTTCTGCAGCAAGATGGCGGCCGCCCTGCTGTAGCGGTCCAAGGAGTGAGAACTCTCTCGAAGGAAATATGGATGTTTTAACTTTGCATGGATTGTCATAGGAAGTGATATAACGCAAAGGCTATTATGCCTGGATTTCCTTTTGGATTATGTTACCTGGGCATTTGGGACTCACATAGCCTCAGAGGTAAGTCATGTTTCTACGAAAGGTTGAACGGACGGGGCTCGCCTCGATGTTCTGTTTGTCTGCTTGTTTCAATATTAACCTGGGCAGCAAATGGAATATTGAGTCAAGGTCTTAGTCTAAACTTCAAATTCTTTTAATCAATGGTAATATATGGTTGCTAACAATGTCTTATTTGTTCATGTCAAATTTTATCACAGATTTAGCAAAAAAAAATGGCCGCCTTTGACAGTCGGTAATACACAGAACGAGAGCCGGGGTGGGGGTGGGGGTGTTTGAGTGTGGACCAATGGGAAACGAAAAACCCCAAATATACCATGGCAAATGGGGGGCCTCAGGATATAGCCAAAATCTGAGCCAAAATGGACTAAATATATATAATAATGACCTTATGTGTAATACAGGTGTGTGGTAACTAACTAGACCCTGCCCCAGGCAGTCTCTTATATCTGTGGTCCTGGGCAAGACCATAAAGTGCCTTTCTGTCCCTTTTCTCTGTATCTCTCTCCCTTCTTCTCTTATCTCTATTTCCTGGGTATGATCATAAACTGCCTCCCTCTCAGCTCTCCCGCCCTTGATATAACCATCTTAAATGTGTTGATAAGGCCCGGCGCCTATTCACAGAAGGTAGAATGAGCATGGAAATTATAGATTTACTTTCCCAGAATCTCATATATATAGGGAAATCGTTTGTAATTTACAAGGTCAATTTACCAGATTAGACAGGAATGGTTTACCTTTAGGTCTGAACTCAATATAAGTCCACTTGGTAAATGCTACCACTAATGAGAGATGCGCGATCTCTCTGGAATGATCCACCTGAGCTGCCAGGTAACAGGGCGCGTAACCCTGGAGTCGTGAGTGAGTGAGATTGGTTGCTTTACGCCCTTATCAACACATTGAAGGTTATATCAAGGGCGGGAGAGCTGAGAGCTGAGTCGTTTGTGCCCTGATTTATGACCTCATGGCTGGTTGCTATGAGGTGCTCCTGAGGTAGAGTTAGGAGGCTTTGTACCAATTTAGTTTGGTATTTGTTCCCAGAATTTTGAGAATAAAACCGGGAGAAAGATTTTAAATAAACAATGAACTGATATCACTGATTGTATAAAACCTTGATAGGGGTGTGTGGTTTCGACCGAAAGGTCTTTTCAGGCGCTAGTCTGGCCACGTTGGTTGTACCTGATGTACAACACTGGACCCATGTTTTAATTATAATTACCAACAGTCTAAATATTTGTATTCCTTTCATCTAAAACATACTGGTCTTAATGTGCCATGATTATATCCCAAATCTTTCAGAAGGATCGTCATAAGATGGTATATAAACAGTGTAAAGTTATGCCAGTGTCTGGTTACTGTTATCATAAGAGTAAACTCGAGCTAACCACCAGCATGAAACTGGATACTTAGGTCTGCTGGCGGGCATCCTAATTAAAACTGTTTGTTTAATAATAATCTCAAGAGACTTAATATCCACAACAGAAATGACACAACTGAAGATAGACAAAGCCAAACCAGTGATAAATCATTACCACTACAGCTAGTTATAGTGACAAGTCCAAATCGTATTAACCTCTCGCTGACCTACTTGGGCCGAGCAGCGGTAACCAATTAGAGGCGAGGAATGCCATAACAAATACTGACCACATGGTCACCCCAAGGCCCGCTGGCCGGACCTCCGACAAACAAACGTGTTGACACCCTCTCTGTGTATAGGAATACTATAGGATGTACATGGGAGTAGGGTTGATGGAAGGCGATATATACATTGATTTGCGGTTTTAAACATGGTTAAAAGTTATACTTGGGCAGATGACCAATACATTAATATTTAATATATCCCTATGTGTGGATATATCTCAAATATAAAGGAAATATTAAATACGCTACAGGTATATTTGCTGTACGTTAGGCATCTCCCTAGACAGAGTATCATCCCTGTATCCTCCCGCACCCCGGAGCGGGCTGGGAGGCCATTACATAGGCTATCATTTTCCTTGCTAAGAAAATACAGCCCACTCACCTGGGGTCGATAATTTATTAATTTAATGAAGGTTATGAAATAAAATAATTAATAGTTTTTGAGGCATTGAAATCCCCTACCCTTGGAACCAATTGGTAGAACTTGTTATATTATGTTTTAGTTTGGTACATAGTCAGAGTAATTGACACTAATCATTTCTACACGGAAATATTCTATAGAATGCATACCGTACTAAAATATGCCAAAATATAGGATTGTTTTAAAATATAGTAATATACAGGGAAATATGGGGACGATACAATGACAACTTATACACAGAATACACACAGTTCCTTTTATCAATCATATGTAGCCGCTGAGCCTAACATATCGCTTTTTTGCTGAAACACCATTTTACATTTAAAGATGTCCAGTTAATTATGTGGGGTTTTCAATGTCGTTAATGTTAGTTTGCCAATGTTAAAAAATGACTTTTGTCTATGATAAATGGCCTGCGTGTGGCTGGTTTACGCACGCCATATTTTCCTGTGCCTATGAAAAGTTTTCAGGAACACTGTATACCCTTGGCCCCATTTCGTGAGAATCAGTCATATAATGATTAAAATATGTATCTTTAGACAAAACATTAGTCCCCTAACTGTGAGCATTAGCTCACAGTTCACAGTTAGTTAGAGATTTGTAATAGCATAGAAATTAATTTTATTCTAAATTCTGTGTTTCCAACAGAACACCCATAAATTATGCCTCACAGATAAGCATCAATGAAAACAAGAGTTGGAGCTGATTTGAGACAAACACATACAATCTCTACCTTAGGCCAAGAGAAGGAAGTGAGCTGGCGCTCTGCTGACGTCATGTTCACATAGCATTCTGGGAATATTGTTCCCACCAGCTTACCGGATAATAGCCAGTTAGAACATGAAGAAATCACTCTCCAATGACTTATAAATGATTAAATTACATATTACAATGTACAGAACATCAAATTGTAGTTTTTTCCAACGTCTGAAATGGAATTATACGCAGTCCAGGGTTCCCCTTTAACCCTGCAAAAATCAGAACATTAAAATACAGAAATCCTGTTGAAAAATATAATTTTTACGACTTGCGTGATTTATTTCCCTCCTCCTCCCCCCTGATATGAATGGAATATCTCCGAGGTATAGGGTAGCTTGCAGTAGAGTATTGGAGATATTATATGAATATTAATCGAACGAGAGTCTAGGCTAAGGATAGCCTAACTATGAATAATCACGCAGAGATTCGTCCTGTTTAGACGTAACTTTTATTGAGGAAACATGGGTTTATATATATGAGATACATGTACTGCGCATGCGTGCACATGCGCATAATTAAGCCAATCAAGTCATAATTACCTTACTCTCATTAGTATTAACCAATGATATTAGATTATACATATGGACCATGGGGGTCCCTATATCCAGCCAATGAGGCTAGGGATATTGGTTGGACCAATAGCCTTGTCTGTTGGTAATACCCAATCAGACTGTATGTCTCATTAGGCTATGGCCCAATTGGGTGTGACCCAATTACTTGTGGTCCACCTGGTGTGTGACCTGGGTGTGACCCATATACTCACGGTTCACCTAGTGTGAGACCTTGTAACTTAACTAATGAATATTCATAAGGCTATCGCTTATGGAATCCAATATTCCATATTGATCATATACCGTTACTATTAGGTAACCTTACGTAATACCTTTATAGTTCTTACATGGACAATATAGCTCGTGACATAATGCCCCCGGCTTCAGTGATTGTCTCTCCGTAGACATCATATAAGTTTACTAACTACTGAAGAAAAACACATAATAAAATATAAAGAAACCTTGTTGCGAGTTTGTATAAAGGACGAGGAATATCAAGGTAATACGTAATATTTCAGGAATATAATATCATGCTTGCCTGCCTATGGGCCGGGCGTAGCGGCTAAGCTTATGAATATTTTACTTCAACAAATAGTTTTAACTAAAACAAAGAGAGAATACCTGTGACTTGATCACTTATAACAATGTGTACAAAATTAGTATTGAAAACTATCCTATTTGTGGATATTTTTGTAACTTGTAGGTTTTCATAACCCTCTTGTTTTTGTTGGTTTTCCTATATACCTTTTTCCGGCTTGTGTATCAAACATCTGGTGTCTCTAGTAGAGATCTTCACAATATATATACATAAATCATCGCGGGTTCTTCTAGTAACTTCCTTTCAATGGGTATCCAGGTGCGTGATATCCCATTAAGGTATTACACATATGTACAATAAAACATTCAAATTATTCAAGGTATATTCTTACTCGAAAGAGAGAAAATGCTCGAATACATAAAGTAATCGCAAAGTGTGAACTTGTATTTACATTGTTTCGTCCTTCGGTGGCAGGTACCGATAGCTGTTCAAAAAGAATCTAAATCAGCTTGGTTTTTGTTCTAAATTTATCACAACTTGAGAGGTGTTATCTTATCATTTTACACAATAGTATACACGCGACCAATTGCTTAGTCGATCATCTCAAAGTGAACAACCAAATATCAACATAAACACTGGTGTTATCTTATGAAGATTCTGGAACGTAAACATGTTACGGCATATATCGAGTTCAAAATATCAACATAATGTATCTTTGGCAAGACAATTCCTTAGTCTATACTGAAATGGTTGTCGTTTTTGATTTCTTTACTGTTTCTAACCCTTACTTTATTCGGCCATTACCTGAGTCAGGTTTGTCAGAAGTGACTTGGCTAGTTCTAGAAACACTGCTCCTGTGGCTGGTTGCATTTCTTTTTCCTCTAAATCTAATGTTATCTTTTCTTCAATATGTTCGATGATTTCTTCTTCTTCTGATTCGTAGGGAATGGTTATTATTTTGTCGAAGTTTGATTCTATTATCAACTTTTTGATAGTGGTCCCATCTTTTAACATTGTAGTGATGGACCGATATGCGACTCTGGGTATTTTAACTGATTCTGGTAAATAGAAGGTTTGTTTCTTGTTCTTAATTTGTATGGAAACTGGTCCTGACCATTGAGCCTCGAGGATGGGTGATGGACAGCAAGATGTGTTGAAGTCGATGAGTTTGGGTGCCCATATAGGTGTAATTTCCTGGGTCTCATATGGCAGTTCCAGTAGGGGAATCGAATAGTGAGTTATACCATACAACTTTAGGGCTATTCTGGGCGTTGTTCTCTTTTTCTTTGAGACTAGCCCAATCCTGTTTGAGCAGCACCGTTTAAACTTGATAATAATCTTGATGCCAATATAAATAAATAATATTACAATTGCTGCTCCTACGAGGTTATGAGTGTCCTTATTGTTGAAGAAAGTGTCCAGAGGAGATGGCGATGTCGTTGTTTTTGCAGGCCTGACATTAAATGGATGAGAAAGATTTATCTGGTTCGATATGACGTTCTCGATTTCAGAAATAAATCTATATCCCTATGCTGCTCGTGAGAACGCTATTATGGGTGCGGCCTGGTGACTTCTAAATAATAGGTATATTGAAATTGCACACGCCAGTAATGATATATTCATTGAATGAATAAAGCCTTAAGCCACAATACTTCACAAACAAAATGTCACAACAATAATGATGTTAAGAGAACTGAGATACTTTTAAAAAACTTGAGATCTACTGCGCATTATACTTATTATTTTATTGTAAATGAAATCACCAGTGTAAAAGAACAGTGAGCCCCTTTCGTCCATGACGACCGGGGTATTGTCCACTGTTAATTAAATACTGTAAATATCAGAAGGCTTGTAAACCTCCCTCAGCCGGAGTTACGCCCTCTGGAGGCGACATGATCGACAATAAAAGTATCTTAATCTTAATCTTAATATAATTGGATGAATTATTGCCCATATAGGGTTGTTTATGAAAGCTTTCATGATTGAAGGCTCTTCTACAATTGGCTGTATGTTGGGAATTTCCAGTTCAGTAGTGTTATTTAATAGAGCATTAGCGAAAGGCATAAGATCCATCTGGGTCATTGAATTGATCAGAGGTCTTGTTGTCAATTTCGCTAGGAAACCTTGTATGTTAGGAGGAGTCATGTTAAAAGGTTTTTTGTGAAAGCTATTTGCTGTAATAATATCCGTATCTATCTGCATTGCTTTCATAAATGGCATATTTACTGTATTTAGAAGGTAATGAAATGATTCTGAAGAATTACATGGCAGGCGAGAGTTAGGGATAGAAGTGTCCCCGATGATCGCCGTGCAAAAACAGGGTATGCCCAGGATAAAGGTGGAAGCTGACGCATGTTGTCTAGCAGGCTTTCCGTGGCATAAAATATTATAGAATTGTTCATTTGTAGTAATAAAGTACTCATCTTTTGATATAGCGATCGCTGTTGTAGTTGGGATCGCTATCGGATTGATGTAGAAGCGACACTTATGGTGAATCATAGCAGGCATGTTCAAATATATAGCGACAGCACAGGTTGGTGAGGAACTATGTATCCTAGGTAGTGTACGCTGACATATTCTGATTGCCTCTCCATTGCAGGCTTGCAAATCAGTATTTGTTAGTTCTAGAAACAAGCGTTCATCATTCAATATTCCTAGGAAGTGTATCTTGTTATCAAGCACAGTAGTTCCGATTGTTGGTGTCGACTTTGTCACGATTGGAATAGGGATTGTGACTATTTGATAAATGTTAAACAGAGCCTCCGTAGAAGAGATAATAATGGGTATGTGTACGTATAAGTGTTCGTTGCTGTATATAAAAACAGATACCTTCTGGGAAAAATAATAGTCGATATTCTTTACAGCAACTCTAGATCCTGGCGAGGTAAGTTTCAATTGAAGATCTACTCACTCAATATAAGTTTTTAGTTCTGTCGGATCTACAAGATCTGGAGTAAGGATACCCGTTGACAATAGTCTTAGTGAACTTGATATTGAAATTAAGGATTGTAAGAATTGAGCTCTGTTGCTGAGAGATGAAATGGCTTCCACTAATAAGGCTAATTGAGACCTCTCGTTGGCTGCATTCGCGTCAATTGTGCCTAGCCTTAGAGTAAAGTTCTGATTCCACGAATCGATATTCTTAGCCATTTTTGTTAATACGCCATTTAAGATAGATCTTTCTGAGATGTAAGTGTTCTTGAAGGACTTATGCTGTGTAATTACCTTTTGTAAAAGTTCTGCTGTCTGTATATCTTGGTCTTTAAATGCTTGTAAAACTACCTCTATGTTCACCATTGCTCCTGCTATGTTTTCTATATCATGCATAGTCGCCAAACCAAAAACTCCTTTGAACAAATCTCCTAGAAAACCAAATATGGCTCCCCGTTTGTTCCTGGAGCCATGACTTTGCTGATATGGGATTGGATAAGAATAGCTTAATTGTTTCCATTGTGTTGTCTGTTTGTATTTTGATATCCTTAATCATTTCGTCTATTATTCCTGCCTGTTTTATGAGTGTGGCCGATAAGTCTTCCTGGTAGGGACTATCGTACGACAAAAAGGCCATTTCCTCTTTGTAGGATATTGCCTCCTTGGGCAAAGCAGGAATCTTGTATGGAACGGCTAAGATCATCTCCGTTATGTCATGGCCATTTACTATGGGAGCTGGCAGCGGTTCAAAAAGTACCCCAACATTCTGCCTTAATGTCGGGTTTGCTGTCAGTCCCATTGATACATATGTTGCTATACCCCATAAGAGGAGTATTAACCTGTAGTAAAAATATCAAGTATTTACTACCAGTGCGATACTAAATGTAAGAATGTGTTTCAAAAGAAACATGTGAAAATTCACAAAAATAAAACATTATCAAAGCTCAGTCGTCCAAAAATTGATTTGCATATAATATTGCTAAATCGAGTAAAGTTATAAACAAGTGTCTAGTTACCTAGCCATTGCGAATTTGTGCTTGTACAAGCGATTCTCGGCGAAGTGTCCAGCTTTAGTGTCTATCTTTTCAGGTTTACTATGTAAGTGAGGGGGTAAGGTGGATGGACAGAGCTTTATACCTAATTGTCGCTTCTAGGCTGCGACCGGTGGGTCGGCTATGCCCCCGTGCCTTGTTAACAGGCATCTTAGGTAAAGCTGTGAAATATGTCTTCATCAGTTTGTTATTGTAGGTGCTAATCCCTATATACGCTCGACCAGCAAGTCGTATAAGCCATATGTTATCGCGACATTTCATACGGGTGGGTATAACACCTGCTATTGTTTCTACCTTAGGCTATTGTAGTGTGTGCGACTGTTGGAGGATTAAGAGAAACTACTATAAACTAACGTCTAGACATTTGGCTGTGATGTGACACTCGCTTGTTTGTATAGCGTGCAATTGGCTTCGGTAATTTGACACTGTCTAATCGTGTAGACAAAGATATGGACCGACCGTCTGGCTTGATAGTCAGCTTGGCGATAATTGCCAGCTTTCATGAAAAATAAAAAGAATACAAATACAAATATAAGGGATTATAAGGGTTGTTGGGCGGTTACATGTTTGTTCCAATAATTTATCGCTTCTTTTTGATCTTTGAGTGTGAAGGTCTTGCTTCAATAGTATTATCGGTTTTGAATAGGGATTGCTTCGGTATTAATTTGCCTTCCTTTGTGTCCCAGCCTTTTTTAAATTGCTTGGGAATAGGCTTTATTAACTGACTAGCAAAAGGATTTTCTGTAATATCCTGTACTCTTTTCAATCTGTCTACATGAATGGGTCGTTTTGTCAGTTTGTTTGTAAAAATATCCCTTAGGATAACTGACGTAGGAGAAATAAATTTACAGACTAATAATGGTCCGGAGAAAGTTCTCTGAAGCTTTTTGCACGATTGTTTAATAATTAAACTTGGAACTAGAATGTATACTAGATCTCCTTCTGAGATTAGTGTCTGTTTTGCATTCTTATCGTGTTGTAGCTTCATTTTTATTTTCTGCCTATCTTGTCTTGTTTCTGCTTTTTTTTCAGCTAGATTTTGAGCTATGACTGAGTCTTGGATAGTCACAATTGTGCTTCTCAAGCTCGGATCAAGCTTTAATGATGAGTCTAGAATCGTGTTTGGATGGTGACCGTGTAATGAAGCTGAAACTGGTGGTTTGATTAATGGTAGAGTTTAGAGAAAAGATGATATGTTGTAAATATACATTCCAATCTTTCTGTTTGTCCATAGCATATGCTCTTAGAGCTGTATTTATGCTGGAATTATATCTCTCAACTAATCCATTCGATTTGGCCCTAAAGGGGGAGGAGAAAATTTGTCTTATGCCATATTTGGAACATCCTTCTCTGAATATTTGTCCAGAATATGACTTGCCATTGTCGGATTGTAGAGTTTCTGGGACTCCATGTTTACATATGAAGTGTTCTATCAATCCTTCAATGGCGCTATGTGAGTCGATTGTTTTTGTGGGAAAAGCCGCACAAAAACGTGTCTTAAAATCGACCATTACATGTACATACTTGAAACCTTCCTTGGTTTCTGGAAGAGGTCCTATAGCGTCTATACAAATCTGTTGGAAAGGGTATGCGGCAGCTTGTCTGATCGTGAGTGGTGATTTGGGCGATCTCTTTAGCTTCTTTGCCTTAAGACAGGTATCGCAAGAATTTACATAGTTCTTAATATCACGATTCATATACCTCCAGTAGACTTTTGGTAGCATTGTAGAAAGCATTTTTACTTGACCCACGTGTCCTGCTAGGGGATCATCGTGAAAAGAATAAAGTATATGCTCTTTCCATGCTTCTGGGACCACGATTTGTAACGATAGGTGACCATACTTCCTCCACATGTCGGGTGAAAAATGCATTAGGATGTTCTCTAAAACTAGAAAATTTTTGCTATTGGATAATATGTACCTGGCTAGATTTTTGTCGTCAGGTAATATATCCTTTTCTAGAAAACGTGTCATTGCCGCTATGTACTCTGTTTTTGTTTGCTCCCTTTTTAGGTTTGTTAAGGTGAAGCAATTTTCTGGCATTTTTCCCAGTATATCTGCTATTTCGGTAAATTCTCTAGCAGCTTGTTGTTTTAAGCTTGAGTCAGAATTTGTACTAGGCTTTGATTTCGCCCTAGTAACGGCTTTTATGTGTTCTGAGTCATTTGTGATGTTCATTTTAGCACTGCGGTCTATGGTGGCGCCATTACTCGTAGGGATGGGGTTTTTAACCTTGGTCCCTATGGCGTCCCAATCCAACGTTTGCTCTGGTCGCGCTATAGCGTTGTTTTCTATAGCGTCCAGTTTTGAAACTCTAGGCTTAGTTCCTATGGCGCCCGAATTTGGGATAAACTCGGGAGCTGTCGGATCATAATTGTGTGTGATTCTACCGATTTGATCGTAGTTATCGATAATTGTTGGCGTCAAAAATGGTTTCTGGAATAATCTAGTTATATTAGAATTTTCTGTACCAGAATCTGTCTCTGATGTTGCAGGAATTGTCATTTCTGGGTCCTTATTGGGTAACATCCGCCTTGGTATCTTAAGGTGGATATTTGAAGTCATAATCGGGTTGAAGTCATTTCTTGGGTGTTCTTGACACCAAGTAAGTTCACAATCACAATAAAAATGATGAGTATTATCTCGTTTCAATATTCCTTTCTTTGGTTCTTTGAAAGAAATGACCTTAATAGGTGCGTCAATATTATTAAAAGTTTGTATTTCATCTTCATGATTGAAGTTGACGCGAGTAGCAACTCTGATCCTTTTTGGTTTGGCTGGGGGTTCAGTCATTGGGTCTACCTCCTCATATACACGTCTAGACAAAATATCTGGGACGATATTCTTTGAACCTTTGATGTGTTCGACTTTAAAAGAAAATTGTTGTATTTCTAGCGCCCATCGTGCCATAAGATTTTTATTCTGTTTATTAGTTAACAGGGGAATAAGGGCTGCATGATCTGTGAAAAGTCGGAACTCTTTCCCTTCAAAGTAGTGTCTAAAGTGGAGGACAGAGTAGACCACTGCTAAAAGCTCCCTCTCCGTTGTGTTGTAGTTAATTTCATGTTTTCTTAAACACCTGCCTGCAAATGCAACTGGTCTCATCGTACCCTCGTCATCACATTGACTTAGTACGGATCCAACCGATTGGCCACTTGCATCCGTGGAAAGGATGAACTCTTTGTCGAAGTTTGGGTAATGAAGAAGAGCATCTTCACATATGGAATGTTTCATTGAGTTGAAAGCATTTTCACATGCATTATCCCATTGGAATTTCGACCCAGCTTTTGTTAAAGCGTATAAAGGCTTGATAATAGAGCTAAAATCTTTGATAAACCTTTTGAAAAACTGGCAGAGTCCATTGAATGATCGTACCTGGCTCACGGTTTTTGGTCTGGGAAAATCCCTTAGAGCCTCTATTTTCTTGGGGCATGGCTGGATACCACTGGGCGTAACGACCATGCCCAAGAAATTGATACGCTCCAGGAAATATTCACATTTTGATTTCTTTAGCTTTAGTCCCCCTTCCCTTAAAGCTTGAAAGACATTGCTCAGATCTTTAAAGTGGTCTTCCTTGGTCTTTGATAATATTAACAGGTCATCCAGATATGGAATGGCGCATTTGTATTGTAACTTGTTTAGAATCATGGTTACTAAAGCGCAGAAAGCCTGTGGGGAAGTTTTGAGACCCATTGGAAGTACTTTATAGCGATATTTCTTGCTATATGAGCAGAAAGCTGTGAAATCTCGTGATTTTTCCTCTAATTTAATATGATGGAATCCTTGTTGTGCATCAAGTTTGCTAAATATAGTTGGGCGAAGATCACCGACATATTCTAGTGATTCATCTGCCCTTGGTGAGACCAAGGCCTGATTTATTAAATGAGCGTTAATATAACGAAAATCAGTCACTAATCTTTGTCCTCCGCCTGATTTTTGAACCAGAAAGGAACGGCTGGACCAAGGACCAGTGTTGGTCTCTTCTATAACTCCTTGAGCACGCAACTTCTCACATTCTTCATCAAATCGTTGAGCTTTTTCTAATGTAGTTCTAAATGGTAGCATGTGGCAAGGGGTAGTGTCCGGCTTCATATGAAGAGAGTGTTCATATAATTTAGTAGTATCTAGCATGTTGTCCGGACCTACAAATACATCTTTGTATTCTTCTAAAATCTTATTTAATCTTGCCTTGCCTGCCTCATCTAGAACTGTTGATGGGGGTATATTGGGTACAGAATTGACAGAAATTTTTGAAAATTCATTAATCTCGATGTCTGAATCTGCGTCCGATTCATAGAAGGAATCGTCAGAGATGCTACTAATATCAGAAGCGACGCTTGACTGATCTGTGGTTAGAGTTTCAACCGTTTTCCTCAAACCTGTTGGTAATGAAGAAAGTTCATTCTCTTTGACTTTTGTAAATAGACCCAGTATTTGTCCCTTATTGATTTTATATGAACTTGAAGCTGTATTTAAAATGACCACTGGGTGTCTATTTTGTTTGTTTGGCCTTACTACACTTCTTTGAACGATAAATGGAACCGTAACCCTTCTATCCATGTTGTCTACAATACCGTCATCCTGGATATCATAGATTGATGTTACCTCTCCCGTAATTGCCATTTCTGAATGTGGTGGAACAGTTATAGATTTTATGGCTCGTATAGGCATATGTTCGGGAGATGGATCTATTTCAAACTTAATATTTGCTCTATACTTTCTGAAGAAGTCACAACCTAGAATAACTGGGCGATTTAATTTGGGAATAATCGCAAAATGGTGTAGAAATTTAGTACCTTGGATAGTAAATTCTAGAGTTGCTAGTTTTCTGACACGTACGACCCCCCCATCTGCTACATAAATTTTCCAAGAGATTACCTTAATATGTTCCCTTTGTGAGCATTTCACAAATAAGCGATCATTTATCGCAGAAATAGACGCACCTGTGTCTACTAAAGCTGGGATATCATATTTGTAACCTATAATTCTCAGACAACCATTTTCAATATTTGCATTTATAGGAATTGTCTTACCTATCTCGTTGGTATGTTTCAGCGTGATGGTGGCCGAGTCGTCTATCTTCTTTCCTGTATCAGTGGTGAAAATCTTTTCTGTATTTTCACTTGGCAAATAGTCCACACATTCATAATCATATTCCATTGTTCTTTACCTAGTTGTCAACGTGTCAGTCTGTGTCTCCTGCCCGACGGAGCTCGTATCACCAGTGCGTTTTGGCCCTAATACGTCTGGTGGTTGGCATTTCCCTGCTGCCTATATTGCAGGAATTGTTGGAATTCGTGCATTAGTTGATCGTTCATTCCATTGGAATTTCCTTTGCCATTGTTCTGATATTGAGGTTGATATCCTCCGTTGTACTGGCCTTGGATATTTTCATTATAACCTTGGTTGTTACCGTTGTAACCTTGTGAGTTTCCTTGAGAATTTCCATTGTAGCCTTGGTTGTCTCCATTGTTCCAATGACCTTTACCGCGTCCGCGGCCATTGCCTTTTCCGCGCCAGTTTTTGCCTCTGCCGCGTCCCTGGCCGCGTCCTCGGCCGCGTCCGTTTCCTTGATGCTGCTGGTGATCTTCCTCCAGTGATTGCACAGTTTCAGTGACTTCTACCTTAACTTCATCCTTTTTCTTTGCTAGCATGTCGATTTTATCATGTAGAGATTTGATTTCAATCTTATGCGATTTCGTGAGTTCCTCACAGGTCTTTGCCAAAATGGCAGAAAGTTCGGTAGTGTCTAATGCTGGAGTCTTGCTCTATCTTTCACTAGCTTCAGCAGTCTTGGCTGCCCTTACTGCAGCATCGTAAGTGGCTGGATTTTGTGCCAACACAATCGGTGATAATGTTGACTTAAGTCCCTCTATCAACTTTTCAATCGCGCCATCTTCATTAATTCCTCTGGCAGTGATTATATCCCTTAGATATAATGAATAAGCTTCCACCGATTCTGATACTCCTTGTTTTCTAACTTGTGTTATCCTGAGATTTCTCTCATCTGGTCTGAAGTATTCTATCATGGCAGCAGAAATGGCTGGATATGCATTTCTATCATTGTCTCGGTCACGAGTATATCTCTCGTACCATTGCCTCGCTTTACCGTCCAAATAGGTTGACAAATACCTTGGTAAAGCTGCTGCATCTCCATGATATGCCTGTGTAACATAATGTTCGTAATCGGTTAGGAATTGTCTGCATGTTGTAGTAGGGGTTGGTCCCCTGAATGTGTCAGGTTAACGAAGATTTGGGTCTTGAGCCCGCATTGCTATCAATGCTTGGGCTAGTTGCGCGTTGGCCGGCTGCATGGGTGGAGCGGGGGGAGGTCCATCACGCGCTGCCGTGACTGCTCGATCAATTCCCGCCTGGACTCTGAGGTTTATGTCGGCCTCCCGGTCCTGGAGCTGTATCGCCAGTCGTTGGTTGATTGCTTCGTTCAAGGCGTTTCTCGCCTCTTGCAGTTGGGCTTCGTTCATCCTTGGCGCTGGTAATTCAACAGCTTGATCAATTGGATGATGCAATTGTTCCTGGAGAATAGGCTCTGGAATCGGTTCTCTTCTTATATATCTTCTAGGAACGTAATCTGTGTGTATTACAGTTCGATTTCTGAGTTTAACTGCGTTCGCCAGCTTAAACTATTTAGGTTTTCCACCATTTGATATGAATGGAATATCTCCGAGGTATAGGGTAGCTTGCAGTAGAGTATTGGAGATATTATATGAATATTAATCGAACGAGAGTCTAGGCTAAGGATAGCCTAACTCTATGAATAATCACGCAGAGATTCGTCCTGTTTAGACGTAACTTTTATTGAGGAAACATGGGTTTATATATATGAGATACATGTACTGCGCATGCGTGCACATGCGCATAATTAAGCCAATCAAGTCATAATTACCTTACTCTCATTAGTATTAACCAATGATATTAGATTATACATATGGACCATGGGGGTCCCTATATCCAGCCAATGAGGCTAGGGATATTGGTTGGACCAATAGCCTTGTCTGTTGGTAATACCCAATCAGACTGTATGTCTCATTAGGCTATGGCCCAATTGGGTGTGACCCAATTACTTGTGGTCCACCTGGTGTGTGACCTGGGTGTGACCCATATACTCACGGTTCACCTAGTGTGAGACCTTGTAAGTTAACTAATGAATATTCATAAGGCTATCGCTTATGGAATCCAATATTCCATATTGATCATATACCGTTACTATTAGGCAACCTTACGTAATACCTTTATAGTTCTTACGTGGACAATATAGCTCGTGACACCCCCTTCCATCTCTGCCCTGTCCCTCCTTCCTTCCTCTTCCTTCCCTCTTCGTCCCCTCTCTCCTCTTTCCACTGGAGGTGGTGGAGAAGGGCCCGGAGAAGGAAAGGGAGATGAACGAGTGTAGGGTATGGAGGAGAAAGGATGTGTAATGTTTGATGTCCCGTACAATACAAAGTGGGGAAGGAGGAGGGGAAGGAGAAGGAGTACAGGGGGAGAAGGAGGATGGGGAGAAGAACGAGAGGCCAAGAAGGAGGAGGGGAGAGAATGAGAAGGAGCAGGGAAGGGGGAAGGGCGGTGGGGTGCATGGTGGTAAGTGGGGTATTTAATTCAAGGTATGTGTTATGATTTTCCAGACCTACCTTGATATTTTAGTAAGGTAGTAAGGTGAGAAGAATATTGATAGAGAGGGAAATAGACAGTGAGAGGAGAGAAAGATAAATCAAGGTAGAGGGAGGAGGGCGAGAGGGAGAGGGAGGGATGCAGGAACAGATAGGTATTGAGAAAGAAGATTGATATACAGAAATGAATTTCTGAATCAGCAAGAACAACGATTTATTACTGATTCTCTTAGTTTTTACATGAATGATGTCTGAACTTTCTGAACTTATTATTTATGATTTCATTAGTCTTAATTAGAATCGATTTGATGAGATTCTGGAAGGTTTTTTTTCTCTATAGAACCCCGCCTACGACTTCCGTCTCGAGGGATCACTGGTCGGCACTTCCGTCGGCCAGCCAAGCGGTGACCGTATTCGAACGTTGATATAAAAAAAACGGGACGTTGTATAAAGACGAAATCTTCAGGACATCTTAATCAATATGATTTCTTATGATGTCTGAAATCTTATTGTCTTTCCATGATTCCTTCATAGAGAAATGTTAGTGGGAACGTCGCAAGGATGAAGAAAAAAAAAAGCTGCCAACTCTAACTCCCAACCCTTGGCACTGAAGGCGAACGCTCTGCCAAAGAGCTATGCATGTTACTTGTGGGAGGATGCCTGAATTTGGCTATTTATTTATGGGGGGCTTACGTCTGGAAGTTCGCACCCTGAACCGCGGTAAAAGTGGAAGGAATTTTTCAAAACGGAACGGGTATGTGAACTCTTGTATTTCGATAAATGGGGCCAAAGTAGCCCACATTGCTGGCCTTGAATCCCCGATCAAGGCCAACCAGCATATCGGTTCAAAACACGAGACAAAAATTACTTTCCATCCGGACACAATGTTAACCCAGAAATAAACAAAAACAAACTAGCTTAATCTAAACAATACCTTTATATCTATCTCCGGAGACATGTTTGATAATAAATTAACCTGTTAAAACTATTTTATCTCATGATTTCCATGATTTCTGTCAAGGCAAAAAGCAGTGGCTGCCATTTTAGAACTAAGGGGTGGAATGGGCGGGACCAATGAAATCGACTGTTGCTCCCCTGACGGGAAGGTCAAGGCAATATCCCCCATTCTCCAGCAAAAATCCAAGCGGGAGGGTTTGCATTCAAAAGAAAAAATTGTGTTTATTACTGTTTTCAGCTTTGTGGAGTCAGAAAAATAAGATTATAAAGAATTATTCATACGAGGGAAGGTTTATTAGCAGGAGGAAGACTTTAGTTTGAAATTTGCAAAATTCGTGTTTCTAGCCTAAACCCTATGGGGCGGTATTCGTCCCCAATGCTCTGCCTCTGGGGGCAAAGGGACGGATACGTTGTCTAGGGTCAAAGGTGATAATATATAGTAGTCTAGCCTGTAGATAGTTCTTAATCAAATGAAATACTAGTTTGATACGGCTAAAGAAGTAGTTGGTGTATGTATATTGTCTATACAGAGGTTTCTGCCAGTTTCGTGCAGCGAGTCGTTCCATCTTCTTTGCGTGTCCAGTAAAATAATGCCTAGTCTGTGTCTTGTTTTGATGGGTCTATTTCCATACCACTATATGTGGCGAATACATCGGAGCGGTAAAGGTGTACATACCTCATTATGTTATGTTATAAAAGCAAGCAGCTGCTGCTACTTATTGACAACTTGTGTTACGATTAGAAACAGGTATATTTATCAACTACCTATATGTGTCTGGACCTAAGTTTCTTGATTGATTGCTATGATTCTCATTTGCCTAGCACCACCAACAAATGGGGACACGTGGCGCCTAAGCAATGTATACGATCAGCTGGACCCAGCCCTAAAAATAGTACAGTACAGTACTCTCTGACCCGATATGGGTATATGTCTACCTTGTTCCGGGACTTGTTATACCCGACACCTGTTTTGTTGCGTGCACCGCTTACCAAGTGTAACAACCTCTCTCTTTCCCTCCCTAGTACCTATGTTGTATTGTATAATAATGTCACCTATTCAGACATACAATCCATTACCTGTTTATATATAAACCAAGTGTGTAGACAATCATATACCTCCACTCGCTTATATATGACTCAAGTATGTAAACTGAAACACTCCATTGCGAGTATACGTGATATTAAGGGTAGGAAATATTTGCACTTAAATATTAGGTCGATCTTGAATAAATGGCATATGCTAAAGAAAGACCTAACTGATCTGGCATTTGATGTTTTCTCGGTTAGCGAGACCTGGCTAAAACCAGACATATTGGATTCTAATCTGACCCTCCCAGGCTATACATTAGAAAGGCTGGACCAATTACAAAAAATAGGGGGAGGTCTCTGCACTTATCTGAATAATTCATTAGAATATGAAGGTCTCCCTAATCTTAATTGCCAAAAGGTTCATCTTGAAGCACAATGTTTTTTTATCAAATATCCTAACTCTAAAAACCTTACCTATTGTAACTTCTACAGACCTCCCGCGGGATCAATAACAGATTTCCACGAGGAAGCATCATCGATCATTGACTTAGCCCGTGAATTACATCCTGCCGCTGAGCTACTAATCATGGGTGATTTAAATATTGACACTTCCCCCGATTCAGCTAGCCTGAATAACCATAGAAATGATTTAATTAAACTAGTTAATAGTAAATTCCTTAAATCCCTTATTACTGTTCCGACCAGACTGGGACTCAATGGGAAAGGAACAATCTTAGATCATATTCTTACTGACATCATTTATATTACGGAGACAGGAGTTATTGACTACAACATAAGTGACCATAATATTATTTTTGCGATTAAGAAGAAAGCTAGAGAGAAACATGCCAAATGTAATTTCTATGCTAGGTCGTACACCAACCTCAACATAAATAATGTTGAAATGGAATTAAATAAGATTAACGACTGGAACCGCTTTTATACTAATACTAATCCTGATGCAGCCTGACAACTATTATTTAAACATATGAAGACTATAACCAACAAGCTCTGTCCTAGAAGGAAATTTAAAGCTAAGAAGGAAAAACCGCCATGGTATACCAATGAGTTACTAAATTTGGCGCACAACCGAGACTTTAACTTCTGTAAATACAGACAGACTAAGAACAAAGCCTATAGACTTAGAGCAATACACTTTCGTAACCTAGCTAACTCTGAGACTAGGCAAGCCAGAAGTGAGTTCTTTAAAAACCAACTTGAAAGACACAAGTATGACTATAAAAAATTTTGGCAGATTTTAAATGATTATTTACCATTTAAAGATAAATCCAAATCTATTTCCAAAATCATAGATCCAGATACAAACACCATGGCATATGCCAAAGATGTCGCAGACATAATTAATAAATTCTTTGCCAACATTGGCCCCAAAACTGCGGCTCTATTACCTGATAGTGATAATGAATTTGACCTTGGTCCTGTAGCTCCTAATGGTCACATCATGGAACAGATACCCTATGAAGCTATAACAGTGGACTCGCTCTCTGAAATTATTGATAAATTATCACCCTTTAAATCCTCCGGTTGTGACGATATACCCATGCAGGTATACAGTCTTCTATTTAAATGTATCAAACCTCAGCTAATTTATTTACTCAACCTGTCTATTGTTCATGGTAGTGTGCCCCACAGATGGAAACAGGCCACGGTAATACCTATCCCCAAAAAAGGTAATGCTACCCACGTCACTAACCTTAGACCGATCTCTCTTACACATATATTTGGGAAGATTCTAGAGAAACATGTTAATAACCAATTACAGTCCTTTGTTGAAACTAATAATTTGCTCTCACCATTCCAGGGCGGTTTTAGGCAAAATGCCTCAACTATTGAAACAACATATCTGTTACTATACAAACTTGCCAATAATAGAAACCGACGTCATACAAGTACCCTTGTATTCTTCGATTACCAAAAGGCATTCGATTCTATTAATCATAACCTGTTAATTAAAAAACTAGACCACCTCTGTTTACCGATATGGTTTCGTTGCTGGATTAGGAATTATTTAAAAGGTAGGCAACAGAAAGTTAGAGCTAACAATTTATTTTCCACGTATCGGACGGTATCGTGTGGCGTCCCACAAGGTTCTATTTTGGGCCCACTATTATTCAATTTATTCATTAATGACATTTGTAATATTAACTTTAATGGCCAAATACTCCTATTTGCTGATGATATTGTACTACTTAATGATGCACCTAAGAGAGATACCCTACTGGCATATTGCCAAGCAGATGTAAACAAAATTGCTGACTGGAGCCTTGCCAACAACTTATCCATCAGCTTGCCTAAAACGAAGGCAATGCTTATTCCAGCATCGCAATTTCAGACTAAAGTTAATGCAGACCCACCCTTGAATTTACAAATTTATCAAAATAATATTGACTGGGTTACTTCATTCGTTTACCTTGGTTTAACTATTGATACGAGTCTGAAATTTGAGGTTATGGCAAAGCATATTATTAGCAAGGCCAATGTGAGGTTATGTAATTTGTATATCAATAGACATGCTTTGAACTGTAGAACTAGTCTAATGCTAACCAAATCAATGATTCTAACCTATCTGGATTATAGCAATGTATGTTACCTCAATTGTAACAAATCTCACATTAACCAGCTGCAAGTGTTCCAGAATAAGGCTTTAAGATTTGCTTTAAAGAAACCTCGTAGATATAATATCGATGACTTACACTCGGAAGCTGGAGTCATGACCGTTAAACAACGTATTTATTTTAATAATGTTAAATTCTATCAGAAGCAGCTCCATGTCCCCCGGGTTGATTGGATTATTAAGAGGCAAGAAGCCAATTATCTCCTAAGAGAAAACAGGGGCCTCAACTTTGAGGTAAATCACCCGACGTGTAACATTTACCAAAATTCCCTTGCCTATAAAGGAGTGCTTATGTGGAATAACTTGAATGATAACTTGAAAAGTATTGATGACAAACTTGCTTTTAAAAGAAGACTAAAAAAAGATATTCTAGCAAATGCTATTAATTTACCGGATCTTTAATCCTCTCCACATTTCTTAAAGAAAAACGACTTATTCCTTTGACCATTGTTATCCAACTATTGTTATAGTATATTTTCATATTGACCACCCAACTCAACTCACCACCAATTCACCCCAACCATCTCATCTCATCATTACCATCACCACCACCACTTATTGAATTGATATATGTATTAGTTACCAATACCTGCCATATTTGTGATCATTAGTTAATAGCGAAAATTCAGGGTTAGGCGGAATATCGGGTTTACCCGAGCCTCTTCTGTTTGTTTTGGCATATGCCTCCACTTATCTACCTGAATAAAGATATGTTTAAAAAAAAAAAAATCTCATCAAATCTCATCTAAAAGCAATTATTACTTAAACAATCCCCCGAGTTCAGCGCCCTAAAGGCCCTCACATACTGGTCGCACGGTAGTATGTGTGGCAGCTCTATGTTCCACAATGCTCTGTTACCATCATGTGCTTCCATAGCTCGGAAGTATTGTTTCACCACGTTCATGTCGCACCACACCACCATATCTGATATGAGCACTCCATGCCTCTCCATGGGTCTCTCCGTCTTACTTGTTAATTCTCCCTGCATTATGCCTAATCCACGTTGCGATAACTACCCTGTGTGACTTTCCCCAAAGCATTGAAGTGTGACTCTGTGTTAGGAGCACACTCCAGTAATATACCCAGCAATCAGGCACCCACTCATGTCAAGCCCCCCCTCCCCCCCCCCCCCCCAACAAGCCACCGATCACATCAATTTGTTTACCTTTCTTTAGTCCCATTACACGCTTCTGACCAGGGTGCCGGTACGGTGGTCGGGCCAACCCATTGGCTGGTGCCTGTCATCCAACCCTTGAACTTTGTGGGCTCCCCCCCTCCCCCAACCCCCCACATCCCCTTTTCAATGCAATTTTAGATATGCCTTGATGATCACACCTCCAGGGGTGGACCTGCCAACGTATTGACCAGCCCTCGTGTTTGTAGACCTCCATCTTTTGAAGGCATAGGCCTATTTACACAGCCTCAAACCTGAATAATAGTATCACCCCTGATACTACCCACACTATATTGTATTACCTATTTTAACCCCCCCCCCCTTTTTTCCCATTGAGTGTCTTTGCCCTCAATGTAAATTAGTTCAAAACACCGCCTGTTTATCAAACCAGAGATTTTGTGTCCCCCCAACCTCACACTGTCCAATCATGAATGGCTTGACGAGAAGTGACCGACCCGCCCTCTGAGGGCGGATAAGCCATCTCTAAAATGTGTGACGTCACCCAACCCATCAGTGTCCATCCCTATCAATATACGACCCGGATTTTTGGCCCTGTTTTCAATGTATTCCCATGTAAGTTGTGACCTGTAATTCATCTGAAAGAAACTTGGCATAGTTAGCTACCCTTTTGTCTGGACAAATTACTGCATTCATGGTCCAGCAATGCTGTTTTAAAAACATTCATGCACCCTTTACCTGTTGTCACTCACTCCCGCCATGTTTACATCCACCCCACAGCTACCCTTACTAGCCACTGCCACCCTTACATAACACCTAAGCTCACAGGCTTGTTGACAAGATGTAGGCTATTTATAGGGCGGGAGCCTACTCATCACATCGGTGGTGTGTAGGCTTGGTATTTAACACTAAATCAAATGGATATTGTAGGTAGGAGGGGTGGAGAAAGGTGGGGGGGGGGGGGTGGATGGGACGATCCTTTATTTTTAAATATATAAAAAAAGCGTTCAGATCTGGTGAAATATAACCAATTTACTTCCCACAAATAAATGTCTTGCTGCTCACCTAGACCCGTAGTCACATAATGCCCTCTCCCAGAAAAAAATCAAAGTACAGCTTGTGTCAAATCCCAACTCTCCCTTTCTTATTTCGTGACCATATTACATAATAATTGAGCCCTGTCCTTTTATGGCTGGATATATATTTGCCTGCTTATATATATCGATATATATTGTGTGAATGTCCAGGGGTCGCTGGCTGGCACCCCCACCCCACCTAGTGGTCAGAGGCTGGTGTCGCCTCACCGCCTAGTGGTCAGAGACTGGTATCGCCACTCCTACTTGTGCCGTCCACTGGAATGGTCACGTTTGACCTAAACTGACTGAACTTTGTTTTTTGGATTACGTTTGTGCACTCGCTTCTCTCGTTATGGGTAAATGCAAGGCCTGCAGTTACTACCACCCTCACCCTGGTGTAAAAACGTGAGCCCTGTCCTTTTATACTCCCGTCATGCAAAAACGAGTGGATCCAGTTCCATTATACCATGCATTAATCATTCCCCACCCCTATGGTATCATGCGAGTTAGTCCTTCCCATACTCAATTACTACTCCTACCAACAATATACTACCTTGCATTGCTACTGGTGCTGGCAACCCTTAATCAACTTTATTTCCTTAATCCCCGTAAGCATACTCATTACTGCTTTTACCTTAGACTTCCATGGGAGGCAACAGGAGAGGACCATCATCCTCCCATCCAACTGCTCTCACCTCCCCATCGCCATGCTCCGCCACGAGCACCCTGCAAGCACCTCCATCATTCAAGAGCTCTAGGGTTGAGCCTGCTCTAATTTTGCTCAGTCCTACTATCATGGGTAGGTGTATGCTTTCTTGTTCTCCAGCATTGCGGACAATCAGGGGTCCTGCCCAGTCCAGGTGCACTACCATACGGCAGCACACCAGGGACATGGGCCCTGACCGCCCGCAAGTTGGGAGCAATGCTGCTCGCCAACATATCGATGCTGTATAGCATATCACAGAGGCGTATCGCAACATAACTCTCTCCCCTCTGTATGCGCAGGACCAACGCCTACCGAACCCCATAGAGCCCCCACAACTTTATACATAACAGCAAAACATATCGCCACAATCACCAAATGTAGGTATAGGTGTTCGTACCAGGCCTGTTCCTCAGGCGGTCCCACTGTTGGGGCTGTCACATCGATCCTTCTTGGGTTGTATTGGATCGTTCGCCTGCTGAATGAACTGAAGTTGAAGTCCCTTACGGCCTCCACCCTAGACAGCGCTCCAATGATAACTCCCATCTTGAATAATCTGTAAACCGGATAGCATGTTATTAACAAATGTAGCATCTCTACAACCCACAACAAAACCGAAACATGCGATCTATCTGCCATCCTCTTTAAAGAGTGCCATGCATTCAATTCAATTCATAGATTCTTTATTTGCAGATCTTGATTTACAAAGGTAATTCGATATCTGATTATAGAAGTTAATTCTGATAACCAGTTCTTCCAACGAGTGCCTGAATCTTGATTTTCTTTTTAATGTAGTTTTTAACGTTAACAACAATGAATAGAGAATTAAATAAGGATATGTAACGGTACATGCGTCATAATATAGCGAGATGAAAGATGATGTAAAATTAACATAATATGAGATGCGAAGTATAGGCGAGATTACCACTCCATAGAGTGTAGATGACAGATATATTCAGAGTTTGAATTAAGGTGATTAGACAAATAAGTGCCAAAATTGATATAGCACGAGGTTTTACATATAAGTTTTAGTTTATATGATGTAAGCAAGGCACTTTGTACATAAGACATTTTACATTTTAGGCACCTTGGTGTGCATAGGAACCATTAGATAAGGTACAATAATACTTAGTGGACATAGTATGTTGTGCCAGATGCACTTAAAGTAGGTACCATATACATTGTTATTAATCTAATAGCATTTTAGCGGTATATATACTTCAAAATTCACATTCTAATTTCATAGTTTAATTTAGTGTGTTCACCGCTTTTATCGATAACATAGGAATAATCTGTCTGGGCAGAGCAAGATCCAGACATTCAACTTGGACAGTATATTCATGCGGATTAAGAGTTGTAGATACAATAAAGTTCGCAGCAAGGCATTAGAATGAAGAATTGTATCAAGACAAGGAGACATGAGACATTTCATTTTATAGTACAGTAAGGCAGGAGACATTTCATTTTACAGGAAGATTGAGATAGCGTATAACACTATTGGAAAGGATTTAACAGTCTGTTCGTATAATGTTTAAAGGTTAACTTATCAGGAATTTTGTGGGCCTCCGGGCTTAGGCTATTCCATCTAATTTGGCATTTGTATAGAAGGGAATTTATGATTTTAGTGGACTTCGTAGACATGACCAGGGTTTTGCGAAAGGTAAAAAGCCATATCTAAGATATGTTTATTTCTACGTTCCTGCAAAGGCCAAATATTCAAGAGCTTATGTTCACGATCGACATTGTCAAACCTGGATTTATTAAAAATTATTCTGAGGGCACGATTTTGCTGTGACTGTAGCTTCTGCAACAAAGACTTCGGTGCAGAATCATAAATGAAATCACAGAAATCGAAATTAGGGAGAATTGCCATTTTGTATAAATCATGCTTGGCCTTGGAAGTAAGTGAATTTTGAGCTCGAAATAAGAGCCCTATCTTAGCTGAGACTAAGCTTAGGGTTTTTTGAGCATGCAATTTGAAAGATAAAAGTTTGTCAAGTGTAAAACCTAAGTATTTATAATCTTGAACAGGCTCAATTTTTTGGCTACCCAGCTTAAGACATAGGGAAGGATTAAACGAGTTTCTTCTTGCCATGTAACTAAGTGCAAAGGACATGGTCTTGCATTTAGCAATATTAAGTGATAACTTAAGCATGGCCCCATGAAGATTCCAAAATTTGATCCCTAATTTTAATGTCCCTTACTATCTGCTTGACCTCTCTGCCTCTCTTTAGAGCCCCCACCAGCAGGTCCGATAATTTATCTTCAATGTCTTGACCTGTTGGAAGGCCTAATTCTATAAGGTAGTCTGTCAGTGAATGCCCTGTTATATTTCCCATTGGTATGTGGTATGCTACCGCGAATGGTAAGTTTACGCCATTCGCTACATGCACATTAAATGCTGAGCTATTGACACACTCAGTTAACCTGTGTACCAACCTTACCTGTTCCAGATCCAGGTGACAATGACACGGAACCCGGAAGACAGATATCTGCGACATGCTGATTACACCCGATCCCTACTCATCACATGTTTAATTTCCCTTCTGTCCCACATTAACCATTAAATAAGTCGATCCCCCCAGATGTCTAATCAATGCTGGTGCCTTCCCAGATAGGAAAGTATCAAACACACAACTTTCCCCGATCACTTTTGGATTGTCCATAAACAGTGAGCTAACACAACCTGTAGCCGAGACGCCCATCTCATTCACATAGAAGGGACACATATAAGATTCTGACAGCTCACACTCCCTTCACATTTTCCTGTTACTTAGTTCTGTCAACTCTCCATTTTCTTTATTACGAGCCACTAAAGATTTTATTGTTGTTCGTTCCCAAGGGCTGGTTAGTACCCTCCTGTCATTAAAGATAAATGCCATCATCATCAGCACTGCTGCAGGTGGGAGTACAAGGAACTAATAAATTAGAAAAATAGGAGTGACAATATTTTGTTCATACTACGTCTTTAGAAAGAACATGGTTAAGTGAATACAAAATGAAAAAAAAACAGGATGCTATTATATTATTTTATATTTTAGGGATTGCTGAAGTTTACTACCATTCAGTATGAATGTCAATGGGGGAAAAGCATATATTCTGCCATTTTACTGAATAACTTTTTTTAGTTCTATGAGCCCCAGTTTCTTCTTATTGGGAGTATAAAATAATATGTCAGCTATACAGATTTTAAAGGAACTCACATGATTCAATCATCTGAAATTCTGAAAAAAAATGTGGTAAAAAGCCTTTTTCTGATTGACTCCTATACTGAATGTTAGTAAATTTCAATGGTCCCTGAAATAAAAACTAATCATATTTTATTTCCTTTTTGGGTTCCCACAACCATGTTCATTCCAAGTCCAAAGTTATAAAGAAAATCCATGATTCCTACCTCTTTGATTGAACGCAGACATTTACCTTCAAGCACTTTTCCCACAAACTGAATGTGTTGGGGAGGAACGTGACACACTGGCAACGACCTGATGCTTACTCTTCTTCTTGCTTCTAATGTATTCTCGAAGTTTCTTTGTGATAACAAAAGTGCAGAAAATGTATACCCCTTGCAGTGTGTTAAGTAGAATGAATATATACCAGAGTACCTCAAGTTGAGAAAATATAGCAATAATTCCTAGTGTACAAGTTATGCCCATCAATATTGCTAGTTTCGCATATACAATATAATAACTCTTATCCACAGAAGCAAGTTGGTTCA
Organism: Sthenelais limicola; assembly: GCA_942159475.1. Classification (NCBI taxonomy): domain Eukaryota; kingdom Metazoa; phylum Annelida; class Polychaeta; order Phyllodocida; family Sigalionidae; genus Sthenelais; species Sthenelais limicola. Next base: position 8,357,090 of record OW804101.1, on the reverse strand, counting down.
CTGTTTCTTTAACTGAACTGCTTATCGACATAGTAACTTTGGCTAGCAAAATAACATTAACAACTATAATCAATGTGAAAGGGATCACAAAGAAGCAGAGCAGAGCAGTCTTATTTGTGATCCAGGATTGCTTAGGGCCACCATAGCCTATGGAGAGTGTACCAGTTTTTTCAAGCAAAATTGCAAATGATACTATAAACAAAGGGATACCCCAAGCATACACTCCGGACCTCATGGCTTGATACCGAGTCATAATTGTGGATGTAGTAGTAATTTTATGCACAAGACTTTTTAAATTTGTGAAGCGAAAGTATATGTCAAAAGCCAACAGATTCATCCAAAAGAAATAGGCAAGCCAGAAGTAATGTTGAAAAAACCCTACCCATTGGCAAATGTAAGGCCCACATAGGCCCCTGCACCTCAGCTGGTAGGGCATATATATATATCCAAATACCTGTAATGCATAAATACGTAGGCCAGAAAAACGTGTGGTTCACTAAGAGACTACTATTACGACAGGATCCAAACTATCTACAGTACAGCAATGAGAGACTTATCACATACCCACCTACAGTATAAATATACAGATTATAGGAACCATGGAAGAAATAAGGCATTAATACCGGCTGCAACACCTAGATGAAAGGTAACGGAAATATACCATTTGATCTGACATATAGACCTGTATCAAATAACACATAGCCACCCTGCAGTAGGCCCGCCTAGAGAGGTTTTGTATAAACCTCTTTTAGCAGTCTAGCAGTCTGAATGGAAATCTACCATTTGACATATAAGCCCGTTTCAACTAATGCATACCCACCTTGCATTAGACTAGCCTAGAGAGGTTCTGTATGAACCTCAATTAGCAGTCTATCTACATATAATTCCTAAAAAAATTTTAATGTGAGTGGTTTTGCATAAACCGCACACAATGCACTACTAATATTTAAACATAATAACACCTATGATATGAATTTTGTGATGAATAATTATAAGTACCCATACTGATATATTATATAACCCCCATACCTGCTATACCCCTGTAGCCTATGATATGATTGGTATATCAATAGGATATTGTATATGGGCACATAGGCCCCCAATGCGACCATATATTGTAGGCAATTTTGCCACCTTGTACATAGTTATATATAATTATATTGAAACTGTTTATGTACTAACACCATACATGCATCTTATAAGGGCACCTCATAATGAGGAGCCACTAGGGAAAGGAATGGGAAAGGGAAGGGAAGCCTCCACACTACTGGGGGATACTCCCCCCAGGGACACATCCGAATATCAGTATATAGCCATAGAAAAATCCCAACAAAGGTTAATATTAGGAAAATGGTATATTCGTATGAATGCTGCAAAACTTGACTATGGATAATACAAATTTAATACAATATTACAAGAAAGGAATAAAATTAATAGCATGGAATATAAGAAGCTTACAAAAAAATATTGAGGAATTGACAGCATTCACTGAAACATACCAACCAGATATACTATGCATATCAGAAACCTGGTTGAATGAAAAAATCCAAAACTCAGAAATAGACCTTAATAAGTACAAGTCCATCAGACTAGATAGAAAAACAAAAAAACGCGGAGGAGGCTTGATAATGTATATAGCCGAAAGTATTAATATCCTGGAAAATTCCTGGGAAAAACTGCAATCTAGTACTAAAGAAATAGAAGTACAAATAATAACAATAAAAAAAAGAAATAACAGGCCAATACATATACTCCATGTATATCGACCTCCTAGCACCGATGCACAGGTTGCAATTGCTAAACTAGAGGAAATAATACAGACATTTGGTAGGAAGGACGAATTTTATATTTGTGGAGACTTCAATATAAATTACATGACAAAAAATCAAAGAGATACAAAACTATTAGTAGACCTAGAACAGAAGTATGGATTACACCAACTTATTCAGGCAAATACACGAGAAAGTAATAAAAGCTCAACACTAATAGACCATATATACACCAACTCTGAATATATTATGCACTCAGGAACAATTGAGAATAATACCTCAGATCACAAACCAATATACTGCATAAGAAAACAATCAAAAACTAATATAGAGAAAACCTCATTTAGAGCAAGAACAATGAAATACTATGACTCAAAAATATTATCTGAAATTCTAGAAAATGATAACTGGAACGAATTCTATCAGTCTACTGACCCTACCAGATGCTGGAATTATATGTTAGGAAAAATAGAAAAATATGTGGACCGGATGTGTCCCTGGAGGGAATTTAAAAATGTTAAGCAAAGGCCAGAGTGGATCACAACAGAACTATTTGCAGAAATAAAACTGAGAGACCACTTATTTGCCTTAGCAAAAAAACGTAAAGACCCCCAATTATGGGACCAAGCAAAAGCTCAGAGACTAACAACAAGAAAAAACCTCAAAAAAGCTAAAAGCAACTATATAAAAGAAACCTTAAGAGAAACAAAAAACAACCCAGCTAAGTTCTGGCAGATCCTATCACCACTCATTACACCCGAAAAAACAAAAATAAAGGATCAGATCAAATTAAACATAGAAGGTCAAGAAATCAATAACACAGATGTCCCAAATCACTTCAATAAATTTTTCATAGAAATAGGGGAAAAATTAGCACAAGCTATTCCAGATATTGACAATGATACAGAACCCATACAGCAGGGAAAACCAGATAATCCATATCAATTCACCCAAATATCCATTAAATCATTAAAGAAAATTATAAGTGATATAAAAAATACTAAAAGCTCAGGATACCCCAACCTAAAAACCACAATACTCAAAACATCCCTAAAAGCTCTCCTACCACAACTAAAATATCTATTAGAGCTCACAAATAAAACCGGGAAAATACCCATTAGCTGCAAAGAGAGCATAGTAACTCCAATCTATAAAAATGCAGGAACAAAAAATGATCCCACAAATTACCGCCCCATAGCCAATATAAACATCATGGGAAAAATATATGAAAAAGTGCTAGCCCAAGATCTATCATCATATCTCGAAAACAATCACAAACTAAATAAAAACCAATTTGGATTCAGATATGGAAAATCAACTACCCAAGCAGTTACGAATTTTCTCCAATACACATATAATGCCATACATAATAACAAACACGTACATGCAATATATATTGATTTCAAAAAAGCATTCGATACGGTGAATCACCAGATACTACTAACAAAAATCCAAAAGAACTTCAATAGCCCAGACCTGACTAAACTGTTAAATAATTACCTAGAAAACCGATGCCAAAAAACGATCTGCAATAATACAATATCAGAAGCTAAGAAAATCACCTGTGGTATACCCCAAGGGACAACAATTGGCCCTTTAATGTTCTTACTCTATATAAATGATCTACCAGATAATATAAGAAATAGCTCGGTGCAAATGTATGCAGACGATACCATATTATTCACAGAAACACCAAGTGCTAGGAAATCGGACACTCTCCAAGATGACTTAAAACAATTGGAAAGTTGGTGTAAGAAAAACAAGATAACAATCAATACAAAAAAATCAAACAGCATGATTATACAATGCAAGAGAAATAAAAATACCAATAATAGAACTAGCAAATACACCATCCAAAATGAGGAATTAGAATCAGTAGTAACATACAAATATCTAGGGATCCACATAGATAATAGTCTGACTTTCAAAAAGCAAATTCAACAAGCAACAGTAATGGCAAACCTAAGAACAAACCAACTAAGAAAAATCCGAAACTCACTAACTACCAAAATATCAACACTAGTATACAAAACAACAATCTTACCACTCATGGATTACGGAGACATTTTCTATGACTCATGCACTAAGAAATTATCAGGAAAACTGCAAACTATCCAGAATAGGGCAATACGAATTATCAAGAAATTACCCAAAAGAACAAACACAAAAGAATATGAAAACGAATTGGAACTACTCCCTCTATCAGATAGGCGAATGCTACATCTAATACAATATGCCCACAACCTTGCTCAAGACAAAAACAATTTAGCCAGGAAAAATAAAGAAACAAGGCACTCTCAAAATCGAAAGGACATTAATCAGGTCACATATAAAACGGAGAAATTACATCAAAACTTCCATAATAGAGCCATAAGAATATGGAATAAGCTCCCTAACAATATCCAAAAAATAGAAGACAAAAATGTTTTAACAGAGATAGTAAATAGAGATCTCCTAAATGGTGATCTTGTCCTATCACCCCAAAATACCCTCTAGGTTTTGAATGAAACCAAGAGTTCAAATGCGGTTTTGATGGAAACTGTGTCTGATAATAAAACAATAGAATAACCACAGACATCCACGGTTTTGTATGAAACTGTGGAACCAACTAATAATGAATAGTGGAAGACATGGGGGCGGGGGGGTGGGGAGGGGTGCTAGGTTGAGGTTGAAGGAACGGTATGTACTAACACCAAAAATCTGTAAATATGTTCAAACTGAATTTCAAGAAATGTATAAAGTATCTAATGAAATTTGCATAAAGAATCACCTTGCATAATATATATTACATATATTCTAGTACCATGATGTATAATACTTTTATATCTCATATCTTGTATAAATAGTAATTTATAAACAAACATACCTTAATGTAAAATGAAAAGTATTATCAGTTAAGAATCATCAAGGATACAAACGAAAATGCGATGGCAACATCGAGATGTACCTGTCAGAGAAATAAAAACGTTACAACAACAACAACAAGGTTGTTTGATGAATAGGGTTTGCACTTGGAATATGGTCTGAGCCCCAATCAAAGCAATAATCAAATTCATGATTAGGAAACAAATGAAGGAGCTCAGGTATGGGAAAACACAAAGGATCACGAGAGTAATTAGTTGGAAAAACACAGAGAGAATATTTCCCACCAATGTGAATCGGCCCTGGATATATTGGCTCTGTTCAGCATTTTCAGCATTAGATTCACTATCTATTAGAGCAGTGAGGTTTCTTTGAATGGTTGCCAGATCCATATGTCTGATCTTTGAGAATCCAACTCTTGGTACAATATTTTCAGGTCTGGCATTATCTCTGACAAGGCAGACAATCGCCATAGAGCTTCGACTATCAGAGGGTTTCTGAGATGAGTGATACTCGCTTATGAAATCAATGACAAGCCATATTTCATTTTCGGGATAAAAATATCCAGTTTCTGGAATATAGACAAATAGTTCCACTTCCTTTGGTTCCATATGTGCGTCCCCTCCAGGAATGTTAACTGGGATTGGGTTTTCAAGATAAAAAATAACTAATGCCTGACTCACCACTGCATCTTCAGAGTCACATTTGGGCTTTTCTCTAGGATTGCTGTTGAATAACTTTAGGGGTCTTTTTGAGGAACTTCGCATGTCCTTGAATACTGATACAACTACTATTCTCCAAGGGATATGTGTAAAAATATCGGGCTAAGGCTGGCAGATCATTATGGTAGGCTTGGGTAATATAGTGACGATATTCTTCTAGGAATTGAGTCGTAGTTACCGTCAATGTTGGTCCTTTGAACACTTCTGGCTTCCTTAAGTTAGGATCCTGGGCCCTCATAGCTACTAGGGCTTGGGCAAGTTGTTCGTTGGCCGGCTGTCGTATCGCCGCATCTATCCCTTGTTGAATTCGCAGGTTCAACTGTGGGTCTCTTTCCTCTAGATGATTCCGAAGCCGATCGTTTATAGCTTGGTCTAATACTCGTCGAGCCTCTGCTATTTCCGCCTCATTCATGTTGATATGATGGAATTGTAGAGCTATTTCTTCAAATTCGTCTGGTTCACGATATCGCTGAACAGGATTCTTCTTCTTATATTTTCTCTTCTTTGGAGAAACCTTGGTGACTACCCTGTTACGTAGGGTATGTGTCGCCAGGTTTAAAAGTTTAGGTTTTCCACCATTTGATACAACTACTATTCTCCAAGGGATATGTGTAGATGGTAGAGCTAGCTAGAGTCCCTGAGAATGTGTATAATTAATAAGAGGTTAGGCTAAGTATAGCCTAAGATGATGTAATAAGAAGAGCAGCGGTTTGTCCTGTTTAGACATAACATTTTATTGGAAACCATGGGTTTATATATCATATTACATGTCAGTGCCCATGCGTGCGCATGCGTAATTAATATCCAATCATATGCATTACATTTGCATAACCAATAGTAAACATTTATCAAGTATTTGACCACAGGGGGTCGCTTGTATAAACCAATAGGAGAAAGGAGATTATTATTTGGGTCAGCCTTCTTAAGTTAATTAGCCAATGAGATATAATTAGTGGCTGCCCAATCAGGTACTCTAGAGTTAGGTTGAACCCGTAGGAGGGTCAGGATGACCCCCTATGGAGTATTCTAAGAACTAACTGAGGTAGACTAGACTTGCCCTAGTCACCTTACATAATTAATATAATATTCATAATTCAATGTAACCGTATATAATAATATTGGGTAATGTATATAACATATCATTAGGTGATATTACGTAATGTTATATAATGGCATTATGGATCGTGACAATACCTATAAAATTGGGTCTTTTTAGTTTTTTTTAGGAGGACTTCGCGAAAATGGAAAAAAGGGGTCTTAATTTGGGAGGTTTAGAGTGTCCAAACAACTTCCCTACTATGATAATATATATAACATAATAATAATTATAACACTCAATGGTCTTTGATAAAAATGTCCACGTTTTTCAGAAAAAAGGGGTTGAATTTTTTTCTTTAAAATGTCCGCGTTATTCAGAAAAAGGGGTTAACTTTTAAAATGTCAGTGTTTTTCTGAAAATTTCATGGCATTTTCATGGAAAAAGGGGTACTTTTTCAGCTCAAAATCTGCGGAAAAGGGTCTGTTTTCTGCCAGGTATAACAAGCATATGTCCTACTAATTCCATATGAGTGCGGGGGCCGGGGTCCATAGACTTTGTATAGGCTCGTTATATGCAAGTAAGCGGGAAGAAATATGTTTCATTCCTCCCTAGGGAAGAAAGAGATGACTTATCGTTTCTGCAATTTTATTGGTTACTGTAAAAGTGGGTCAGCATTGTCATAGTGATGCGTCAGCCCATGACGCCACCTCATATGGCTAAGCATTGAAAGTTGCGGAGGCCTTCTTTATCTTTATGATGGCCGTCATAAACTCCAGCACCACTGGAACGATGCCGTTTCTAGTAAAAATTGACATTTACCCATTTGGAACCATTTCATGAGACTCAACTATATTATATGCTATGAACATGGCTGGTAGAACACAAAAGGTTGGTATTGAGAGTTGCTTCTCCAATAAATAGCATTTTCAACAAGTCTAATCCCTTTTTCAGTGTTTATTCTGCTAAGTGTCCGAACCAAGAACACTACATTATAGTCCAATGTACCCACATGGTACTAAAATATGAATATGCCTCAACAATGAGCATGATCTGCAAACAGGTCCCCTATAATTAATGTCCATTGACAAAAGTAAGTCCTGCATTGTGTATGTTAATCTATCCCTGCTTGCACCGTAATAGACAGCACAGTGCAGTAGTCATCAAAGCGTAATGCATATTTTTTGTTTACAATTTACATTTGTTACTTTTGGGTCAGGTGGTCAGAAAATGTACAAGTCTCCTCTACCAATGCTCCCGAATCATCCAAATTTTAGACTAGATTGAGGTTTCAAATGGAATTCAACCTATAATATTTGAATCCATAGAATACCAAATAATATATGCCTAGTATTTAAGCCTAATGCAGAAGAATTCCCAAATGTGCAGAGCTTCCCAGCTTATTTTTTTTAATTTCGCTAAAATTTCGCTGCTGCGATACGTTTCACAGCTTAGATCTATAATATATTTACATTTACTGGCAGTCTGATCCATTCGATCCATCTAACAGCCGCCCGCAGGTGATGAATCTCTCTATTGAATAATATATTTGTTGCAGTTAAACATTGGGCATTACACATCGGAGGATACATCAGTTCTTTCAGTTTCAGTTCATCCATACAGCAAGTGGAGTTGGAGAAGACAAAGGAACAAAATGTTGCTTTCTTCCTTCATATGTGTCTATGTGTTGCTGCAGTATCTTTTGAGTGCTGGGAGTGCAGGTGGGTAACAATGTGTTACTTTTGTTTTTGGTATTTGTTGTTTTTGCCCATGTCTATAGCATCTTGTGTATTACTAGAACCTACTGGGTGCTATTATATGTATATATGTTAGCACAGATAAGACTGCCATTACAAGCAATAAGCCACTACTGGGTTAGCAAATATGAATTTTAATTGAGAGTTTTTGCCAATTTTATTAATAAATATAAGCAAGCAATGTCTATTAGTAAAATTGGCAAAAAACCTAAATTTTGATTAATTTTGCCATTTATTCCATTTCAATTTTTCCATGGCAACCAAACAACCCCGTTGTCTATTGCACATACAATATTTTATTATATTTCATTAGGTTTCATTAGGTTTCATTAGATGCTCTTCAATGAACTCAAATCTTATTGATCTTCAAGAACCACATTTACATAATAAGGGTGTACTATAAGTTAGGAATAAACTGCCAAGTCTCATTCTTATGTACCTTCTCTTCTTTTTATTTCCAATGGTGACCCATGTGAAGAACAATACCTTCTTGGTATAAGGAACACCAGCAGCAATGGTCCATATGCAGGACTTGTGGACACTTTGCTTCGTGACTACAATAAATACGCCTTGCCTGTCACTAACGCTGGGGTTGCCATCAATATTACAGTTACCTTTGACTTACACCAATTAATTTTGATGGTAAGTCCTCTGGCGTTTTTTTTGTCAAGATATCTGTTCTCAAGACATACAGAATTTTATACATAATAGTATGATTTAAAATAAATGATTTGTGCATAGTTTATGTCACTTTGAATCTAAGTAATGATACTTAAGGGTTGTCCTGGTTGCAGGTTACCCAAATGATGCATTTTATTGATTAAAGAATTTGAGCTCATTGTGTGCCAAATTTCACAATAAAGAACAAAAAAATACAGTATAGATAAGGTATTTTCTGAATAAATCACCAAATCAGTTTCAACATGCTGAATGACCCACATCTCTTTGGCACACTAATCCACATCCACTTATAAATAGTGAAAGGATGGTTTGCAAAGCAAATTGAAAAAAACCATTTGATATGTTATCCTGAGAAGATCATTTCTCACTTTACCTGCTTTCCCCTTCTGCAGGATGAGACCAATGAAATGATGACGTCTAACTCCTGGATTGATGTGGTAGGACCATAAACTATACTATATTTTATTATTATATACTCCATCTATTTGTACATATATTTTCATTGGGCAAGATTCCTTAATATATTTAAAAGCCAACGAAAAATTTATATATTCACATATCCCAGATGGGTTTTTTGTATGGCTTGGGTGTAAACCAGTCTTCCACCATATCCTAATTTTCTCTGGTAAATAGCATTTAACAGTTATGCGTGTGTTAAATATCTACATTATTTGGTCTACATGACTTTCATCATTTCATGAAATTGTAAAATTCTGACTTAAACTTTGTAAAATTTGGAATTTATTTTGAAAGTCTTATGGGATAATGGAATGAGGTGGAGTCCTTTAATGGACATAATTCCTAATTATCAATGAGTCACAATTTATCACAAGCGTCTGGCTTGCACCAAATGTAATGAACACTGGAACAGTTTCCTCAAACAGAAAATCAAACTTGTGTCTTCTTAGTGCTCACCACTAAACTATCAAGGATGATTATTTAATCACTACTACGTCCAAACTCACTCAACTTAAAGGGAATAGATTTGATAATCATGCTTTGATTTGCAAACGTTTTTATTCAAAATCAAATTTAGTAAAGACTTAAAGTCCATTTGTTTTAAAGATTATTTATCACATGCTTCCAAGTTGGCTTCTAAATATAGCCCATAATTATACTGGTTTAATTTTTTAGAAGAGGTCCAATATGTTTTGATAGCACCAGATTTATTGCGCCGACCCTATCTATGGGCAACCTATGGACATATGTTATTAACCATGGTCAAGTATATGATACGTAAGAAAATCTGACAAACTTAGTGATACAACTACTATTCTCCAAGGGATATGTGTAGATGGTAGAGCTAGCTAGAGTCCCTGAGAATGTGTATAATTAATAAGAGGTTAGGCTAAGTATAGCCTATGATGATGTAATAAGAAGAGCAGCGGTTTGTCCTGTTTAGACATAACATTTTATTGGAAACCATGGGTTTATATATCATATTACATGTCAGTGCGCATGCGTGCGCATGCGTAATTAATATCCAATCATATGCATTACATTTGCATAACCAATAGTAAACATTTATCAAGTATTTGACCACAGGGGGTCGCTTGTATAAACCAATAGGAGAAAGGAGATTATTATTTGGGTCAGCCTTCTTAAGTTAATTAGCCAATGAGATATAATTAGTGGCTGCCCAATCAGGTACTCTAGAGTTAGGTTGAACCCGTAGGAGGGTCAGGATGACCCCCTATGGAGTATTCTAAGAACTAACTGAGGTAGACTAGACTTGCCCTAGTCACCTTACATAATTAATATAATATTCATAATTCAATGTAACCTTATATAATAATATTGGGTAATGTATATAACATATCATTAGGTGATATTACGTAATGTTATATAATGGCATTATGGATCGTGACATAACGCCCCCAACTCCGACGGATGTCTCTCCGTAGACATATAATATTTTCAAACATTTGTGCAATTTTTATACAACAATGGAAGGTAGAAAAATGAAACCATGGTGCGAATCATAAAATATGTATAGGAGGTGTATTTGAATTATTTCTACAACGTTATTACTAATATCTTGGCTCGTATACGTAGATTTGTTCCATAAAAACCTCTGTCAGCCTATGGGCCGGGCGTGGAGACATTTTAGTCCTCTGGTAACAAAAATGTGGGTTCATTCATGCGAAATATAATACCTTTGTTAATTGTACAAAATAAAGAATAGTCACATATGTCTCTTGACTTTAACCTTTTTGTGGTTCTTATGTGTATTCGGTATACTGTTCGCTCCCTTATTTTACGTAGAGCAATATTTTAACGTGTGATAACCTTCACTGCTACACATGGTAAATATCAGTCTGAACCTTCAAAAAAAATACTAAACATAACTAATCAATCAATCTAGAACATTCATATGGCGAGCTCGTATATAGATATTATTGGTCAGAGTTGAAAAACATAACCATGACCGATATCTGTACTTAAGGTAAGAGTTCTATCTACTTATTGGTCAGAGTTGAAAAACATAACCCTGGCCGATATCTGTACCTTTTTTCTAGAATTCGTCTGAAAAATATAAATGTCAATTATACATTTCACATAGTTTTTATGCAGTCCTAAATAAGACAATTCCCTTCTGGTGTCATTGAAAATTGGTTGTCATACACTCTTGAACTTGAGTATTTAAATCATTTTTAAATTTATTCGGCTGATATGTCAGTAGGTTTGTAAGAGAAGGCTTTAGCAAAGTTGAGTAGAGGATTTATTGGTTCCTCTGAATTCATTTCTACAATGTGGTTATCCTTTTCCTCTATGTTATCATTAGTATTGGAGATGGTCACTGGTTTGCTAAAATTCGATATCATTACTACACGCTTGGGTATGGTCTCATCGTCGAGCATGCCTTTCATGGAGAAGTGAGCTTTTCGTGGCAATTGTATGTCCGTTGGCAAGTAGAAGTCTTTCTCCTTGTCGTTAATCGACATTTTTAGTGGTCCTGACCATTCCAGATTGACCGTTGATTTGAGACATGAGGAAGTTGTGATATCAGTGATAATTGGAGCTGAAATTGGTGTCACCGAATCGATTTCATATGGGAGTTCGAGTAGGGGCAGGGAATAATGTGGATTTCCATATAACTTTAGGATGATATGAGGCGTGGTCCTTGTTTTCTTTGAAATAAGTCCAATTTTCTTGGAGCAGCAGGTCTTGCATTTCTTAATGATTTTGATTGCGAGGTATATGAACATTACTATGATGAAGGCTGCAAACAAGTTCTTTGTGTCTTTGTGTGATAATAACTGGTTGATTATCTGAGGTGATTTAGTTGCTTGTGGGACTTCAAATGTGTAAGATGAGTTCTTCTGCTTTGATATGATATCTTCCACCTCCAACAAGAATTTGTAACCACTCGCCGCCCTTGTGAAAGCTATCATTGGGGCTGCGCGGTGTGTGCGATATAGGGCGAATAGTGCCAATAACATAGATATGCATGAAAATAAGGGGGATAAATAGTCCCAAGCAGAGTTCTGAAATATTGTTGCAATCCAAGATTTCTCTTCTTCCACCTTTGCTTGGACATGTGGAATAACTAATTCTGTTGCATTCTTTAATATTGCATTTGCAAAAGGCAATAGGTCCACGCTTGTGGTTTTGTCCATTACAGGCCGGTTTGCAAGTTTTGCTAAGAAATGCGAAATATTTGGAGGAATGAATTGGATTGGCTTCCTGTGTGTGCTACTTGCAGTAAAAGACATCGTGTCAATCTGCATAGCATTCATAAAAGGTAAATTGGAGGTGTGTAGGTGATAATGAAAGATTCTGACTCGTTGCATGGTAGTCTGGAATTTGGTATGGAGATGTCTCCGATGATTGCAGTACAGAAACATGGAATTCCTAGAATTATGGTAGGTGTCGCCACATGTTTACTTGCTGGCGAACCATGACATATCATGCTATAATATTTTTCGTTTGTAGTTACAAAATATTCGTCTTTTGAAATTGCCGTTATTCTTGTTTCTGGAATGCCCACAGGATAAATTGCAAACTTACATTTTTTGTATATGATTTCTGAAATATTCAGATATATGGCGACGATACAGGATGGAGATGTGCTATGGATTCTGGGTAAAGTCCTCTGACAGATCCTTATTGCCTCTCCGTTACACGCCTGTAGGTCCATAGTGGATAGTTCCAAGAATAGTCTTTCGTTAGTCGACACAGCTACAAAATTCACTTTGTTATTCAATACTGTCGTGCCTATTGTAGGGGTTGAATTTGTGTTGACAGGTATCGGAATAATCACCACTTGGTATATATTAAACACTGCCTCTGTCGATGAAATGATGATAGGAATGTGTACGTATAGCAACTTGTTGCTATACATAAAAACTGAAACTTTCTGGGAGAAGTAGTAATCAACATTGGTAACAGCTACCCTTGATCCTGGTGCTGTCACTTTTAACTGTAAATCCACTCTTTTTAGATAATTATTTAGTTCTACTGGGTCTATTAGATCCGGAGTTAATATCCCCGTTGATAAAAGTCTGAGAGAATTTGACACCGAATGTAGTGTTTGTAAGAATTGCGATTTGTGGCTCAACGTGGATATTGCTTCCATTAGCAAGGCAAGTTGGCTTCTCTCGTTGGCCGCATTCGCATCTATATTGCCTAATCTTAGTGTGAAATTTAAGTTCCACGCATCCATATCTGTAGCCATGTCTGTTAAGACGCTATTGAGAATGCTCTTTTCTGATATGTACGTGTTTTTAAAAGATTTCTGTTCAAGAACTATTTTCTTTAGCAACTGCGCTGAATCGATATCCTGTTGTTTAAACGATTGTAATACATAGTCGATGTTTGATAAGGCTCCTGCTATGTTTTGGATATCATTCATAGTGGTGAGACCGAATAATCCCTTGAACAAATCGCCCATAAATCCGAGAACTGCTTCTCTCTTGTTCCTGTCCGATTTGGGTGAAATGGGATTTGATAGGAATAATCGTATGGTATCCATGGTCTGCCTAGTCTGGATTTGTATTTCAGTTATCATAGAGTCTATAATTCTTGCTTGCTTAATCAGTGTTTCTGATAAATCCTCTTGATAAGCTGATGGGTATGAAAGAAATTTCATCTCCCTCTCGTAAGATATGTATGGTTTTGGCGCTTCTGGTATGTTGTATGGTACCGCTAGTACCATATCTGTAGAATCATGACCATTTACTATAGGGGCCGGCAAAGGCTCAAACAACACCCCTATATTTTGCCGTAATGTTGGCCGTGCCATGTCTGCTTCTCTACATACCGAAGCTATTCCCCACAAGAGGAGAATAATCCTAAATAAAAATAAAATAAGTGAGCTACTAATACGCCAATATAGAAATGTCTAGTTTTTGCAAATTGCAAAATAATTTCATCCTCTGGTAAGTTCCAGGGTAAAATTCAAGGTATATATGTGTCTTGGCACAGTCGATATATATATGAACTGAATATGAATACAGTATGTATAGACATAATTACCTAGCCATAGCGCTAATCGAGCGAAGTCAAACTAATTTCGGCGAGTTGTCTAGCTGCGATGTTTACTGAATGCAATGTTTCAGAATACTGATGGGGATTCAAGGAGGTTATAGAGCTTTATACCTATCTGTCACGTATTAAAGCGTGACCAGTGGGTTGGCTATGCCCCTGTGCCTATTATCTTAGGCATCGTAGGAAATAAAGCTTGTATGTGTTTTCTTTTCAGTTTGGAGTTATTGTACGTGCAAATGCCTGATAAAGCTTCTCGACCCGCAAGTTGCTGTTAATCCATATGTCATCGCGACATTTCATATGGCTGGCATCCACACCTGCTATTGTTTCTGTATTCTATTATAGGGGAGGGCTTGTTCACTGCTGTAGGGATTAGGTGGGGAGGGAAGGCTTCGTGTAAACATCTGGCTGTATATGACAATCGCGTGTTTGCTTGCTAAGCTTGTGACTTTGGTAGTGTCAAAATAAGAGCTTATAGAACAATACATGTGTAAATGACTGGCTAGACATTGAGTCTGGCGGCCTATGCCGACTCTTTTGTGTACATGGATAATTAAGTGCAATTGAAATACATCTGACGGTTGTTGCTAGTTGTTCTTGAGGATTACCGTCGTTTCTGAAGCTTTGAATGTGAAGGTCTAGGTGAAATAATTGTGTCTGTCTTAAATAAAGGACTTTTTGGAATTATGTTTCCATCCTTTGTGTTCCAGTTCTTTTGTAGATGTTTGGGTACAGATTTGATAAGTCTACTAGCGAAAGGATTTTCTGAGACGTCCTGAACCCTTTTTAAACGATCTACATGATATGGTCTTTTTGTCAATTTATTTGTAAAAATATCTCTCAAGATAACTGAAGTATCTGAAACAAATTTACATACTAAGTATGGTCCTGAAAAAGTTCTTTGTAATTTCTTACAAGAATGTTTCTCTATCAAGTTTGGTACCAATACATATACCAAGTCTCCTGATTGTACTTTTGTGTACGCGGCAGTCTTATCATAATGAGTTTTCATTTTTCAGTTTTTATTTTCTGAGCTGCCTGTCTATTCATGACCGCTTCATTCGCTAGATGCTGAGTAATCACCTTGTCCTGTATTGATTTAATGGTTGATTTCAGCTCGGTATCTAGTTTTAGCGATGAGTCTAGTATTGTGTTTGGGTGTCTCCCGTATATTAAGTAATATGGGCTAAAACCAGTTGTTTGGTTTGCTGTAGCATTGAGAGGGAATACTATATGTTGTAAATACGTACTCCATTCCGCTTGACTTTCCATAGCATAAGCTCTGAGAGCTGTGTTTAAGCTGGAATTGTATCTCTCGACAAGCCCATTGCTCCTGGGTAAAAAGGGTGAGGAGAAGATTTGTTTGATTCCATATTTGGAGCACCCGTTCTTAAAGATTTGCCCCGAATACGACGTGCCATTGTCTGACTGAAGGGTTTCTGGAACACCATGTTTGCAGATCAGACTTTCTATCACTCCTGAGATGGCACTGTGAGAATCAATTGTTTTAGTTGGAAATGCTAAGCAAAAGCATGAATAATAGTCCAGAATGACGTGGACATATTTAAATCCTTCTTTACTCTCAGGTAATGGCCCAATAGCATCGATACATACTTGTTGAAAAGGGTATGAAGCTGGATTCCTCATCGTTAGCGGTGACTTTGGAGTCTTTTTAAGTTTCTTCGCTTTTAAACATGTATCACAAGAATTTACATAGTGTTTGATGTCCCTATTCATGTATCACCAATATACCTTTGGGAGCATTGCTGATAACATTTTCAATTGTCCCACATGTCCTGCTAACGGATCATCGTGGAATATGTACAATATGTTTTCAATCCAGTCGTCTGGGATTACGATCTGAAGACTGAGGTGTCCATATTTCTTCCACATTTCAATTGAATGATGCATAAGTATATTTTCCAATACAATAAAGTCTTTACTGTTGGAAATGACGTACCTTGCCATTTTCTTATCATCAGGTAATGCATCTTTTTCTAAGTAATTGATCATGGCTGATATGTAGTCGGTCTTGGCTTGCTCGCGTTTAAGGTTACTGAGGGAAAAACAATTTTCTGGCATCTTTGTTAATATGTCAGTTATGTCAGTAAATTCCCTTGTCGCCTGAGCTTTCATGGAATTATCGGACTGATCTTTGTTTGATCTTGTCCTTGTGACCGCTACTAGGTTGAAATCTGACTTCAGTTGTTTGTTTTCAACGTGTGAATTTTTTGGCTTAGGATGTATGGCGACCGCTGCGTCCGAATTTTCCCGACGCGCTATAGCATTGATTCCTATGGCGTCCTTTTTGAAATTTGGGACGAATTCGGGCGCTATTGGATTAAGCTTGCGTTTGTTTGTGGCTTCTGAAATTTCTATTTCATTTATATCATCTGGTGTCAGGAAGGGCTCTTGGTGTAACTTGGTTATACCAGCACTCTCATTTGAGTTTGTCACAGTCAGTTGTCTTTCTGAATAATTCGGGTGATCTGCTGGGTATAACCACCTTGGAATCTTCAGGTCCAGGTTTGAAGTCAAAATCGGGTTGTAATTGTTTATGGGCTCCTTCTGACACCAGGAAAGCTCACAATCGCAGTAAATATGATGGGTCGATTCATGTTTTAATATCCCTTTGTTTGCCATGTTTAGTGGTTTCACTAGAATAGGAGGATCGCTGGGAGAGTAATATTTTTCCTCTAAGTTCCCATTGAATTTGACTCTAGTAGCCACTCTTATTCTTTTTGCTTTGGGTGGTAATGGTGTCATTGCTTCCTTTTCTGAGTACACTCTTCTTGATAAAACATCAGGCCCTACGTTATTTTTCCCTTTCACATGTTGAATTTGGAAGGAAAATTGCTGGATTTCCAGCGCCCACCGGGCCATGCGATTTTTGTTTTGTTTATTTGTGAGAAGAGGTATAAGAGCTGCATGGTCTGTATATAGTTTGAATTCACTGCCTTCCAAATAATGCCGAAAATGAAGCACAGAGTAGACCACTGCTAGCAGTTCTTTTTCAGTTGTGTTATAGTTGGATTCATGTTTTCTAAGACATCTGCCAGCAAAAGCAACGGGCCTCATTAAGCCCTGATCATCTATCTGGGATAACACGGATCCCACGGATACATTACTTGCATCACAGGCAAGAATGAATTGTTTGTCAAAGTTAGGATAGTGTAATAATGCGTCCTCACAAATTGCTTTCTTCATACAATTAAACGCATTCTCACAAGCGTTATCCCACTGGAATTTTGAGTTAGCTTTTGTGAGAGCGTATAGAGGTTTTATTATTGTACTGAAATTCTTGATGAATCTTTTAAAGAATTGACATAATCCATTGAATGATCTTACTTGGCTGACTGTCTTGGGTCTTGGAAAGGATCGTAGAGCTTCAATTTTTTCAGGGCATGGCTGTATACCTTGTGGGGTCACTACCATGCCTAAAAAGTTGATCCTATCCAGGAAAAATTCGCATTTTCTGCGCTTGAGCTTAAGTCCCCCTTCCCTTAAAGCTTGGAAAACGTTGCTCAAGTCCCTAAAGTGATCTTCCTTGGTTTTTGAGAGTATCAATAAATCATCTAGATATGGGATCACGCATTTGTACTGAAGTTTATTTAAAATCATTGTAACCAAAGCGCAAAAAGCCTGCGGGGAAGTTTTTAAACCCATTGGAAGTACTTTATATCTATACTTTTTGCTGTAAGAGCAAAACGCTGTGATATCTCGGGATTTTTCCTCTAAAGAAATTTGATGGAATCCTTGTTGGGCATCGAGTTTGCTAAATATGGTTGGACGTAAATCGCCGACATATTCTAACGATTCGTCTGCTCTGGGAGAGATTAAAGCCTGATTTATTAGATGCGCGTTGACGTACCTAAAATCTGTGACAAGTCTTTGGCCTCCGTCTGATTTTTGGACTAAAAATGACCTACTAGACCATGGCCCTGTCCTTGTCTCCTCAATTACCCCTTGAGCTTCTAATTTATTGCAAACCTCGTCAAAAGCTTGTGCTTTCTCCAAAGTTGTTCTGAAAGGAAGCATGTGACATGGTGTGGTATCCGGCTTCATATGTAATGAATGCTCATATAGTTTGGTTACACCTAGCTTATTGTCCGGACCCACAAAAACATCTTTGTATTTGTCTAGAATTATGTTCAACCGCTCCCTACCTTTGTCGTCTAAGACAGATGTGGGAGAAATATTTGGTGTTGAATCAATTGAGATGTCAGAGAATTCATTAATCTCGATGTCTGAATCGGCGTCAGAATCGGAAAACGACTCATCTGATTCCCTGTGTCGTTCAGCAGCACCGCTTGACTGAACATTATTTAGAGAATCAATAGTATATTTCAAAGAATCTGGAACTTGTGATATTTCATTTTCCTTGACCCTGGTGAAAAGCCCCAGTATTTGTCCCTTATTGATTTTGTATGGACTCGTAGAAGTATTTAATAAACTACTGGGTGCCTGTTCTTCTCACAGGGTCTCACAACGCTTCTTTGTATAATAAACGGTACGGTTACTCTTCTCTGCATATTATCTATGATACCATCCTCACAAATATCATAAATTGAGGTAATTTCACCCGTTACCGCATATTCTGAATGTGGGGGTATAATTACCGCCCTAACAGCCCTGACCGGCATATGTTCCGGCGAAGGGTCTGTTTCAAAACTTATGTGTGCTTTGTATTTTCTAAAGAAATCACAACCGAGTATGATAGGCCTGTTTAGGTTAGGAATGACTGCAAAATGATGTATAAATTTGCTACCTTGAATATTAAATTCTAAAGTTGCCAACCTTTTGACATGTACGACCCCCCCATCAGCCACATATATTTTCCAGGTAATACATTTTGTTTTAACAAATTCCCTTTGTGAACATCGCATTAGTAAGCGATCGTTAATTGCCGAAACTGAAGCTCCTGTGTCTACCAGGGCTGGTATATCTAGTTTATAACCTATAATTCTGAGACAACCATTTTCAATAATAGCAGATATGGGAACTGTCTTACCTATCTCGCTGGTTTGTTTGAGGGTGATCGTTGCACTGTCTTCAACCTTTTTGCCGGTATTTGTAGTAAAGATTTTCTCGGTGTTATTACAAATAGGCACACAATTATCATTTTCAAAATCGAAGTCCATGGAAATGTTCGTTTTACCGTTTGGTAAAGTCTCTTGCCCGACAGAGATTTGCGCACCAGGTCTAATTGGCCCTAATAAGACTGGTGGTTGCCGTTTCCCTGTCCTTGGGATTGTTGTCTGTATTGCAGAAATTGTTGGAATTCTGCCATTAACTGGTCGTTCATTCCTGAATTTTGCTGCTGGTTGTATTGTGGCTGTTGGTAGCCATTGTTCCAGTTGTTATTCCAACCTTGATTATTCTGCTCTCCGTTGTAGTTCTGGTTGTTATTATTCCAGTTACCTTTGCCTTTTCCCCTCCAGTTACCACCACGGCCGCGCTTGTTACCGTTCCATCGGCCTCTTCCACGGCCTCTGCCCCGGCCGCGACCGTTGCCACCTTGCCCTTGGTCGTTTCCCTGACCTTGGTCCATAACTTGAACCGTCTCGGTGACCGTTACCTTTGGCTCCTCTTTTTGCTTCGTCAGCACATCGATCTTCTCATGGAGAGATTTAATTTCCTCTTTGTGAGATTTAGTGAGGTCTGCACAAGTTTTGGCAATTATAGACGACAACTCTGTTGTGTCTATAGCGGGCTGCTTTCTGGATTTATCACTAGCTTCTGCCATTTTGGCAGCTTTAACAGCAGCATCATAAGTTATGGGGTTTTGAGCTAACACAATCGGAGCAAGGTTTGCACGCAAACCTTCTATTAACTTTTCAATAGCTCCATCCTCATTGATGGCTCTAGCAGATATTATATCTCTCAGATATAAGGAATAGTCCTCTACTGTTTCTGCGCTACCCTGTTTCCTCACTTGGGTTATTCGCAGATTTCTTTCGTCCGGCCTAAAGTATACTACCATAGCTTCCGATATTGCTAGATAGTCATTCCTATCATTGGCTCCTATACGGATGTGGCGCTCATACCACTGCCTTGCTTTCCCATCCAGATATGTTGAAAAATATCGGGCTAAGGCTGGCAGATCATTATGGTAGGCTTGGGTAATATAGTGACGATATTCTTCTAGGAATTGAGTCGTAGTTACCGTCAATGTTGGTCCTTTGAACACTTCTGGCTTCCTTAAGTTAGGATCCTGGGCCCTCATAGCTACTAGGGCTTGGGCAAGTTGTTCGTTGGCCAGCTGTCGTATCGCCGCATCTATCCCTTGTTGAATTCGCAGGTTCAACTGTGGGTCTCTTTCCTCTAGATGATTCCGAAGCCGATCGTTTATAGCTTGGTCTAATACTCGTCGAGCCTCTGCTATTTCCGCCTCATTCATGTTGATATGATGGAATTGTAGAGCTATTTCTTCAAATTCGTCTGGTTCACGATATCGTTGAACAGGATTCTTCTTCTTATATTTTCTCTTCTTTGGAGAAACCTTGGTGACTACCCTGTTACGTAAGGTATGTGTCGCCAGGTTTAAAAGTTTAGGTTTTCCACCATTTGATACAACTACTATTCTCCAAGGGATATGTGTAGATGGTAGAGCTAGCTAGAGTCCCTGAGAATGTGTATAATTAATAAGAGGTTAGGCTAAGTATAGCCTATGATGATGTAATAAGAAGAGCAGCGGTTTGTCCTGTTTAGACATAACATTTTATTGGAAACCATGGGTTTATATATCATATTACATGTCAGTGCGCATGCGTGCGCATGCGTAATTAATATCCAATCATATGCATTACATTTGCATAACCAATAGTAAACATTTATCAAGTATTTGACCACAGGGGGTCGCTTGTATAAACCAATAGGAGAAAGGAGATTATTATTTGGGTCAGCCTTCTTAAGTTAATTAGCCAATGAGATATAATTAGTGGCTGCCCAATCAGGTACTCTAGAGTTAGGTTGAACCCGTAGGAGGGTCAGGATGACCCCCTATGGAGTATTCTAAGAACTAACTGAGGTAGACTAGACTTGCCCTAGTCACCTTACATAATTAATATAATATTCATAATTCAATGTAACCTTATATAATAATATTGGGTAATGTATATAACATATCATTAGGTGATATTACGTAATGTTATATAATGGCATTATGGATCGTGACATTAGCATCCAACTGGAAATAAAACACTCTAATTTTGTAGGCTGTGGTGCTAAACATTACATGTTTTTTTCATTTTGAATTAAACTTGTTCTCTGCATTTTACATTAAAACTGCAGATGTGGCAGGACCCCTACCTTCAATGGCAGCCTGAGTTGTTTGATGGAATACAGGGTGTTATTATCCCAGGTTCATTGAATTGGCGGCCTGATCTGGCAGTGTATTATAGGTAGGTTTTATATCACTCATTAACTATTTGATAATGTTCTTCATGAGGTGCTAAGCAAGGCATAGAGGAGACTTTTAAATCAGCACTTATAGTATGAGTTAAAGTATCTATGTGTGTTGTATATCAATGAATATCCTTTATAATTCAGGCAAGGCAGAACAGTTCTCTACTGAAATGACTCTGATGTATAAATGCCTGAATACAAATGTCCCTGTTTTATCTGTATAAATGAAGTGTGGTATGATCACATTATAGTGGTGAAGAGGGAGATCAGGACCTTAGGATGTTGGAATACTTCAATGTGTACATCCAGTCAGATGGAACCATCACCTGGTTAGTGAAGCACATAGGTAGATCCCCATGTGCTTTTGACTTAGCATCCTTTCCCTGGGATACTCAGACCTGCCGTATTACCCTTGGACCCTGGAGCCATGACAAAACCTTGATGGATATGCATATGATTGGATCCAACATGAGAGCTAATGATACTGGCACATGGGTTATTGAGGCTATTAGCCATCACAGGGAAGTTCTGTCTATACCAACTGGGGATCAGGATCCAATTGAATATGCGATGGGTCATGTTGATATCAGATTCAAAAGGAAGCCAGCATTTTATATTTTTAACTTTCTGATGCCATCCTGCCTTCTGTCTGTGGTGTCCCTTGGTGCCTATCTTCTGCCGTTGAATGAAGGGGAGAGGGTTTCATTCCCTGTGACATTGTTCCTGTCTGCAAGTGTCCTGCTGTTTACATCAACTGAGTTTATGCCAGTACAGTCAGATGTTATCCCTGTAATGGGTAAGTATTTAGATATTTACTCTTACAATATATGTCTTTGATTGTACTACCTACTTTACTCTGCTTTGTACTTGTAATTGTACTTATTCTGTCTTAGCAAAATTAAGAATTTGTTATTAATATTAACATTTAAGAAATAATTCCCAAGGTTTTTTCTTCTCTGGAACGTTCGCTTCTAAACTGTCCAAATTATCCCCGGTAAGCATTAAATCATTGTTATGCCACCTTATAGACAATATACACAGACCAACTACTTCTTTAGCCGTCGGAAACATGTATTTCATTTGATTACCAACATTATCACCATAAGCCCTCCCCGTCGCCGGAAGTTCTTGGAGCTTCCGTCTCGAGGGATCAGCGGTCGGCCGGGTTCCCTCGGGACGTTCCCTTGGGACGGAAGTCATAGGCGGGATTCTATAGAGAAAGAAAACATACCAGAATCTCATCAGATCGATTCTAATACAAGTTAAACCGTTCTAAGATATGTCCCTAGCCCCATCGCCTCCTCCACCCATGCACACACATATTGGCACTCGAAAAAACATTGTCAAGAACGCATAGGCATAGAAAAGTATGCTCTTTCAGGCAAAAACTGGAACCTATGTAAAGTTTCCCAGTACGAGCACCATCAGTGGGGGAAACCTTAAAAAATCGGCCAGTTTCTTTCAACAACCAGCAGCACCTACTGAAAGTTTCACAATATCAGCGAACGGGGAGCTATAACAGTATGAATACAACTATTTCATGATATCAAAAGAAGCACAGGCCGAGCTTATAAACAGGTGACTAGCGTATATCTGGAGCAAATTGTGGACTTGTTTTAATGAAGCAAAATTTGTTACTTTATTGCTTATTACTTTATTTAATGACCTTATTTAAATATTCCCGTTGATATAAGTGTACATATGAAGGTAGAAAAGTATGCTCTTTCTAAATTTAAACATCTTGGCAATGCTATTCAAGTAGAAATAGAGTTTTTTTATTAATTCGCCGGAGCATAATTTCCCCGCAATGTGCCTGCCACAATGCAATAGGGTCAGTTTGTCAGAAAATGTAGCCTACAATCGTCAGCTCTACACATTTAGTAAATTATCTTGCTAGGCCTAATATACTCTGGAAAATGAAAAAATACTAGCTATATCTGAGTATCCTTGGTGCTGCATTGATTTAACAAATCTGCTTGGTTATGTCAAGCTGTATTTTGAAACTTACTTCTTTCTCAAATCTGAGTTATTTGAGAGGATTGCTGGCGGCAAATTGTACATTTTCTGACAACCTGACCGAATAATGCAGGCCTACTTTTGTGAGCTTTTTATTGTTTACTAATGTAACTGAAAACTTTCTCTCATATCTGCCTCATTTAAAGGCTGAACTAGATATAAACACATATTTAGGGGTAGAAAAGCATGCTCTTTCTGAATTTCATCTTTTTGGCAATGTATTTCGAGTAGAATTAGCGATTTGTATCAATTTGCGGGAGCCTAAAATCACTGCGATGTGTACCCAAGTGCATCGGAAATTCAGGTGGGAATAGGCAGAATCAGGTTTTCCTTATGAAGGGCTGACATAGATGCGCATAGAACAGGCAAAAACTGGAACCTATACAGTCTGGGCTTATGAATAGGTGACTATGCTATATCTGGAAGAAGTTGCAGACTTGTTTTAATGAACCAATATTTTCTACTTTACAAAGCACAGATCCTCTGCAAACTAATGGCTGATATCCTCATGTGTGTGTTGTGCAATGCCTATGTCCTCCACATGTCATCTCACGCACACAAAGATGAAATGGCAACAAGTGAGGTAAGCATGCATTCCAGCAACTGTAACTAAATAATATTAATATAGACAGCACTTCTTTATAAATTACTCAACCATACTAGTGGATCAGTTGACAGAAGAAGGAGATGCAGTGTCAATGGGGTCCAAAAGTCGGCCCTTTATTCTATATATTTTAAAAAGAAAGCGATTCAACCAACAATTGGCCCACTGCCGCGCTGTGAGCCTGAAGAACTGGTGGCTCATTGCTAGAGTAAACAGAACAGCCGCAGGCAACATTCAGGGGGCACCTTACTATCTCGCACTTATACCCTTTTTGTACAGAGAACAATAATAACCATATATATATACAGCACATATCTAGTACCACTTACATAATAAATAAAGCATATACAATGTATATCCCGTATAACATATCCTGTATAACATATAGTACTGAGAGTTACCTGTTCTATCATACAACTGCAGGTTAAACAAGACCATGGCTGCGTCAGGATGGGGGCATTCCACACCGCTGAAAATCCAGAAAATGAGGATTTTGTGACTAAAACTGCCTTTGCCCAAGCCTTGGCACACTTTTTCTCCTTCCCCTGCCAATGGTCAGCTAAAAGAACAAGCACTTTCTGCTGCATTGTCAACCTGATTTCAGTTACCATTTCTGTGGTATGGTTATTAACATGGTGTTTCTAGGTGTATCTAGGTGCATCAATAATTGGATATAAACTGTTTATTCAATCAATAATTACAGCATAGTCCCCCCAGGATTTGATGTTAGGGAATGTACAAGGAGTGTGATTACAAAAATAACAACAAAGTTGTAGGCAAGCCATTGCCTACAGGGACGAATTGAGAGGCTCCGAAACAACTAATACCTAGCCTAATGTTAATATCTCACAGGCAAAACAAGCGATAACATTCACTATGGCATATGTGTTAGTTAACATTTCATTTATTGCCATGGTTAACAAGCTGCAGTGAGAAAATGTACACAAGGAAGGAATCAAAACAAAAATGGATCATGATGATGTCATCTTCTGGTTCTGGCAACATGGAACAGGATCATGACCACAGACTGCCCAGTAGGACTAGCAGCTATTATAGGCCTCGTTATTGCCCTTTGTTGGTGATGAAATGTGGCATGTGTCA